>CM021100.1:346674156-347274156 GCA_007115665.2 Sequoiadendron giganteum
CTTAATCCCTCAACCCTCAACCCTTAAAATTTAATCCCTCAACCCCTATACCCTCTGAATCCCTCAACCCTCAACCCTTAAACCCTAATCACTCAACTCCTATAACCTCTACTCTATAACCTATTAATCCCTCATCCCTAAACCCTAAACCCGTAAACCCTAACCCATAAACCCTCTACCCTCTACCGCCAATCCTGTACCTTCTACCCTCAACCCTAATCCCCCAACCCGTAAACCCACTTAGTAAACTCTCTACCCTAATCCCTTAAACCCTAAACTATTAAACCCTCTTGACCCTTAAACCCTCAAAATCTAAACTGTTAATTTGTTAACCCTCTTGACCCTTAAACCCTCAACTCTTAAACCCTTAAACACTCAACCCTAAACCCTCGACCCTCAACCCTAACCCCTTAAACCCTAAATTGTTAAACCCTTTACCCTCTACCCTCTAACCTCTACCATCAACCCAATACTCTCTACCCTAAACCCTAATCCCTCAACCCTTAATCTCTCAACCCCTATAGCCTCTACCCTATATATTGGACCCTCAACCCTAATCCCTCGACCCTATACCTTAAACCCTCAATCTTCAACCCTCAACCCTTAAACCCTCTACCCTTTACCCTATACATTAAACACTCAACCCTCAATTCTTAACCCTCAACCCTTAATCCCTCAACCCTCAATCCTTAAACCCTAAACTCTCTACTCCTTACATTGGACCCTGAACCTAATCCTTCAACCATATACCCTCAAAACTATACCCTAAACCCTCTACCCTCAACCAAGTAAACCCTTAACCCTAAACCCTTAACCCCAAACCCTTCAACCCTTAACACTTAAACCTTAAACCTTCTACCCTATACCCTCAACTAAATACCCTCTACCATCAAACCTATTCCATCAACCCTCAAGCCTTAAACCCTAATACCCTAGAAACCATCAACCCTATAGGTCCTCCATCCTAATCCTTCAACCCTATACCCTCAACCCCTACCACTTTCTCTCTATCTATACATCTCACCTCTCCCTCCTTCTCTCCCTCCCACCCTCTCTAATTGTCTCTATCCACCATCTCCCTCTTTCTGCGTACCTTTTGTTGAATCAATCCCTACCACCCTCTCTCACTCCCTCTCTCTCACACTCCCTCTCACTACCTATCTCTCAAGTCTCTCCCTCTCACACTCTCAAGTCTCTCCCTTTCACACCCTACCTACATAACCCTCTCTTTCTCTTTGTCTCTCTCTCCCTCTCCCTCAATTCTCTCTCTCCCACCCCCTCTCTCTCTCTCCCCACCTCTATCCCTCCCACCCTACCTAGGTAAGTCCCCCTCAATCCAACCCCTTCTCTCCCACTCCCTCTCTCTTAAAATCTCACTTCAACCCCCTCTCCATCTCTCTAGACTTTCTCTAAATTCTCCCTTCATCTAAAGACATACATAAATGCATACATACAAGCATAATACATTTGTACAAATAATATTACATCCATACAAGCATACATACATACATGTACATAAAAATATATCAGCATACATTAATATATTAGCATTTAACATAAAGTAAGACATAACGCGAGCACGTTATAACGCGATCGCATTATGTGCTAGTAGACATGTTCCCCGCATAAGCAAAAACCATGTCAAAAGTGAGATATAATGTGAGCGCGTTATAATGCGCTCGCGTTGTATCTTGCTTTGGGAATTACTGAACTTTAAGCTTGGTATTGCCTTGGAATTCCAGCCCAAAGGCTTAGAGGGCATTCCCAAGGACTAGAGACATGTTTTTAAAAAATTCATTATATTTCTCATAATCGAGTTCATGCTCATCGTTAGGATTACATGTCGTTCAATATCGAAAAAATCGAGCACATGGGTAATGTTGGGTTATCTCTTACCTATCCAGCGATGTAATATTTTTCACTTTCTGAAAATGTTAAGTCTTTCATCCATAATTTATTTTATCTGTATGTCTTTTTTTTGCCAAAAAGTAGTGTTTGGTATTTTTTTCGTTATAAATTAACCGTTCATCAATTTTTCAAATAAATTACATTTTTAGAAACTAGACTCCATTCTACAAAATAAAAAAATTAAAAACTAAACAAATCAACTAGTTTTCAAAATTTGTAGGGGTAGCACGGCCAAAATTCTATTTTCAAGATATGTCCACTTCGCAAATTAGTAAAAAATCAAATATTCATTAAAAAATTATAAGAAAAATCGTACATCAACTACATACTGTTAGCTAACTTCTGACTATTACGATTTTAAAAATACTAAAAAAAAGTTCACCGTACAAGGGTCGTACAAGAGTTGCTATGTTATGTTTTTCTAACAAAAACAACACCAATTTGTGTACGTCCCTCGTTTGAACTCGTTAATCTCAATCATTTTCAAAATAAATTTATAGTTTAGAAAGTAGACTCAAAGCACTTGAATCCTTCTTTTTGTTCCATTTCAAAATTTTGAGTCTAAGTATCCTGAATTTCACATCCAAGGTCAGTATTTCCTTATTTCAGAAAAAAGTTGTCCACATAAGTCCCCTTTTTGGGAACCATCTTGGTGCACTTACCCTTCTATCAATCTCATTTATAAATTCAAGGCTTTTCTTCTCATTTTTCATCTACAATTTGAGCATTCTCACTATAGGCATTTAAGTTCATCTTGCATCTCTTTTTATATCATCATCTTAAGGCTTAGAAAGGATTTGGAAAGGGCTCCTTTACATATCAAGGGTGCACCAATCCAATATGGAATAGGTATCCACCATGCTTTTTATGCTTTCAATTAGTTTAGTTTGTTATTTTGTTTATCAAGCATGATGGATTATTTCATAGGAGCACTATTATTTTTGCAATAGTTGGGACTAACCATGCTAATGAGAGTTGGAGTTTATAGTTTTTTGAAGATTTGTGCTGCTTACAAATTTTAATTAAGCTAATGTGATAATCCATAGGAAAGAATTTTGTTTTCTATTTTGCAACCATCTTCTCTCATGATTTTATCTTCTCTTTACCATTCCCATGTGTTTAAATTTTCACTTGATCACACCATAGTGATGCATGTCCCTTGAACATCGTCCCACCATATTCCACCTTCTTCATCTCTTCAATGGATTCTAAATCAAAATACTTGTTCATTTCTACAATCTAGTTAATAAGCTCTTCTGGATTCATATTTCCATTGTAACCCTATATGTCAATCCTTGGTTTACTCCCAAGCTTAGAAAACACTTATAGGAATCTCCACTCATGTGCATCTTCTCCCTGCAGTGCTAAAACCTCTATAACTTCTTCCTCATCTTCACTAATATCTTCAACATGAACCACTCTTCTTTGAGAAGTTTCTATGACTTCCATCATCATTGTGATTGCCCTTATCATCTCCATAAGTAATCAATTTTCTTCTCCTCATGGGGATCTTCCTTTGCCCCATCCTCTATGTGTCATTTCCTCTCCAAACATCTACAATCTTGGTCTTACACCAATTGATCCAGTTCAACAATTGAGAAACCAAAATTTTTGTCCATTGTTGGAGCCTTCCTTCACAAAATGAACACTTAAAAAATAATATTAACAATATTCTCTAGCAGAATTCTATTTTATTTGCATTTAAATAAATGCTTGAGCTTTACAATTCAAAAAAATCAACGTGTTAATCTATTATGAAAGCTTCAACTGCAACTACAACCATCTACAATAAATATTCAAAACCCATATGCAAACTCCTATGCGATAAGTTCTAGAGAGCACCAAAAATTAGCTTCAACACACAAAAAATGCATGCTATAGGAAACAAATAAATCTCTCAAACTTCTATTCATTTCTACAACAAATCTCCCCAACTAGGCATTGGTTTTTCTTCGGCTCAAATCTGCCAATGAACACCTTCTCCACCCTCCTCTAGGCATTTTATTCATGCATTCAACCTCTTCATTATTTTTCTTAGAAAACAATAAATCTTTTCCAAATTTGTAACCGACAACCTCTTTCTGGCACCTTCGCTCCTAGGCACCCAACATCCCTGGGAAAAATTCACTCCCAATCCATTATTATTCATGGGAATTAGATAAGAATAAAATTCAATAGCTCCCAACCTAGGCATGGGATTTTGTTTTCGATGAAAAATCTGATATTTTAAACCAAATGAAATAAATTTGCATTTAAGTTTTATGGCAACACAAGTGGATGGAAAGGGGTACCTTTCAAGTTTGTTGAAGGAAGAAAAATCAAGAAACAATTTATGCCTACAATACAACATCACACCAAAATTTAAAAGGAAAAAAAAAATTAAAAGACTTTTTGGTTGTGTAAGTTTGCACTTCATCCCTGATGCTCTGCATCGTATATGGGCTCATCTATTACATTTAATTTAACATTGTGTCTTGTATCAACGTTTTAGGTTTGATGTTCTCTAAATATCCAATCAATATAAAATATTCTTTATAGATCCAATCATATGCACATGGTGACCAGTAGTACATCGAGTGCTTCATTAAAAATTGGTACATAAATAGGAATTCTCTACAATCCTATCATTTATTGATAGCACTTACAAACACGATATATTCATATTTATGTAATAAGATGGAATCCTAATATATATAAGCCTATATATCTTCGTTGTAGTTGGTTTTTCCATAAATTAGAAGTAGCTAGGAATAAGTTGTGAAAAGCCTAGAAAATTTAATTTCTCTCACATAAGTTATTGGATATTTTTGGAATTCTTCTAGGTATTGTTTTCTTATGTCTTTTTATATATTTGTTGACTCTTTCTTGTAACACACATATTGAGCTTAATGTATTTTTCCTAATAAACAATTTCGTCATAACCTACACAAGTAATTTGATGATCATTTTTATTTCTCCATCATTAATAGATATAATCATTTCTTACAATTACACCATTAACAACTATATGTTAAAATAAGATTAATAATATGAACACCATCCTAATATTATGAATATGTTGAATACATCATCTTTATGCTTGGTTTCAAAATTACTTTATATATTTCCTTAATTATGATCCATCTAAATTTACATTAGATTTCTATGTCTAGACTAGGCAAGACTAGCCTTGCTATGTCTTCGAGAAAAGTACCATCTAGTAACATATTCGAGATTATTAATGTCTTTTGTTGCTTATATATATGAAAAATAGTTGTAAAAGTAGAGAGCAGTAATGCAGTTGTTCAGCATTCGCAGAAAAGAAATCGGAACTGGCTTTTTAATACAAATTTAAAATCTCGAAGTAAACAATCGTGCCTTTCGAAGAGTCGTTACTACTGATACCAAGAAGATAGTTCAAACATGCAAGGGATTATGTAATACCAAATACAAAGGACGACAGATACCTTATTTTCTTTTCCAGAAGTAGCGTAAAACTGTAAAGGAGGAGTTTGCGATGCATGAGTTGTCGGTAATCAATAGCATATACACAATAACAAACTATTTTTTGTTGCAGCACTCTTTATGTTCGTGAGGCCCTTATTCACTTCATCACTGCCATCACATATAAATAGTATAATCACATGTTCGGACTTAGAAGCGTATATTCAAAGAATCTGAGGATTCCAAACATGGAATGTGATGCTGCTGAACATTACTGAAAATATAAGCATTAGAAACAACTTTAATAGCATCACTGACAGAAGGGACTATACAATTTTATACAAAAATGTAATATGTTACCTATGGGATATGTTACTTAAATCTGTAGTTTGCATTGGCGGGGAATCCAAAATTTTCAATTTATGCACAATAGAGAGTGTACCGCGCAGGAGTTCGTGGTGGCCTGATCACACAAAATCTTGAGCTATATATGATTATATGTTCTGCCTAGGAAGAGATAAAATCCCTCTCCAGTGCTGTGAAATAGGGCTCTTTTTTCTTTTTCGTTTTGCTTTAAGTAGGCTTTACGGATTGAATTTCATTTTAAGGAACGGTGCAATCCAAAGTTCCCACTGTTCGGGATTATGAACCCCATGAACTGCCAATCGTGGTACCAAACATAAAATTTTCTGAAACGTAGACTGCAAACCTAGTTTTGTACTTAAAAAGGAGGGAATTGCTAGAATTTGTCCTAGAAAGAGCAATTAGTCGTTGTTTCTAGATTTAAACTCTTTTGCTTAAGCAGAAGTTTTTAGGCATAGAGGTAAGAATTTGTTCTAGAAAGAGTAACTAGTCACTGTTTTAAATTTACAACGTTTTCTTTAACTACAAGTTTTTAGACATAGAGATAAGAATTTGTTCTAGAAAGAGTAACTAGTGGTTGTTTGTATTAACTCTTTCATTATGTAGAAGCTTTTAGGCATAGAGGTAACTTCCAACAAAATAAATGTTTATTAGATTTATTAATTTATGTTGATTTTTTTAAATGTTGCAGTTCAAATAAGATCAATCTATTTGTTTAATAATATTTACTTATATATTGAAATTATAAAATAATTGCTTTTATCTTCAATAGAAATAATTTTGAATTTCATCATATCTGTTTCTTTTTTCTTATATATAGGGGAGAAGACCCAATATTTGTCAGGGCTAACTTCGCAAAACCGTAGAATTCAAACCATACGTTGAATCAATTTTTTTTTATGAGTTTTTTTCGCTCACAAGTTAAGTGCTTATAACTAATTTTTTGGCTTGTGGGCAATTCAGTTGAATGCAGGAGTGTTCGATATGTGCATAGGGGTCAAAAAGTCACCTTTTAGAGGTGTCATCTAGTCGTCGCCACCTAATGTCCTAGTATCCGCCCACTATAATTTCAATCAATTATAATTGTTTAATCATTCAAATCCACTCAAAAGTCAATGGGTCTCATTTACTTTAGCACTTAATGAGCAGCCATTGGTGTTTTTGTAATTATTTATTCAATAAAATAAAGTTTTTTAATGGATCAAAGTGATTTTTTTTTGGGGAGGGGGTTAAGTGAGTATGGAGGTGGCAATGATTCAGTGGGTGGCGGTAACTGGGACTTCTCTCCTAATCTCTAATTTACAATTTGTCAATCAACTTGTTAGTTTTTATATAATTTATCATATTGTCTTATCTATAATGAAAATCATGTTGAAAACCTTTCTAATTGAAAGGGTCACCATCTCTTTAAATTCACTAACCGCATTTCGATGGATGAATGCATAATTTGGTTGTAGAACTCTAATCACCCCTGCCACATTTATTTTATTAATATATAGAAAAAGTACAAGACATTATTCTAAAAAGTGTGGGCTTCCTTAGACTAACCAAACCATTATCTCTTATTTAAATGTTTTTACAATTAGAACATTAATGCTTTAAGATTTTGTTTTCTTAAATGGAATATTTAATTTTCATGCTTTCTAATTGAATCATTTTATGTTAAGCACTTTGCGTTTAATTTATGATCTTATGTTTACTAGGTGTACATAAAATTTTAAAGATAATTTTTAAGGGTTTAAATTGTTTATTGATTTTTATTTGATAGAGTTAAAATATAAATCTTTTAAATTTTAATTATATGAGACATCACTATCATAAAGATGATATAAACTAATTTCATGTGTTATCATAATTTTAAGAGACAAGAAATATATCTATTCACAAATATCTAGACATCTTACGAATTTATGATGAATTTGTTTTTATTGTTATTGTGCACAATTTATATGACAAGTGTAATAAATGGTATGCTATTTCTCATATTTAGTGGGGTAAAATTCACCTATTAGTAGAGTGGTATGAAAATTTTGTTAAAATTTCATCATTTAAAAAAAATTATAATTAAACAAAATGATTTTTTTATGTAAATGCATTGAATGCATTAAGTGATAAAAAAGACAGTAGAAATAAATATCGAGAAAGATAATATTTATTTTTGACACACGATGCAAATATTCATGTAATAATTGGTAAGATGAGTGACATTTCTCATTCTAAGAAATCATAGAAAATACCTAGTAATGTATATTAATTTGAAAAAATTACAAAATTCAAAGAATGGCAATTTTGTTTCAAAATGTAAAAATAATTAATAATGAAACTATAAATGATTGACAATGACTGAAGAATTCATTTCTAAAAAAAAAAATAGATAATTATTCTTGCTAATACAAATGTCATAAATAATATATTAATGAGTTTTACCTCCAAGATTGTAGTGTGGTTTCTATATATTAAATTTATTAAGACCATACAAATATAAAATAGATACATTTAGTAGAATTCCATTGGTTGTCTAGAAGTAATAAAAGAATTTTTTAATGTTGCTTGAAAATTTGATTATACAATCAAATCCAATACAACAGTAATAGTCTTATGGATTGTGGAAATTCAATCAGATTAAGATTTTTTTCAAAAGAAAAAAAAATAGGAACAAAGTTATTGTTCAAGAATCAAAATAAAAATGACTCTAGCCATAAAATAAATATAGTGGTGAATCTTTCAATTTTATTATAAGAGAATGATTTTAGAGGAAAATTTAGTAATTTAGATGATGAAAAAGAGGAATGCATAGGAATAATTTAGACATGAAAATATAAAGAATATTAAATTCGCTCAATGCACTAAGTTTAGATACTATGAATTAGAATGTTGAAGTAAATAGATTGGATGTTCATAATATTAAATATGATATCTTTCAGATTAAAATTGTGTAGTATCTTCAAAATTAAATTTGATGAGGAAATGATGTAGTTTCAATCTAGAACATATCAAATTTGAAACAATGGACTATTCAAGCATCACATTTTTAATTGCTCTATTAATATTTATTAATTTATTATTTTAATACAAATACATGTGAAAACAATGTATTATATATTGATTTTAGGTTTTCTTCTCATATGAGATCTAGTTATAATTTGTTTATCAATTAAAATAACAAATATAGAAATACACTTCTATAAACAAATAATAATTTAATGGAACTATAAGAAAGGGCATAACTACAAATACAAATATATACGGAGAAATATAGAACACTATTCATTCTTGCAATTAAGAATAAGTAGACTTTTTGATGAGGGGATATGTGTGTCACAACTTGACATACGCAATGCTTATAAATTAAATATCTTCTATATTCTTAAGTAGCTGCCAACAACATGGTATGCTGCGATAGAGACATACTAAGGTTTTATAAAGAGACAATTAGATCCTAATATTTGAGAGAAGACTAGACAAAGCTATTTTTATTTGTATTCTTTATGAGCTTGAACTTGTCTACATGATAATTCAAAATTTTATTTAAATTAACCTTACTTTTAGAATTTGAGATGATAGATTTGAGATAAATGCATTCAAATTTGGTATATAATTATAGAAAATAAAAATTAAATATTTATATAAAAAATGATTATTTATATCTAAAAATTATAGATTAGATATCATTTAGAGGGTTTAAAGAAAAACTACAATTCAATTACAATATTCGGTGAATTCTGATTTATGTTTTCTAATGGACACCAATCTATCAAGGAAGCACATTAAAGTTTATGTGAGATAATTCTTAAATATGTTAGAGAAGAGCATTTATTTATGATAGCACACTTTAGTATTCAAAGGTTAGTAGGTTGATTGGCTATATAGATGTTTACAGGATAATCTCCACAAAATCCACGATAAACCTATTGATTTGTATTGTAACAATAAGAGTGCTATGCAAATGATTAAGGGTTCAGCTATTCCTAGTAGGATTTAAAATATTTAGATTCAACTTCACTACATTAGAAAATTGATTCAACATGGATTAATAGATAAGATATAGTGCAATATAACGAATTAGATAATATATATATTAATGAAGCATCTAACTCATCTAAAGTTGTAGACACTTTATGATCACTATTCATAAGAATGACAGCTATAATACCCACTTGAATGATTAACTTATTTCATTTTTCTTTATAATAATAATGTAAATAAATATAATTATCTAATATTTGCGTATGTATAAAGACGTTTTGAAATATATCTCATACGTCATATTCTAGAATATGGCACTCTTGTATATTTACTTATTATACATAATCTAACAATCGCTATTTTTTTTTAACCTTGTTGCCTTCAAACTTCTTCGGAACGTCAATATTAAGAATAGAATACCTGTGCAGGAATATTTGTCCTTCTACACGGTCTGTGGTGCTAAGATAAAGCTAGTTGGCACATTTAAGGAAAATACAAAACAGCAAATATAAGTGCAAGTATATATTATAATTCGTTTAGAAAATGGGGAAAAAAGAATCTATAATATAATCAGTTTCTCACAACTGTATTATAAAAGCAAAAGATGAATGTGGAACCATGTGTTAGCGAAAACATAAACTGAAAATGTACTGTCTTGCTGCAGGACCATTTTGAGGCACTAACATTTTTCAAAGCTATCACTACAATCTTAGGCTGTTGATAAACTGTTAAATAACAATATCATTCTAACAAATTAGATATAAAAAATATGTAATGCATAGCACATCTACAGTTCCGAACTGCAGGGAATATCGACAGACTCTTGTGTAAGAAATAATATAAAAATTTCTTGGAGAATCTTAATGCCAAATAAGTCTATATATACCCTGCTGGAGTATACAGAAATGCAACAACCACTAGTATATGAAGTCCTGAAGCTTTTTGTGTCTCTCAAGTGCTGCCCTGATACCATTCGTAATATAGTCCTACTGCGTAGGTTGTCCTTACACACACAATGAAAACTGGTCTTGCTTTCATTCTTTCTGTGTCTTGTTTCGCTTTGGCTATTTTAGTTTGTGAATCTCGACCAATGAAGATAGCGGATACTGCAGTCCAAATCTCTGTACTTGCTCCTGTTCCCATCTATAGTGCGGCCAAAGTTAATCAAAAAGATAGAGCAAACTATTTGGTAGCAGATGAAAGTTTTGAAAGTGCACCATCTAGGAATCAAAACCATGTCGGTTATCTGACAAATGAGGATGATTTTAGTGCAGGAACCCCCATCATGAACCATCCTCAAGGCCATAGTCCAGGGGTTGGACATTGAATACATTCGTATAATGAATATTATCAGTTGTGTGTGTTCTTGTCTGCTGATTAATTACCTGATGCTCTTTTGTGGTCTGGTATTTTTTACAAGAATATATCATGGAACGATGACAGTCTCACAATGATTTATAGATATCAACAGTTATAGCATGGAATGTTCTATGCGTTTTATTTCTTCATTAGAATCTAAAATGTATGATTAGAAATAGCAACTTAATATATGTCAATTTTATTGCATCGTTTATATTGTGTTTAGATTAGATTTTTTTGTTAAAGCCGAGGTATTAAAAAGCATTTAATCCCAGAGAGCTATAGTTCTATAATCCCATAATCACAACAGGCATGCGAAGCACAGTTCACAGACAATCTTTTAATCAGTATTAACACAATAATAAGTCTAATATTTGCGATCTAAGCACAAGGTGATGCAATAAGCTTTTACTAGCCATTCAATCACATATTCTCTTCCCTTACTCTGTGCATGCTACTAAGCTTCGAGAAAAAGAATCGAAACGATTAAACGTTTAGAGCATCTGCTGTTGACGGTTGTAGAGAAGTTTGTTATGGTATCTTAAAAATAAGCTCAAGTATCAGAATGGTAGACACACATTCTACGAGGTTTAGAATAGCGTTTAATATTGAAAGGGTTTGTCTACGTGGAAAATGTATCTATTTGTACTACATCTCTATCTGTCACCTGTTAATTAGTAGGATTGAAAATTTAAAGAATCTACGCTCCCACAAACCAATATGCATATGGGTATAATATGACATTATCAATATTAGTCTATACAGGTTAACTTTGGGTTAATATCTTTAGTTCTGATAGCTCCCTTCTTTTTTCATTATTGTAGTTAGACTATTATCTACTATTTCACACATAAATGTCTTAACGTAGAGGTAGAGGTAGAGGCTATCGGAGGAATAGAGAAAGAAGCGGTCTAATTGATAGAGGATGATTTCAGAGTGACAATTAGAATGATTGATAAATATAACAAAGTGCAAGCTTAAAGAGGTAGTCATGAAGTCTATGAATGTAATTTACTATAAAGATGGAAAATCCTTTCAAACAAAGAGATACAATGTACTCATTATAATGGTTTACATTATAATGATAAACCATTAAGAGCAGCATAATTTGCATGTGGTAATCATTACGATGAGTTTTTCTTTCCTTTATTAGATTTTGTTTGATATACTTCAATGAATGAATCATCATATTATGCTTGGTTATTATATACTAGAGCTACATTGTGTAATAGAACTACACTATATGTGACATTATGGTATGGTTATTTTGTGCAGTTTCATCAAGGTGTTTGTGGCTCTATCAATTTGGTAGAAAAAATTTGTCTCAAGTTTGTTTGGAAACAAACTATTAAGTGTATGTTTCCCAAAAATTTAGATCTTATGCTTCATAATTTCTTCTATCTTTTTGAATTAAAGTGTATCTTGTTGTAATTTATTAAAGTTTGACAACAAGGTCAATCCATTTTTAAATTATAAGATTGATAAATGATTAGTAAAAAGAAGTGATGAAGTTACATTTGTTCATTGGAAAGATGGATAGTTATTAAATTTCAAAATATACTTAGCTAGGATTTTTTCCAACCTTATTAAAAAAGGCAATTGTTCTACTAGTCTTTTATAACATGCAATATTAAGGTATGTTAATTACATCATTTAAATCGCATAAACTAATGATGTTATTGGTTTTCCATTTTTCTCAATATAATTGAAAAATGTTAGGATTGTATTCTAGCAAAACAACACAAAGATCTTTTGTGTAGTTTAACGTATTGATTGCGAAGAGTCTTACAATTCATTTGTTCTAGTTTTTTTGGGCCCTTATTGGTAAATTTTGTGAAATAATATTAATATATATTATGTTATCCAACACTCATTGTAGTCAATTGAATTGGATTTTTTATTGTAGATGAAATATAATTGTTTGAAAATATTATGAATTTTAAAAGTATGATTAAACATGAAACTCAAACTCTAATTGACACTTTAAAATAGAAAATGATGGAGAATTTATAGAATATTTTAATTGGAATATCTTAACTAAAATAAGATTAACAACAATCTCATTATTTCATATAGTTCACGTAAAAAAACTATAGTTGAAAGAATCAATAAACCTATCATGAACATGGGTAAGATAATGTTATATTTTAAAGGAATAAAATATAAAAAATAAATATTTACCTTCACAGTGGGTCTGATTAATTTTATCTTTTCCATGCAATTCTATATAAATTTTGGTTTCATCATCCTACATCTATTTAACTTTGTTGTCACTTGTACAACACACTTATTTTTCATAAAAATTGGGAACCATGATCTGAATTATGTATTTATAGTGCTTTGTCTAGATCATTTTCATGTGCATATCATGTGGTTTCCATACCCTCATTCAAGCTATTTTTTATTTTGGTATCTTTTTGTCATGCTCTCAAATTATTTCTTCATACTATGCTTTTATGGTATCATTTATGATCCCATGATTTATGTCAATTTTATTCTCTAAATTTTCATAAATTAATTCACATATTTTTTATAAATCTTAAAGTCTACTATCTTTTAACAAATCAATTTACCTCACCTATATATCTTAATTATAATAAACATCAATAAACAATAATTAAAAAAAAAAACTATTAATACAATATGTATTTATATTGTGTCGGTGGGGGCATATCTTATTCTACTTTACCATTTTATATCATAGATTAGATATATATTATATAGCTTGTATTTAAAATAGGGATTGTAGGTAAAACATATAGATGTAAATCATAAGGAATACAGGGTGTGTATGTTGACCTATCTTCCTTAGTTCATTCAATATTATCCTAGGAATCCTAATTGGATTGACTATCAACCTCAAAGGTGAGTCAATTCTCAACATGGAAGACCTAGGAGGGGTTCTTATAATCTTTGAGGGGTACACCACCAAGTAAAAGCTTGGAAAAGACAAATAAGTGTTCAACTCACAAAACCTAATAATGCAAGTTAAATGAATGATGAAAACAATGAAATTATGCAACAAAAAGTTAGGTTATGTGTACCTGGAAGTTTTAGAAATGCAATGAGAAATCTAGAAATGAAAAAATGGTATCAAAAAGTGTTATGGAGGACTAAGACACCCTTACTATTGTCTTAGTCCCGCTGCTATTTGTCGGGGAAAATGTGCAGTATTTGGATGTTAGAACTAAATCTGAAAGAATTTCTAAAAAAATGAGCTAAGGAGGACTAAGATGCCCTACGTGGCGACTTAGTCCCATTTTGAATTTCTAAAATATTTGAATGTGGTGTTGAAGTCCATGATTTGAAATTCCTTCTTCTCAGATCTCAGGTCCCAAATCTTTCGAATTTGGCCTATAGGTGAGTTTTTGTGAAGATAAAAAATTTGTAATGTAACTTTACAACTTTGTATTCCAAATGATCTCCAATTCTTCAACCTAAATCTACAATCATAAACACACAAGACAAGAAAAACTTGTTGATTGTTAGTAAATGGGGGTTTACCTTGGTCAAACCCCTTGTTGATAATAGAATGAAATGGGGGAAATGATGAATGAAAAACATGCAATGTTAGAACTCACAAAACCCTTGCTATGAAGTCTGGAAACTTGTGTGCAATGGCTAGCTTGGATGTAGATCTTGAATCCAATGAATGCTTGATAGATCTTGACTTGATTTTCTTACTTGAATCAAAACCCTACATCAAAAAAATTAGCTTCAAAACACACATGATGCAACAATATCCTTGATAAGATGCTTGAATCTTGATGATGGCTCCAAATTATTGAAGAATTTATTTTGATCTCATAAAATTTCCTTAGGAATGAATACTTGAGTGCTTAGGATTTCTTAGATATGAAAATGAATGAATAAGCCTTGTATTTATACTTATTCATGCTTAATATCCTGAAATTATACCACAACAAGCCAACATAGGAATTCATTAATTAAAGGAGGCAAAATCCTGCAAGTATTTGAAATTAAATCCAAAAAAAAGCTTAAGGGGGACTAAGATGCCCGAGGTGATATCTTAGTCCCAAGTCCTCAACACTTGGGAAACAGATTCCAAAAAGGGGCCCAATTAAGGTTCCACTGAAAAGGCGATGCCAAGACCTCAAGGGGATAAATATTCCCTAGGTGGCAACCTAGTCCCAACCCAAAAATTAGGGAAACTAAGCCATAATCATTAAATTATTATTTATCCATTGATGTTTGTTAGGATTTTCTAGAAAATAATATAGTTTATAAGGCTTTTGAATGAAAAATAGGACCAAATTAAGACATAAATGAAGATAAATAAAGAAAAATGGGCCCAAACAAGTGTGAAAATTCAAGGGTATGCATTCTCCTATAGTATATTTAGTACCCACTTTACTGAGAGGATGGGCAATGCTTCAAAATCACACTAAAGTAGTCAATCATGCAATCAAGAGGGGTTCAAATGTACAAATTCTAGCAAGATAGGATGTAAATAACCAAGAGGGATGATCAAGCCCCCAGGATCAAGATCCTATGACAAACCAACATAGGCATAAAGGAACACACAAGCGAATGATATATGAAGCCATAACTAGATCACAAGAATACATCATCAAAGATAGAAAAAGGAACAATAAAATAAAATGAAAAGGAAAAATTCTACGAATGAAGTTTGACTATCTATCCAACAAGCTATGGACTAGGTCTAGGTTGTTTGTCCAAAAAGGTTTACAAGTGGAACATTTTTTCCATTATGCAAACAAAACACATGCTCACATGGGCTAGTGAAGCTAGTTGTTCACTAGGTGATCCCCAAGAGGTCCATATCAAAGTCATACCTCCATGACTATGATAATGAAAAAAAAAATGCATGGTCACAAGGGCTAGTGAGGTTAGTTTTTCACTAGGTGAGTCCTAGGAGACCATATTAAAGCCACACCTCCATGAATTTAATAAGATACAAATATGAAATGCAATAAGAAAGAGGGATGTTGAAAGGTATTTTTCTTAGTTCGTTCATAGTCTCATTTTAGGGAACACTGTGCCTAATGTCTCCAAGAGAGGACAAGTCAAATAAATATCATAATATGAGAGGAAACCAAACCCAATGACACCAACAAGAAAGGAACACATCACAGGAAGAAAGAAAATCACACAATAAAATATGAGTGTCAATGTATGCCCCCACTTTAAAGTAGTTGCTAACATCATTACTGTGAGAAATCGCTTTAAAGTATCCAAACATGAAAAGGAAAAGAGAGTTGCCCCCAAAAGATAGTATGTCGAATGCATGCCAATCATAAGGCATGTCATCCACATCCTAAGCTTTCTCGTACATATATATGGAAAGAAGTCAACTCACCAAAAGAGACAACAACAAGTGGCATACGAGTATGAGGATATCTAACCCCTTGCCCCCACTTAGTGTAGGACAAGGGTGAGCCAAAAATATTGATGAGATACATGCTAGAGTGAAAATCAGTATCAATTACAGGAATTAGGTGCTTCAACATAGGGAAGATCACCATACTCCTTAAGATGTTGGATTTAATCACTTAAAGAATCACATTCATTAGTAGAATGGCCATGCTCTATAATATGCACAAAATGAATTCTTGTATTAAATTTTTTTCATGTTCCTAGAGGGAGGGATATCAAATAATCTTGGAGGAGTCTCAACAAGATAATTTCTTGATAAGAGGGAGGAGATGTTGCTTTGGTTTGCAACAGAGATATATCTTACTTACTATTAGTTGTCATACCTACACAAGACTCTTTAGATTGCAATATTTTGTTCTCTTCTTTAAACAAAGATGTAAAATCTATCAAAATTTAGATCATTAGTGTTAAATTGTGTGATGACATTGATGTTAAGCAAGGATTTATTTGTTTCTCTCAAATGATATCAACCAAGACCACTAGTCTCTATCAATTTAGGATGCACTGTATTTAAAGTTGGCTTAGAGGATTCTTTTGAAATAGTGTTGATATGGAAAAAAGGCTTGCTTGTATCTTCCAAAGGACAATAGCCAAGACCAATAGTCATTCCTTGTGTGTTAGGATCTATACAGACATGGATACCTTGTTCTCTAGAACCATATCCTTTTCCACTATAACCAATTTGCTTCATAAGTTCAAATAACCTTTTCCATAAAGCTTTTCATTTCTTTAGGATTCGGTAGTTGTTCATATTCAGTTTTAACAAAGTTTTTGGTGTAATTTTCTTGGTGTTCTAAAGTTTTTGAGGTGGATTATTTTGAAGGATCTTCAAAATTTTTGTTGATATTCCTCCTTTTTATTTTTCACACTTGTTTATTATGATCTTCGGTTGCCCATCAAAGCTAGGTATGAAATATAAGGAACCCTAATCATCATCTAATAGCTTCATGAACTCCTCAATATTCTTTTATTTTTATTTTTTTTCCATGGGTTCCACTTATGTAGTTGGTGTTAATATTCTCAAAGGATTCTCTTTACCGTTCTCAATGTACAAACAATTGTATGCTTTAGGATCAACTTCAATGGTATAAACTTTGTTTTTGTAGACATATTTCATGATACAATAAAGGGTAGAGGGCACAACATGTATCTCATGAATCCATCGTCTTCCTAAAAGAATATTTTATGAAATATCATCAAGAATAACATTAATCAGGGTTTGTAATGTAACTTTGTCAACTTTAATAGGTAATGTGATCACCCCAAGCGGTCATTTTATCATGTTATCAAAGCCATTAATAGATAAAGAGGTGGGTTGGATTTTTGATTTATCAACACCAAGGTTATCCAAAAGGTTTACACTACACACATTAAGGGAAGATTCATTATCAACAAGGGTTCATTTTATCCCTGTACTATTGTATTGAGCTATTATCATGGAAGAATCATATTGTTTATGTACTTCCAAAGGAGGGAGCTCACTTTGGTGGAAAACAGTTTCATCATTTAGTCCTTCAATCATGGCTGCTATGTCATTCGGTTGTGCATTAGAAGGGATGGGAACTTGTTTTACGAAAGTTTGAAGAATAGTGTGATAGTTAGGTGAATTTTAAATCAAGTCCAAGAGGGATATCTTTGTGAGATTATTCTTAAGTTGCTCAACAAGATCATACTCCTTTCCATTTTGTGAAGGAAAACGAGGGGGACCTAGTAAGATAGGATTAGGCAATGGGAGGAATGTTGAGGGTGTTTGTCTTGGTTACAAATTTTCCCAGTGTTATATGTATGAGCAATGATATTTTAACCTAGTTTTTGTGAAACATTGTTCTTAAGTGGTTCAAGGATAAGCACAGGTTTGCTTTGAACTTGTGGTTTTTGAGAGGGCAGATAAATAATAAGTTTAGGTTTGGGAGAGTACTCCAAGTGGTATCTAGTGTGCATAAGCTGAAAATACTTATCCTTATTTTCATGATCACTTAGTGAAGGGGAGTCTAATATTAATATCTAAGGAATTATTATTGTCAATGTTCTCATTGTCTTCCACCATTATATCTTCCCTTGTAGGAAGGTTTTTAAGAGAGCTACAAACCAAATGTTCTTGAAATTCAAGGATTGTTTCTTCCCAGATGACTTCATCACATGCAAGGGAGTTACCAATGGTTGAATTATCCTATTCCTAAATATTGGGATATGATGAGAAGGCTCTTTTTGATTGTTATGATTTTTCATCCATTTATCCTTTTTCTCAAAGGTCTCATTCTCGTGCTATTCCATCTACCCTAGTAGGAGATCTTGTAAGATGTTCATCACATTCCATGGTCAGATTTTATAAAATAGCTTCATCACAAGTAGGGTAGGCATCAAGAGAAGGACAATTATGACTTTAATGCTTAACAAATAGATCTTTCCAAATGGTAAGAGCATTAGAGAAGGGAGCAAAAATATTCTCATGACTCTCAATAGGTGATTTTTATAATACCAACATATTCTCTTTATATCGAGGAGGGATATTAGGAGAAGGGAAATTTTGTTTTTCATGGAAATCTATGATATCATCCTCTTTCACTAAAACATTATCACAAGCAAGGGATGAATGGAGACTAGGTAAGGTGATGTGTAGAAATGTTTCTATGATCTCAACTTCTTGTTTTCTAATATCTCCCAAAGGGTGAAGAGGAGAGGCACAATCAAGATTCTCAATGCTTGTATCTTCTTTAACCAAGATACATTTATCACTAAGATTATTATGATTTTATATGCTTGCATCTTCGTTTATCATACTGTCCTCACCAATGAACAATGCAATATTAAGTATTCTATCAATTTTTTGATCCCCTTTCTCTAACATTTTCTCATAACTATGAAAGATAGTAGAAGTATGACTAACATGTTTCTCAATGACCTCATTTTTGTAATCTAAATTGAACTCATAAGAGGGCATGTTGTCCTTATGCAATCCATTTTTAATCATATCAAAGCCACATATCTTGAAAGAAAACATGCTATCATGGAAAAGTAGAGAAAGTACAATGCAATGACCTAAATTAAAGTATTTAAATGTGATTTTCAAATTGGAAACAAGGTGAACCACAAATTTTGGGGGAAAAAGGAGGGTTCTCTAGCACTTATAGGGTTTTTCACCTAAAAGGAGAGATGTCTTTCACACCTAAAATCTAAGGGTTCATTCAAGAATAAGTGCTAATGTGTGTGGAATGTGTCTAAATACTTAAAAATAATGAAAAAAACTAAAAATTTAATGCAAAAAGGTATTGAAAACACTATGTAAAATGACCTAAAATGTATGGAGACTGTAACAGAATTTGAGGAAATAGAAAGGGTGCACCTAGAAATTGATGTGTGATGAAGAGGAGCTCCAAAATCTTCTCGAATTTATTGTTGAAGGCCACTCAGATGCTTATGCCAAGTTGGGTGACTTAGTCTTGTTTCGGGGAGATATTTCTAGAACAAGTTTCGGGGAAATGGGTATCCTGATCTACAAAAATAACTTTTCAGGCCTGGCTATGGGACTAATCTACCAATGATGGAGACTTAGTCCACTTGTAGCTTTCGGGAATCTTGAAGTTAGAATTTATAGCTTTCCACCTGTACTTCTACTCCTGACAGAAATCTAGATCCGACTCTTTAGATTTTGCCCCTTAGGGTTTGTTGACTTTGAATGATGTTGATCCATGATGTTGACACATTTTAACACCTTACTCTTTGAAAAATATGCATACAAGACCTGCAAAACACACATGCAAAAAGGGGAAAAATTCTTAGGGTTAAAGAATAAGGGTTTGCCTTAGTCAAACCCAATTTTGGTAATCAAACTCTGGAAAATGAAATTAAATGTAAAGGGAAATATGATTGAACAATATGTAAGTGCCACAACTCACCAAACCCTTGATGGAGAAGTATAAAGATAAGCATGTAATTAGCTTCAATGGATGAATGCTTGAACTGCATAAAGTGCTTGAATGCTCAAATTGTTGAGGAGGATAGATAGCTTGATCATGAGAGAATGAGGAGGAGGATAATAAGGGGAAAACAATTTATTTATACATGGGTTTCCATCATTTCATGAAAATACATCATCACAAGCTGAATTTAGGGTTTAGAAGACAATATCTCGCGAGAAATTGGGAATTTTTTTTTTTTTTAAGCCTGATTGGACTAAGTCACCCAAGGTCACGACTTGGTCCCACAGGGGAAAATTTTCTATCTATCAGGAATCAAAGTGTGATTAATGTTTAACAAGATTTTCTTCTAAAACACACTTAAATAGGACCTATAAGTGCATAATGGGACCCTTTAAACATAAGAAAGGGTCAATTTATTGATGAAAAGCCTAGAAAAGTGTGAGAGTTTGCTACAAATCCTTACAACACTTTGAAATAAGGCTTGGTAAGTGATAAAAAAAGGTTATTTAGGTGAATTTTAATAGAAAGGTCCTGGAAAAGTGGGAAAATGTGTTACAACACTTCACAACACTTTTGTAAGACATCATTAGTTTTTGTTGATTTACAAGCATTAAATACCTAATTTAAATGTGTTGGCCACATTACAACATTAAATCTAGGAAAAATTAGGCCAAAATCCATAGGAAAGGCCCAAATGAGTGAAAAATGTCAAGGATACATTTTTTGTGACACATTTAGCTGCCACTTTATTGAGAGGATGAACTTTCTTCAAAATCACACTAAATTAGCCAAAACACGTATATAGAGAGGGATCCAAATGTACTCCTTATAGCAAGATGAGACAACAATAATCAAGAGGGATGATAAATCCCCAGGATCAAAATCCCATGTCAAACAAAACATTAGCAAAAAATATCACACAAGAAAGTGATGTGAAGGAATAAAAAGAAATGGAATGTTGGATCAAGCTTCAATAGTTTTTCTAACTAGTTGTGGATCAAATCTAGGTTGTTTGTCTGGAAAGTTGTGTACTCAATCTAAGGTGGTGGAACCTTTTGGCTATCTATCAAGTGAGAATAATAAAAAGGTGATAAACATACACTCATGGCTGGTATGCACTCACAAACACACATGTGGCTATGGGGAAAGTCACAACGTTGGTTAGGCTTCCCGCTTAATGATACAAAAGTTATACATACTGATAACTTTGATAAGGTACCACAATTTTTTTTTTTTTGAGATTCATGAGACAATAAAGGATTTGTATGCTTGGAGCTCATGAAAAAGTGCAAGATGTCACCACAGGCATGCAAGCTATGTTATGCAAGGTGGCCATATATGCAAAAATACAAATGAAAAATGTAAAAAGAAAAAGAATGTTCAAAGGAGTCTTGCTTAGTTCATGTGAGGTCTTTAGCTTAGGGAACATTGTGCCTAATATCTTCAAGAGAGGAATAATCAAAGAATAGAAAATTCACAACTTAGGGGATAAAGTGAGTTGCATCAAGCCACTAAGGGGAATGCAATATGCTAAGATAGATCACAAATATGAAGGACATTGCACCCAATGTCATCCACAAAGCACAAATACATTGTATGAAATAATAAGGCTGCACTAAGAACCAAGGAAAAGAAAAATGCAAAAAAGAAATAATGCCAATGTATGTTGCCACTTTCAAGGAATTGTGAAACACCATACTATGAGCAATTACTTTAAAGTAGAAAAATGAAGAACACAAAAATAAAGGAATGAAATGAGAGCTAAATTGGAAAGCCCATATGCCAAGTGATATGTTTTCGAATAAGGCTACATCATGCAATGGAAAAGAGATGAAAGGAGAAGGTGTTGCCCCCAAAAATGGAAATAAACACCAAACACATAAGGGATCTATGGATTTGGGGTCAGTATGTTCATTTCTACAATGTTTGTTTAGAGAAATTAGAACTGTCATCATCCCCCAAATACATAGAACTGGGAGAATGACAAAACGAGAGCAAAGACAAATAAAAAGAAAGAGTTGTTTTGGGTCAACATGGAAGAGACATAGGGTGTCCCGATGCTTTGCACAATCCCGAAAAGGACAAAAAATGAAAATAAAGGACAAAGAAAAAGAGCCTTTTGGGTCAACATAAAAAGGACATTTTGGTCTCAATGTCTTGCATCATCCCCAAAAGGAGAATAAAAGAAAAAGAAAAAAGAAAAGGGGGGTATGTGCAGGATCATCATGGAAAAAAATCCCTTAAGTGGCAATGAAAATTTAGAAAATCAGAGTTACACAACTTGATGTAAAAATTTGAATAAGTTATCTATATTATTTCAAAAATATGTAAGAAGAGAATCTATTGAAAATTGAATGTAGTTTCTAAACTACCAGGGTTTTTTTTTTTTTTTTAAATCTATTTGGTGAAAATTTGAAATTTCAATGGAGTATACTTAAATTTTAGGGAAAAAAGAAGAAGTAGGTGTTTGTCTGACAACCCTAACCACAATAAAATGATAATTCTTTTATAGAATTTGAGATATCATTAGAGGACTCATGTCTTGATTTGATGCATATTTTTTTGTAATTTTTTTCCAAGTAAATAATTAATTATGAATTTTTTATTACAACTTTTTAAAATATGAAAACTCGTATGCCTAACCACCTTAACTTGGTGAAAACTTCATGAAATTCAATTTTATTTTTTTAAGATTTCCTATAGTATGCAAAGCATATAATGTGATGCTTGTTTCAAATTAAAAAAATGTGATACTATTCGAAAGCTATAGATGTTTTTCAATAAACCTATGAATTATGAGTTTAGTCATAATTCAAATAGAAAATGAAAAATAATTATTTATTAAATTCAATGTAAAGCATAATTTATATTGGTGGAAAGCTGAAAATCTCCTTTAAAAAATCTTTTTGTTTCATCAATTTTGGGTAATAAAAAAGTCGTCAGCCACATAGCCCATCATATCACTTATGTATCACCACTTTTTGGCCCATCATTATGCTGCACATACCCAGGGGTCTTTTGGGCCAACATGAAATTGACATTTCAATCTGAATGCCTTGCATCATCCCCAAAAGGAAGGCAAAAAGGAAAAAGGGAAAACGTGATAGAAATGTACGACATATAGAAGAATGAAGGTACAAATAGAGGAATGCCACAAAGAGAGGGAATATTAAATAAAATAGTATAGGGGAACACTTTACACAAATACCTAAAATAAAATTCAAAAGAATAGTATGGAAAATGCAAGTCAACCATCTTACAAGTCATCCACCTCCCAATCTTGGTGGGAAAAAAGTGGGAGGTGAATAATGCAACTAAGGGACAAGAAAAAATGCATTACTAGGGCATGATGAACCACAAATTATAGGGGTAAAAGGAGGGTTCCCCAAGGGTTATTAGTGTTTTCACCTAGAAGGATGGAGATCTCCCTTTAGATGCATAAAACTTGGGTTTCATTCAATATTAGCGGTTGGATATGATTGAGATGCCTATATGAAGTATTCTAAATGCAATAATCTGATAAATAAAACTAACCATTAAATGAAAGCTAATGAAATATACATTGTTTGAAAACATATGATGTTATACAAGAAGGATAAAATGAAGACTATTATCAAGAAGGATAAAAAATATGGTGTTATACAAGAAGGATGTTGAAATCTATTATCATAAAAGCTTCATTTTTCTTTCATAACTCTAATGGAGGGAGCTCATGATTGTAGAAGGTAATGTCTACATTGACTATATTCATTTCTTGTATTAGAGATTCCACATCATTAACATTCATACCAAGAGGGACCACTATCTGTTGTAATTCCTCTTGAAGCATATAATGATAGTTAGGGGAGTTTTGAAGAAGATCCCAAATGGATATCTTGGTGGGAGTATTCTTAAGTTGTTCAATGAGATCATAATCCCTAAGTTATGTTTGTGTTGTTGATGTGTACCTTTTCCATTGATGTCAAAGGGGGAGAGAAACAACGTGAAAATTTGGGAAAGAAGAGCAATGAAGGAAACAAGAGAGAGTACACAATCTTAGGGGGAGATTATTGAAGAAGAGTTAGTTGGGTTGATGGTATTATTTTTTCACATCATGTATTTCCATCAATTCCAAAGGGGGAGATTATTGGATGTTGTGGTTGTGTTTCTGATATGTGGTTGTCATTGATGTCAACAATATTATCATTTAATCTTCTTAAGGCTATATATGTGAAGGATATTGAGAAAATTGCAAAAAATATAGTATAGGCAGCCAGTGGTGCTGAGAAGGTCAGAATGTTGGAAAGCTCTATATGTTGAAGATTTGAATGTGCACTTCAAAGGGTTTGTTTTTGAAGCTTTCTAGTATGTTTTCTAAAAGTTTCAAAGGTTCCCATCAAGTCTTGTGGAAGTTATGAAGATTTGTATGCCTACAGTTATTCAGTTTCTATAGATGGTGTTCTTGGTTGAAGTGGATGAAATTATGGTAATTTCATGTGTTTCACATGTACCTATGACTTTCATGGATGAGTCTAGATCATTCTCTATCCTTGTTATAATTCTGCATTGATTGAAGTGTTTGTGATCAGATATTTTTCTGATGTGTGCCCCAGTTCTCATGTTCTTGGCCGATACATTGATGGTGTTAGCGTGTTGCAGATCCATAAGGATTCATATTTTATTGTTTGATGTGTTTGGAGGTGTTTGTTTGGGTCCTATATATGTTGTGACCGACTTGTGTTGGTGTGCATTGAAATTTATTCATGTATTAAGGCCGACAGTTGTAATTTATTCTTTATTTGTGGCCCACTAAATAGTGGTTATAAATTTGTGTAGCAGATATATATATATATATATGAGATATTTTTCATTATTTAGAGGCAAGTGATCATGTGTACAAGTGATGTACATGTATGAATAAAGGTCAAATCATTTAGAGAAGAGTGTAGAAGATTTTGAGTAGAGGGTGGAAGAGCTTGAAGAATTTTTTGTGCGCTTAACCGAAACTGTAATCAAGCTTTTGTAGAAGCTAATTTCTCAGTTCAACTTCATCACATGTATTTAATCTAATTACTATACGTAAGGTAGTGAGTCTTCCCTTTGAGCAGTGTGCTCTAGGAAGTGCACTTGAATGGAAGTGCATTCTTTTTATTCTTCATTATACTTCTAACAAGGTATAATCTTGTGGACTAACATCCACTATGGTTTTTCCCCTAATAGGGTTTCCACGTATAAAATATTGGTGTTCATGTGTCTCTGATGTGTTGTTGATTTAATGCTTGCACTGTTAATTATCAGATCTGTGATATAAGGTTCATTAATATTGTATATGTTTGATTTTTGTAACAAATGATCCAACCCCCTCTTAGTTGTCTATCCTTGTATTGCCAACAAGTTGTGTGTTTAAACGAGGGGCCACATGTAAGATTGGATTGGGTAATGGTAGGGGTGTTGAGGTGGCTTGTTGGGGGTGTGGTTTATTTCTAGTTTAATGAGTATGAGAAACAGTATCATGCTTGGGTGGGTAAAGGGTAAATTCAGGTTTGGATGGGGGTTGGGGTTTATGGGAAGGTGGGTAGAGAATAAGTTGAGGTTGAATTACGTTGACATATTTTGGTTTCGGACATAGGCTATCAGTGGTTGGTTTAGGTTTTTCATCACAAACCTTAGTGGATGAACTACTAAAAGGTTTAGATGATATGGTTTTCCTATAGTGAAGAAGTGTGTGCATTTTTTAATGTGATGTTTCTATGGTTTTGTTGTCATGTTATAATTAATTGCTTTAAATGAAGGGGTATGTGCAGGATCATGATGGGCCAAAAAGTGGCAATATGATGAGTATGTGGCTGACGACTTTTTTTTTACCCAAAATTGATGAAATGAAAAAGGTTTTTAAAGGATATTCTCAGCTTTCCACCAATATAAATTATTCTTTACTTTAAGTTTAATAAATAATTATTATTCATTTTCTATTTGAATTACGAATAAAGTCCTAATTGATAGGTTGATTGAAAAACATCCATAGCTTTTAAATGGTATCACTTTTTTTGAATCCAAAACATGTACCACATTATATGCTTCACATAATATAGGATTAAAAAAAATAAAATTGAATTTCTTAAAGTTTTGACCAAGTTAAGGTGGTTAGACATACGAGTTTTTATATTTTTTAAAAGTTGTAATAAAAAATTCATAATTAATTATTTAATTGGAAAACAATTACAAATAAATATGAATCACATCAAGACATGAGTCAACTACTTAAATCTAAAATATTATAAAAAAGTATTATCATTTTATTGTGGTTAGGGTCATTAGACAAATACCTACTTCTTATTTTTTCCCTGAAATTTATGTACTACTGCATTGAAATTTCAAAATTTCACCAAATAGATTTTTTTTTTTTTGAAAATAAACCTAGTAGTTTAGAAACTAAATTCAATTTTCTACAGATTCTATTCTTACACATTTTTGAAATAATATAGATAAATTATACAAATTTTTACGTCAAGTTGCCTAACTCTTATTTTTCTAGATTTTTTGCCACTTAAGGGCCTATTTTTTCCACGATGATCCGGCACATACCCGAAGTAGGAACTAATGCTAAAATTGGAACTTGCAAATATCTAATTCTATTCATAAATGCCATCAAAGTGAAATATTCTTATGCTAATTATAACCATATAATAGAAAGTAACTGAATGTAAATAGAGAAACAACTGAAACAAAAAAAAACTTCATAAAGTGGCAAGGAAATGCAAAAACCACTAATGAAAAATGAGCACTAGGACTAAGCCGCCCAAGGTGGCAAATTTGTCCTAGTAGGGGTATTTTTGACCTTTTTCAGAGTTTTCTAATGAAAAATGATATATTCTGGATGATAAAGTGTAAATCTAAAGTATATATGCAAAATTTCTCTATCATGCAAGAAAATAAGATGCCAAAATGAACTTTTCAGTAATGCAAAGTATGGAACCTTAGGATGCAAGTTTAAACAATTCAATATGCAATAAAAGATTAATAGAAAAGGTTCTTAGGATATAAATGTAGGGTAGATAAGAAGTAAGATGTTTCTAAATGCAGGTTCACCAAAATGAGCCACAAGTTTTAGGGGTAAAAGGAGGGTTTCTAGGGTTTTGACCTAGAAGGATGGACATCTCCCTTTATGCACATAAAACTTGGGTTTCATTCAATATTAGCGGTTGGATGTGATTGAGATGAGTATATGAAGTATTCTAAATGCAATAATCTGATAAATGAAACTCACTATTGAATGCAAGCTAATGAAATCAACATTGTTTGAAAACATATGATGTTATAAAACAAGGATAAAATGAAGAGTATACAAGGAAAGATAATAGAATAGATAAAATAGGTTCTCCTAGAAGCTAATGAGGACTGAAGTAGAGGTTGCAGAAGCCTCTAGAAATCTAGAAAATCATAATTTTATGCCAACTAAGATAGTTACACTAGACAGGGAGACTTAGTCCCAGTCCTGGTAAATTGCACCGGGCTCCGTTCTAACCAACTGGGTACTCAAATCTATTAAAAACCATGAAAAAATCCTGCAATGGGACTAAGTTGCCACTATTGGTGACTTAGTTCCTTTCATCTTTCTCAAAAATCTGAAAGTGGAATCAAAAACCTATAGCCTACACTCTGCTTCATCACTAAAATCTAGGTTCAGATCCACAAAATCACCTACAAAACAGAGTATATTTTGGTTGCTAATGTGGGGATTTCCTTGGTTAAACCTCTAGTTGGTATTTAAACTTTGAAAGAGACAAGAAATCTGCATAAAACCTAGCCCTAAGTGTGTCTAGAACTAGGAAAATATGAAGTAAGACTATGTCACCAAAAATTGTATACCTTTGAAGAGAAGGACAATTTTCTGTCTATTTTGGTCCGACTTTAGGTACCCTTTAATCAATTATCATCTTAAACCACCCTAAAAAAAAAATTATAGGCCCCTAAGGTTCGTTAATTTTTATTTTGAGGCCTTTTATACCTAAGGAAACATTCATCCCCCAATAAGAAACATAAAAAATATTTAAAAATCAGTAATCCCACTTTAAAATCCCTTTGTGGGACTAGGTTGCCCAAGTTGGCGACCTAGTCCTTTTTGAGGATTTTTGCATTTTAGAAAGCGGGAAAATGAATATCTTGTTAAAATTTCCTTATGGATGTCGGCCTCTTAGGTCAAAATTACCGTCAATGAGGTCTCGTTGCTTAAAAATACTTGCTTTTATTCTAATGTGCTAGAATAAGATGCATGCATGAGATTTGTGTAGGCACGTAAAATTCACATGCACCTAATCTGGAATCAGTAATTTAATTTTGTCTTTAATTATCCTTCTTCAAACCATTTTAATCAAATAATCTTTATCTGATTAAAATTCATTATCTTTCCTCTTTTAATTAAATCACTTTGTATTTGATAAATCAACTTTATCTAATTAAATATATTACTCTATTTAATTAAATCATATTCTTCTATGTAATTAAATAAATAAATTTTATCTAATTAATCTCCTAAAGTTTCTTCATTTAATTGAATAAATCCAAATATTTAATTTGAATATCATAATCAACTAACCTCCATTAAAATTAATCAAATCATGACTAAAACTAATTCTAATCCATGTCACATCCTCTAGATAATACAACTTGCACAATAAATCATTTATTTTGATATATTAAATCTCTATTTTCCCTCACAAGGCATATTCCCAAGGAATATTCCCTCATTAAATCCATTTGTTTGACTTTATTGTCCAAAAAAAATTGCCCGTAAATCTCTCAACCATATGCATTTAATGCTATTTTTCAAATTTCAAACTCACCTAATAAGCATTTACTTGCACAATGACCAAAATGTGCGCACCCTTTATCCTCTCACATCTTGACAAGTGGAATTCAGCCATTGGTTGAGGATTGATCCCACATTCATCCACTTTGTCTCTTCTTCTCTCAATCTCATCTATAAATTCAAGGCTTTTCTTCTCATTTTTCATCCATAATTTTAGCATCTTTTGTATACACACATTATCCTTGCAGCATCTTCATCACAATATCTTAAGCTTATAAAAAATGGGTTGGGAAAGGGCTCTCTTTTCACATCAAAAGAGAACCAACCCCCATATGGGATTGAGGTTTGGTCAATTTTAGATAGTTTTGCATGTTTGTATACTTTATTTGTGTGATTTTTATCATGTTTCCTTGTCTTAATGTGATTAAGAATTTAAAAGGGAGCTTGATTATTGTTTTTTCTAACTTGGCTAAGTCTCTTTTGTGTTGATCATGTTAGCATAGGAAAAAATATGACTCACATTTTATTTTAGGCCAACTAGATCAATTTGGGTTTAAATTTGACCATTGATTTGAAATTTTCAAATTAGTTAAAATTGAACCTTAAACACTTACTAGAATTTCAATTTGGTTCAAAATTGAACAAGTAACTTCACACTTAGATTTTGGTGCTCTAAAACGAATTCATCAATGCTTTAAGGCTTAAAATGAACTTGTGCTTTCATTGTTTTGTAAAATTTTTTCAAATTGTTCCATTCGAATGTGTATGTGTAAAGTGTAGAATTCTTTAATTCTAAGAATTGATAAAACTTTAAATAATTTCATTTATATTCAAAATAAATTCATCACTTCATTCATTGGACATCATAAAATCCATTCGATTGCAAAACAATGAGTTAAAGTCTATAAATAAATTCCTAATATTTCTAGTTAAATGCATAGACGTGTCATAATACATGACATTGATAAAAATACAAAAGAATTTGTAATATAACTTTACAATTTGAGACTTAGGCATTCTACCACCTTAAGCTCTACATTACATAATTAGAGAATACATTAATACATAAATGAAGATGACATCCTTTGATCTTCAATCCAATAGCATATCTTCAATAATGAAGATGAGAACAAGGATCAAGTGCATTTTTTGCCCAACCTAGAAGCTTATGGTTCCACAGAATTCCTTAGTCATTCAAAGAATACCCGACCCTGCATAAATCCCTTAGCAAAAAGAAGTTGACAAGCAGGATGAAATCTGGTGCGAGCGTAGTATAACTAGTAATACCACAAGCATTTTCATTTTTCTAATTCATTTAAGAAACAAGCAAGTTTGATACTAGGATATGGTAGATATTTCATTCATTCCATCTATTTCAATGGTCATTAAGTTACTTGGCCAAGTAAAATGTCATGCATGACAAATAAAAGTAGTTTTGGAAAAGCAAAACTACACTCTCTAAAAACCCATATTCGGCACGCATCCCGGAAGGTAACTTTCCAAAACACATGTCATGTGCATTCAATTATCAAGCATGCATGGTTCCATTCAAAATCAAAAATAATCTTTCTCAAACACATGAAATGCGCTTTCATTTTTCAAGCAAACATAGTTTTTAATACAATAATTTCACAGTTTTTAATTCATAAATAACATTATGTTCAGATTTTAAAATAAAATAAAGAAGGTGTATTTCAAGTATGTAACTAAGTACATATAAAACAAGAATTAAATGAGCACAGATTCTTTTGGTTCATTTACTCAAGAAATTCAATCACAATTCCATATAATGCTCTTCTAATTCATTTAATTTTCAAGTAAATATATTAAAAATTCTATTTCCTTTTCTTTTCTGATTTTTATATTTCCCTTTAAAATAATATCTTTTCAAAAAATATTTACACTTCAATTTCCTAACAATTTAATATCAATCCTACATAATTGTCAAATTTCACTCAAGTCTTTGAAGCAGATTTAATACACAAAATTATTTAATCCTTTCATTCTGAATAATAATCAACAATTTAATTTAAATCAAAATCACTATCCTGCTTGTTTGCATTATTTTGAGAATTTATCTAACTATATAGTTTATCGAATATAGTTTTCTTTTCGGAGTTTTTTTTTAATCTAAAACATGTTTTTTTCTATGAAAATCTTCACTATGTTTAAATCAAAATTTCCTAAAATTAATCAATCTACTGTTTCTTGATATTTTTCTGTTCAAGTTGTTCAATGGTTTTCTTATAAAAACATAGTTTAGTGTTTGATCTTTCATCTAAATTGAATTTAAAACAGTAATATTTTTTCAATAGATAAAATAAAAAATAACAGAAAATGATTAAACTCAGCATATTAATATTATAAATTTGGTAATTGTAGTTTTTCATTGATCCTACCTGTGAATCTTTTGTAACTACTTGGTTTCCTAAATGTGAAAATAATTCTTTGTCTTTTTGTTCTGTTTGTGCATGTGCATGTATCTTAATCAGCAATTTTTTATCCCCATTTCCCAAGTCTATAGTTGTTCTTTCTTCACTCTTCTTTTGTTCTCTCCTTTTTCTTCCTATTGTTCTTCTCTTAATTTTCTTACTCCTATATGATGGAAGACAAATTTTGTTTACTATTTTCCCTCTTCCTATACACGCCTTCACCTCCTCACTTGTGTATGAGGGAGAGTTTCCCTGTCCTTTATTATCTTCACATGCACCTTTTCACTAGTCCTCCTCTTTCCTTCCTTTCCATGCACCCTCTTCCCTTTCTCCCTATGTATTTCTTCCCTAACATTCAACAAAAACTCCCTTCTTGCTTCCCTCTGCCTGTGTGTATCTCCTCTCTTCACACACACCAAATGAAGAGAGAGATTTATTCTCTTTTCTACTAGCCGGCTAGACTCTTCTAGCCTACTTCCCATGCATACCTCCCTCCTCCTCTTCACTTGGTACCTTCTCCCTTCCATCCATGCATTTCTAAGACCTCTCTCCCTCCATCCATGTGCACTTGGGAGACATCAGAGTTTAGGTAAAATCAATTGTTGTTTTTATTTCCATGCTTCTCCTGGCCGTGCATGGGGTATGAGGAGAAATGAAAATATAAGAAACCAAGTCAAAATAAAAACTCAAGGCTCCTCTGCTCTGGCTGCGCATGGATGATTCACCTCCAACAAAGATAAGAAATTCAATATGTATTTTCTACCTAACACTCCCAAAATGGATTTTCTTCTGCTAATTTTAATTTTTTCCTCTCTCCCCATATCATGAATAAATGGTGGAGTTCTTAATTTAATTCAATCCCCAAAATCAGTGCTTGATCTCCTGCAATATTTCCAAACTCTCAGTTCTAATCTCAGATTGCATGCAAAATTTATTGAAAGGTAACTGTTTTCAAATTGATAACTATTGTTTCAATTCCAATTTTGAATTTCAACTTTGAACATATTGTTGTTTTCTATTCAATTTCAATTATGAACATAATTCATTTATTTCTAATTTCCATTTAAACATATATTTCCTCTCTCATTTTTCAAATGAGAAAATAACAATTAAATCAATAACACAATTTTTTTACGTTTTGTTCATTTTCACAATTAGAAATTTATTCCAATAATTTAAAATAAAACACACTATTATTTTTAACTAATAATAAAATATTACACAAAGAAGTAATTCTTTGAATAAAAATCAATTTCCTCACAACAATAATCAAATTTCTATTTAAAACAATATATTTTGTTTCTCATAAATTTAAGCAATCAAAACTAACTTATTTTAAATTTGCAAGAATAATCATCACAAAAATACATTAAAATAATAACTAATTGTGTGTGTGTGAGATTCCATCATCCTCATAAACATCTAATGGCTAAAACGACTCTACCTGATCAATGTTCTTGCCTTCATTCTTGTTCACCTGTTCCTACATTCACTTGCACTCAATTTCTCATCAGCAATGACAATCCCCAAATTTCATAATAATTGATTCAAAAATCATTTCATTTGCATTTAGATTTCAATTTCAATTTCAATCTCAATTTAAATAATCACCTAACATAAACATGCAAATCTCAAGATTTATATTTGCAATTAAGGAATTATAAAAATTAGTACATGACAATATGCAGTTCTCTCGTGCTTAATGAGGATCTTTAGAATCCAAATCATTTCAGTGACATTAGGTTGTCTAAAATATTGCATCCACACTTCAATTTGGAATCTTAAAATTGACAAACCTTGCGAGTGTGAAGAAAAGGTACTGTGTGTGCTCCCACAAAAATGCATTAGGTGGTCGAACTAAAAATACACTTCTTCACTTTTGTCTATCCATAGAGGGCCTGCCTGGTGGAAAAAATTAATCATCCCAGGGAATGACCGAACTAGTAACACGCTAAAGCCAAGCGACTTCAAACTAGTATATAAGTGTGGGTACTCAAGGAAAGTTTGAGTATCACGAGGATGATTCTAATAAGAAGGGAAACAATGGTCTCTTGCCACATGGATGATCCCCCACAAATGGAATGCCCGCATTAAAACCCCTTTTTTAGAAAGGAAAAAATCCTAAACTATTTATTGGTGCAAGAACGGTCATTCTGAAGCCACCCCACATTCTTATGATGTTTAGTAAGATGAGAAGTATGCCATGGGATTTTCATGGGTATTGATGCTTGGCTGACTCGAGAAGTGAGTGCACTATAAGGGGGAGCCTATGTGGTCAAGCATCTAATCATCTACCGAGAGTAAGCATAGCTAGATTCATCGAAGTGGCAACCCAACAAATATTGTCTCTTCATCCTAGGATTGTGCATATTCTTGGAATCGAAAACACTTTGATTGGACTCTAAATATTGGAAAAACAAACATTCAACATGATCATCAAATTTCAAACGCTTTAGGGGAAGCAAATACCTTTAAAAAATTCAAGTGCTCATGCTTGCCCTAGGGATTTCATCCTTAGAGGGTTCTAAGTATTTGGACTTAATCATAATTTTCTCTCTAAAGTCAACATAGGAGACTATGCCCTTGAATCCTTGATTTCCACATAATAGATTTTGTGAGATGAAAAGGAATTGAGACACAAACATTCAGTTTGAAAAACTAAGTAAGAAGTGGATGTGGTAAAAGAAATTCATTAATCAAGATTAACTCCAATTGAACCCCACACAATGCTTGGTATCTTTTGGTCATATGGTTTTCCATGCAAACATAGGTCTTTTGGTTTGAACTACTCTTAGATAGAAGCATGTTCTTCACTACCTTGGTCCTGTAAACAAAGTCCTCTTAGGTTCATCTAGGATCAAGTGAATCACATCATCCATCCTGAATATTTATCATCTCCATCCCCCAAAAAACTTTAGATCTTTAGAAACATCATTATCTAAACATGGGTATATCGTTAAACCAAATCAAAATCATCTTGTTTAGTTAGGAGTGTGAGAATGCATCATTTCTCATACCTCTAGTTAAGTTAGCATCTCTTTGAACAAGTTCATCCTAAGGTCACATCCAACATCTTAGGGTTTACAAGTTCATTATCCAAATCAAACCAATCAAAATCAAAACCTAAGTCTATCATTGATCCAAAATTATTAAAAGTTCAACACCCATGTCACTCACCCTTTCATCTTTTATCCCATCATTGGTCCTAAATCCCTTAGAGGTCAATAAGGTCAAAACAAAAGAAAACATGGAATATAAACTCGATTCATAAATCATGAGTAATCCACGTCAACCAAACTATCAAGTCCTTACAATACCAATTGATTGTGAAAAATTGCATTTGTATAATCCATACATGGGATCATTATCTCCTACAAATTTCAATGATACAACAAATGTGAATTTTCCCAATCTGAATTTTTGGAATACAAAATCTCAATGATACAATAAATGTGAGTATTCCCAATATGAATTCTGGAGCACCTTTCCCTATGGTAGATTTGAATGAAAGTCAAAACCTAAAAATCTATCAACCAAACAGTAAATGCATGAGTCTTCCAAACAACATTATACCACCAAATCCATACATGCCAAATGTGATTGTACCAAATCCAATCTTACCAAACATAAACATATCAAATCCGTACTTGGTAAAATTTGGGATGGATATGTTTGCAAAGCCTACCAATGTTCAAAATCTAGGAAATATGTTGACAACTCCATGTATTGATCCAAGTCAAGGTAACTCCATGCAAAATCAAAGTTACCTAAATCCAAGCTTGATGTGTTTCCCAATCACAACAATGTTCAATATCAATGAATAATGCCAAATCTAAAGATCATACCAAATTAGAACATCGTTCAAAATCAATCCGTCCATGATTCCATGCAAACACCACAAGTATACATGCCAAATATACTTTCTCAACAACCAAATCAACGATATCAAGAATTTCAAGATCAAATCTTGCAAAATAAAATTGCTACACTTAAGAAACTCATTGATTCATATCACCAAGAGACAGCTCCAGCTCAAAATCAATACACTCATCCATTGGTTCAACCATGTCATCAAATCATTGAGTTTTCTCCACAACCATATCAAGAAGAATATCTCCAATATCAAAAGGTTGGATATCAACAACATCAACAACAAACCCAATCACCCCATATCTAAGGCCAGTCATCACATCTCAAAGATCAATCACAACTACCCATCAATGAGAAACTTGAAGATGTTTCCATATCCTCTGATGATCAAATTAACATATATCAAGGGTCACTTTTCAATCATGGTCAAAACCCACCAACAATACCCAATAATGATCCAATTCAAGAAATGTTAACATCATTTGATATTATGGTTAAAAAAATTAACAATATCTCCACCATAACTACTGAGGACAATGATCAAAATCAATCCATCAATGAGAATTGTGAAGATATGTATATTCCATCCAATGATCAAATCAACATTCATCAAGAACCACATTTTAGTGATCTATTTCAAGATGTTTTAAAACCATTTGATCCTATTGACATAATCCACTATCCATCGACCAATGATCATGTTGAAAATGTATCTACATCACCTAATGAGTTAGAGGACATATCTCAAGAACTTATTCCAAAGCATGATCAAAACCTTTCACCAAAGTCTAGTAATGGTCCTTCCTAAGATATATTGACATCCTTTGAGCTCATGGATACATATATTGAAGGGATCCTCAAATAAACATTTGATCCAAATCCAATCAAATATCAAGAGGATATTAAGCCAGTTCCCATGCCTAATGATGATTTCCAAGAACCCTTTGCAAGCAATCCACCCTTTGAAATCAGCCCATGTCAAGAACTTGATCCAAAGCACGTCGAAATCAATTCTAAAATCACTCAAGATCAAGAATTCATATCTCTGAGATAATACAATTATCTAATGGACACTTTCCTATCTATACAAGATGTCATAAAATATGTTCATATATGTATAGCACATACCCCTTCGTCTACCCATGAGATGCTTTCTTTGGATGGACACGTAGATGACCTTCATTCAAAACAAGAGTAGCATACTCTTGATATCATTACCAAGGAACAAGAGTCTCCTACTCTTAAAATTTGTACACATGATCAATATATAGAAACATCTAGAGACATATCAGAAATGGATCATTAAGAAGGCTTCTACAAAAGTTGTGAATCAAAAATATCCTATGGAGACATATCAGAAATAGATCATGAAAAGGGCTTCTACATAAGTCATGAATTATAAACATCCTATGAAATGAATCATGAGGAAAACTTCTATGTGGATAGTGAATCATCAACACCTCTTGAAGAAGCATTACAATTTGATATCTCACAAGATGAAGCCAAAGAGATCAATTAGGAATTTATCCCACATATGGAGGATCCTATCACTTATAAACATGGAACACTTAGATTTTTTAGGGAAAGCTATTTCATCAATGAAGAAGCTATCACCTTTGAAGATCCACCATAGAGTAGAGAAGGAGTAAAACCTTGTTTCGAAGATAAATCATATCCTATTGCAAATAAAATGTTTCCACAGATGAATTATCAAGGAAGAGGATTAGGCCTACATGAATAGGGTATCTTGGCACCAGTGTAGATTATAGGAAATCCTAAGCATTAGGGTCTTGGTTATTTGACAATTAAGGGATCTAATCATATCAGTGATACCTATAAAAAATTGGGGGAAACTTTGTCTCAAGCAAACGTCAACATAGGGATTACGAAGAATCTTTATGATGAAATCAATCCAAATACTACAACCTGCCACGCCACAAATCTTCATCCACCCATCACCCCATCCATGAATTGGGACCAACATTAAAAGAAAGATTTGAATGAAAGACTGAAAAATGTCATCAAATAAAAATAAGTAGTGAAGCATGAAGGACAAAATAAATACAAGTAGATACCAAAGAATACAAAGAAATATTATCCCTATCAAACTCCCTTAGTCAAAGAAAGTATGGGGAAAAATGAAAAAAGGGGCAAGTATCCATCAAAGATGTCCACAAAGGAATAAGTGGGCTTGCCAAGTGACATACAAAGTATATCAAGTAGTTGGTCCTAATTCCATGTATACTTCTATATCCATCCATCATTGCTCATCTTCCCAAGTTTGGAGAGTCAAAGGTTCCAAACTGTCAGCCAATCCATCTTTTATTCCTAAACACACCCCACCATCCATGCCTCCATGCATGATACACAATTCTAACATTTACCATGTGTTGGCAATGACCCTTCATCATAAGGATTTAGAAGGCACTTTATCGTGATGTGCACACAAAGACAAATTTAACCTTGGCATCAACAAAGCAGATCAAGAATCTCAAAAACTTGCATTCAAGTGCATGTATCTTGACAAAGCACCTTATTCATGTAGGATATCAATGCAACATTATGAAAAAAGCATCTACATTGAAAAAACTAGGTGGTTCAATATGAGCTTAAATATTTTACAAAAAATTAAAAAACAATCATGAAAATAGTAAAGATAAAAAATCATCCTCTAGTGAAAACCACTTCGGTGACACTTTGGATAGGTACCATGATGAAAACCTAGCAATCAGGCTTCATGTGTAGAATCGAGCATCTACATGTTCCACTTTAGGTGAAAGAATCTTATCACATCCATAATAAATCCAACATTCCCTCCATCTAATCCATAATAAATCCATTCATCCATGAACCATTTATCCAACCCATTGCCATCTATCTACCTTATGTTGATCTTGATAAAATTCTGGTGCACTCTTTTACACTGGCTTATGGTAAACATCTTGGCATGGGCCATTTTCATTGATCCTATCCTACCCAATGTTATCTGAGCCATGAAGCACTATCCAAGTAAGCATCCTTTGTTCAAACACCTTATCTTATCATAAGTTAATCTTTGGCATCCTTTGTGTGCTTACCATATCCATCCATCCATCCATCTATCCAAGAATCCACCCATGGCCTTCCAAACATTGCTAGACATTGGGGGTAGATATTTACATCTTAATTCAAGAATAAATCTTGATCTATCTCTTCCAACTTATGTGGTGATCCGAACATTGGTGAGTGCAAAATCAAACTGGTCAAGAATTTGTGAGCACCAATCCAAATCACTAGCCCATGGAATATTTTGACAGGAAGATATTCCTTATCAAGCTTTTTCTTTCATTGAAAATTGATCCAAAGAATCAATATCAGTCGCATCTAATTTGCACCTCAACGTCACATCAAATCATCAATTTTTTTTTCCAAATCAAGCTTCAAAATCCAACCAATACATCATCATCTCAGTATATTCTTCCCAATCCTCATGTTGCTTAACACTATCCTGGCATTGTTGTGTATCCTCAACAATGTTATCATCATCAATCTGATCAATCACCCTAGCTTGGTTTTAAAAAAAATTCAAAAATAGAGCATTGGTATCATCACGTACCCATATCCAAATCATCAAAATCATGCGAAAATCCAAAAAAATTCCAAAACATGTCAAAATCCCCAAAAAAAATCAAAAAAGTCAAAAAAAGTGAAAAACATAGCATCCAAACTACGTCGTCTCTGAGCTTAAACGTAGGGAATACCATCATTGATGAGCCCCAGAGACACAAAATCTAAAAACATTCATAAAATCTCATAAAACCAAAAAAAATCACAAAATTTGAAAATCAAAATATTTGAATAAAAATATCAAAATCCCAAAAATAGCCTCAAAATATTTCAAAACACCAAAAACATCGAAATACTCAAAAAAACCCAGAATGGTGAATTTGTCTCATCTCACTTTCACCTGCAATAGTCATCATTCATAATAAATCATCATCACTTTCATCCTTTAGTAAGACAATCGAAAGGTAGTTTAGCAAGTTTAAAAGTGAAAGCTCAATCCTCAAAGTCTCAAGCCTAGGTCAGTAAGTAAACAATCTGGTCAACTCTTGGTATCAATATCTTATCATCCAGTCAATCTCATCATCACTTGATCACAACATGTCCTAGGATGCATCCTTCCTACAATGGACATCAACATCACACATCACCATAGTTTAGTCTTGGCTAGCGGTACGAAGAAAATTAGCTTGTTTATTTACTTTATCTTGGTCTTTTTTGTCTTATCTTATTTTGCACTCATTCCAAGGAACTCTTGATGATGCCTAATCAGAAGGCTTAGTGAGAAAGGAATGGGGCGATGATCATTACATTTTTATGTGCTCTACTTGGTGGATATTCTTGTAAAATAACTTGGTCATGCATGCTTTGTTTGGTTTGTAGGAAAGGTTTTTTAGATGTCTTGTTGACCACATAAAAAGGCTTTCTTTTCTATGTTTTGGTCTGAGATGTTTAGAATACATAAATTGTATTCTAAATTAGTTTCTGTATGTTAGGTGTGAACAGGAGTACTCCTATCTGATTGTCGAGTCAAAGTCCATCACACTAGGTGCAACACCATCCTGGTTCTTTATACCTTGATGCATTATACCTATGTGTGTTATCAAACATAAGGAAATTTATGCTCTTTATCTCTCCCATCCCTAGATACACAATACATCATCATTCATCGTCATATCTAATAAAGTCTCAATGACTCATGGACTTGTTGGACTTTTGCATATCCTTAGATTCAAGGGTTGATCCCTCTCATTCTTCTATCCTCTTTCACGCTAACATAGTATCATTTCATCAATGCATTCATCCTACATCCGCACTCTAATCCTGCATATTCATGTCATATCATTATAGGATAGCATCATCCATCTCATCCATCTCACATGCATTACGTCATCATTTAAGTTCTTTAGGATAATATAGATTTGTTATTCTAAGCATCTTACAAACATCTCATTTGCATCATCATTATCATATAAATATGTTAGTTTAAGCATCGATACATTCATCTTGAACCTCTTTGTCATGAGATCAACTCTCAAATTGAACTTTTTGCTCAATCTCTTGAGGGAGAAATGTACCAACATACTTCTTTACACTTGGGCATTCGAAAAAACAATTTTTTTTAAAATTTTTGATCTAGGTGGAATCATTCTTTGAATCAATACAACATATACATTGCTTCAAAGAGGGGAAACATGTAGGCACCTAAAATATACATGCACCTAAGTCAATTTCGTCTGTAATTATCCTTCTTCAAACCATTTTAATCAAATAATCTTTGTCTGATTAAACTGCATCATCTTTTCCTCTTTTAATTAAATCAATATTTATTAGATAAATCAACTTTATCTAATTAAATATATCACTCTATTTAATTAAATCATACTCTTCGATCTAATTAAATAAATCAATTTTATGTAATTAATCTCCTATAGTTCCTTCATTTAATTGAATAAATCCAAATATTTAATTAAATCTATAAATGTTCTTTATCTTCTCATTTAATTTAAATAAATCAAAATATTTAAGTTGAACGTCACAATCAACTAACCTCCATTAAAATTAATCAAATCATGATTAAAACTAATTCTAATCCATGTTGCATCCTTCAGATAATGCAACTTGCACAATAAATCATTTATTTTGATTTATTAAATCTCTATTTTCCCTCACAAGGCATATTCCCAAGGAATATTCCCTCATTAACTCCATTTGTTTGACTTTATTTTCCAAACAAATTTTCTTCCAAATCTCTCAACCATGTCCATTTAATGCTAGTTTTCAAATTTTAAACTCACCTAATAAGCATTTACTTGCACAATGACCAAATTGTGCTCATCATTCATCCTCTCACATCTTGACAAGTGGCATTTGGCCATTGGTAGAGGATTGATCCCACATTCATCCACTTTGCCTCTTCTTCTCTCAATCTCATCTATAAATTCAAGGCTTTTCTTCTCATTTTTCATCCACAATTTTAGCATCTTTTCTATACACATTCATCTTGGAACATCTTCATCACAATATCTGAAGCTTATCAAAAGGTGTTGTGAAAGGGCTCTCTTTTCACATCAAAAGAGCACCAATCCCTGTATGGGATTGAGGTTTGGTCCATTTTAGATAATTTTATATGTTTGTATACTTTATTTTTGTGCTTTTTATCATGTTTCCTTCTCTTAAAATGTGATTAAGAATTTCATAGGGAGCTCGATTATTGTTTTTGCTAATTTGGCTAATTCTCTTTTGTGTTGATCATGTTAGCATAGGAAAAAATTTGGCCCACAATTTGAATGATGTAATACTTCAATCTAAGAAACCCTACAACATTACAAATGGAATGCAAACCTCTAATCTAAAGATAGAGAGACAATGGAAGATGGAATGACTTTGAAAAAAAGTCTTTATGTGTGATTTGGTGGCTAGTTGCACCTCCTCAACCTAGATTTCTCCATCATTCTCCATAGGAATCCATGATCAATCATTTGCAATGTGAGATCTTGAGTTAGAAGTGAGCTTGAAGACTTGCAAAACCCTAGTTTGTTGACCTAAGCTTCAACTTTGTTGTAGAAAGAGAGATGAATCTTCTTGTTGAAGATGTTCAACACTTGATTCTTGAAATTTCTTGTGAAAAATGACCAAAAATCTTTGAAAATGACCTAAAAACATGTATTTATAAGAAAAAATACCCAATTGTTGTTTATTCTGACCTAAGAGGTTGACACCGATGAAGAATTTTTAGCAAGTCAGATATTTTGCTGCCATAAGGTTCAACTTTTCTATAGAAAGAGAGATGAATCTTCTTGTTGAAGATGTTCAATACTTGATTCTTGAAATTACTTGTGAAAAGTGATTAAAACTCCTTGAAAATGACCTAAAAACATGTATTTATAAGAAAAGTTACCTAATTGTCAGTTATTATGAGCTAAGAGGTTGACACCAATCAAGATTTTTTAGCAAGTCAAATATTTTTCCTACTAAAAATGTAAATAACCCTAAAAGGGACAGTCACCACCTTGGACTAAATAGCCCCACTAGGGGTTTTTGAGGTGGGATTGATGATATTTGAGTGATTTTGATGTCGTTTGTCAAGACTTGTATGATTCCTTAGGTAAAATAGGCCTCAAAGTCAAAGATAATGAGTCTTAAGGGCCTATAATGTTGTTTTAGGAAGGTGATTGATGCAAGGGTGTCTAAAGTAGGACCAAATAAGGCACAAAATTTTCCTTTTCTTCAAATGTATAAAACTTTTGGTGACCCATTTATCTCCCACTTTAGTGTCCATATGACTCTATGTGCATATGTAAGCTAAAGGACTCTAAACAATGCACTTTGTTTTCATAAAAGGATACTCATTCAAAGGTGGTAGAATGAAGCCCCCAGTGTAGTTATCTGCAAAAACACAACGTTAGGAACCGCATCCTACACCACAAACTCATTATTAGTCAAAAAATATCTTATCTAATTATTAGAAATGAAATTCGAGGGTAGATGTATGCCCCCCCTTGATTTCGCTTTCTTTATGGAGGTGGAATCAAGGTATCGATCTAGCCACATCGAATGAGGACACACATATCAGAGGGAATTTCCAAGTACCATGCCACATAATGATAGGTGAGTGGTAATGTTGTTGGAAGTTTTTCATATATTGTCATTGATGTCACCATGTTGGTCTAGTACCAAGTACCACTGTGAAAATCACACTCATCTCATCCGATATTTGATCTAGTATCTCTAATATATTGGTCTTGATATATCCTCTGGTAATCCATATGATATGAGGTTTTGGAAAAAGGCTTATAATAGTTGGAAGTGTATTCATATGATTGGGTAATACGTTGGCATCGATTCTTGAGATTGTATTTCGGCATTAAGCTAATCCTAGCCAACATGATGTTGGATAACATAGATGAGTTACTCTTAATATGAAGTTGACAAGTTATCATCTTGAAAATATATTTTGTATTGATTAGGCCGACCTAATCAATGCATGTGGATATATCGTATATATATATAAGATGGTTAGAATATGAAAATTTAGTCAAAGCAGCGAAGGACAAGTAATGTGAATTTAAAAAGAAGAAGAAGTATATGTATGAGCGAAGTGTGCGAATAGTGGTTGAAGATCAGAAAATACACTGAGCATCAAAGGAACTCAACCTACACATGTATATAAATTTCTATAGGCAGTGAGCCTCCATTTTGGATAGTAAGTCATTGTAAGCATTGAGATTTTGTGTATGGCAGTGATCCTCTTATTACAAGTATTGATATAAATTTATATACTATGAGTTAATTATCATGATGGTTTTTTCCCTCATTAGGTTTTCCACGTAAAATATGGTGTTCATGTGTTGTGGAACTTAATGTTAGACTATTACTTTAATCTGTTTTGTGCTGCAATAAAGTTCCAAGTATGTGTTCAATGAGTTTTTGTGGATATTGATTCACCCCCCTATTAGTATCTAGTTTATTCAACAGATGTAGGGTGAGGAAATACAATTCTGATGCAACAAACGACATAAAAAATAGAGTTCTCTAGCACTCGGCATGTTGTTTTGAATGAGAAGCACACTAATAGGCCTAAAATGGTAAAAGGTCAAATATGCTTACATGAAAATGAGAAAGAGTAAAAAGGATGAAAATGATGTAAATTGTCACATACTTGTTCATTTACCTTTGTGTAGTGTGAGAGTGATGAGGAGATAGTGAAAGATGTCGAGAAAATGAGATTTTACACCTACGAGATTGGATGCATTGTGAGACCAAGCGGCATGCGACGGGCAACATCATGAGGTGACTCGATTCGGCTATCTTTTATTTTTAATTTTTTTAATTATGGAATGATTTATATGCAAATTTAGGTTAGTTTAGGATCTTTGAAAAAAGTTTGCAAATTGTCCCAAAAGGGTTCTAAACTATCTAGGGCCTTATAGAAAGCACACTAGAACAACATTAGTGAAATTTCATGATGAATTAGATTAATATTGAAGATATTAGATGATTTAGAGAGCATATTTTGATGTTTTTGATAGGTACCCACTTGGTCACGTTAGCATCTAGGTGGGAGACAATTGGGATTTTGGAGGGATCTAGCCCCCACTTTGTTAGTGGTAGACATAGAGAACTTGCAAGAGGTAAGTATTTATTGGGCATACCTCATGCCCCAAATGAGGTACCATGATTGTATGTTGATGCTATTATGTGGGCAATGGAATGTTGATACATGCACCTTCCACCTTCGTACTAGAGAGATGACCATCACCTTAGAGGATGTGCACCACATACTCTAAGTTCCTATTTGAGGGGAGCGAGAGCACTTCCAGAGGGGCTGTACCTTTCATGAGCAGTGGGTGGATATGCAATACTGCCTTGATGGACCGGTTCCTGATGATAGGGTGTAAGGACAGATTGACCTTGCACTATTACTTTATTCATGAGAGCTAGTGGTGAGAGGGTTTATGATGCATACCTTTGCATTCATTCTCCTTCCAGATGGATGAGAAACACACTTTGAGGGTGGGCTAGTGCATCTGATGCAAGGGGTGGAAGAGAACAAGATAGTGTATGCTTGGGGATGTTGCATCCTTGCACACATACACTATGATTTGGGGTGGTTTTTATTCTGGGAGGTAGATAGTATGGTGCACTATATGCTTCTGCAGGTTTGGTGCTTGGAGCATATCACGTGCACTAGGCCAGCTCACTTCCTGTGTCCTACAATAGTGGGGTATCCTCAGGCATTTGGCTATCCTCTTTGACAATTATGGTAGTATAGAGATTTACACTTTTGGAGAGTGAGGTTTGACCGACTAGAGGAGGATGAGACCTTATATGCTTGTACTACAATGGTCGGACTATATGAGATAGACGAGGATACTTCAATTGGATAGGTTTCTAGTTGGTCAACATGATCACATAGTACATCCCTTCTACTATGACTGAGTCATGTGACAATTTGGATAGATTCAAAGACCACCTAGGGCACCGTCATCTTTCAGGAGGTCAATATGGAGGGCCCAAAGACTTGGTGATACAACATAGTTCACACTAGACAATTTTGTCTAGAGTGACTTCGATTATTTTTATCATGATCAAACATCGATCTATGACATAGATGATGCCAATCCCATATTGGTTCATGGGGAGTGGTGGACAACATCATGACCAACTCCTCTATTTCTAATTGATGAGCTTGTAGGAGATGCAGGACCATTTCCAAATGAGGGAGATGAGAGAGGACAGAGCCGAGGAGACACACTATAGGGCTATAGGCATATTTACCAATATTATCGATGAGGAGTATGATGAGGATGTAGATTTAGATTATGATGGAGAAGAGGGAGAGGAGGATGAGGAGCCATCCCTAAGTGAGAGTGATGATGTAGTAGCTAAGGACTGATATGAGTGGGGAGAGACCTCACCCATTCATATGACTAGATCCCTAGCAATGGCAATATCAAGCACTAGTACACACAATTGTGGAGAGGATAGCATGACATCCATGCCCCCTATATAGGATGAGGTTGACATTTCACAACCTACTAGAGATATAGGTAATGATATGTAATTTGATGCATGTACTTTGTGCTTTTGATGTATTACCTTATACATATATATATATCATGATGTGTACTGATTATTTTATGTTTTTATCTTGTAGGGCCCACAAAGGATTGGTGAGATCTTTACCATCAGGTGGCTGCAAAGATAGTGCCAAAATCTTTCAACAAGGAGGAGATGGACTCAGATTACATGCCCCCACCTATTGTGGAGCGACATCTAGAGTCACTAGGACCCTTCATGAGACTACAAGCAACGTATGAGGGCTTGAGGAGACAAGTCCACTTAGCTAGGACTACATCATAGGCACAATAATCACAGACTCCAACAGAGTTTGAGAGACTAGAGAGAGAGGTGAAACAACTATAGGAAAAGAAGGATCAAATAGCAGGAGAGCATCGAGTGGCACTTGCATAGATGGAGGGGATGGAGTTGCAATCAGATTCAGTGGATCATGATCATGATCATGCATGACCATTTTACAATGTCTGGCTACTGATGCAACATGAGTACAAGATCCTGAGGGATCTAGTACTCATAGTCCTTAGTGTCATTAGCTGATAGGCTATTATACGTGGGGGAACCCCACCGGAATTTCCCCCAGTCTAACACCGATGGGAACCCCCATGAATTGCTGAAAATCAATGATTCCTGAACGGAAAATAGTTTGATGTATCAAAGTACTATCATTTATTCATCGTAAACTGGACCGAGGCTCAAGGGTCACCGTACCTGGCCGAGGATGTTTGAAAAGCCAAGCATAATTGATCCACAACAATTTTACATGGCGGGCAAAACGTTCATGCGACGCTGGTGTTGTTGGGTGTGGCAGACAAGATAAAGGCCTCTAGTGCACATAGCATGGCCGTCCATGAGAGCTCCTTCCCTCCCTCGGCTACCACATTCATGCCCCCTTTGCTACCAATCATGAAGCCTCTGCTCAAGTTTCTAGAGGAAACAGGGGCTCCCTTCATGGTGAATGCCTATCCCTATTTTGCCTATAGAGACAACCCCAAAGAAGTGTCCCTTGATTATGTGCTCTTCGGCCAATCTCCCGGGGTAAAGGATCCCAAGGGATTCACCTACAAAAACATGCTAGACACTGGGATTGACTCTGTTTACTCCACCATGGCCACCCTGGGTCACAACAACAGCATTCCTGTGAGCATTTTTATTTATCTTGTCATTTATTAAATGGGCGCCGCATGAACGTTTTGCGTGCCATGCAAAAGTGCCTCCTGCTCGCAAATTTTTCCATTCTTAAGAGGTGCACTGTGCATTTTCATTTATTTATGTGCTTAATTCATGCCTTGTGATAAGGTAGGTGTTGTTTCCCATGGTGTACATCCACTTCTCGATGTTGTGTCGGTCGTAGGTCACATAGGTGCAGAGTGTGACAAGGTCTGTCATCAGCTACATCGATATCGAGCACAAGAAATAGGAATGGATTTCAATCGCTGTGGAATCCATAAACCAAATAGGTAATAGGGAGAGCTGAGTGTTGGATTTTATTTACAAGGGAAAGGAAATTGGAGTCGTAATGTGTAGCGGTAATAGAGGAGGCCACACATAAGACGAGAAGAATAAAATTAGTTTTATTTGAAAAATGAAGAGAGAAGACAATTGGAATGGATCTGAATGCAAATAAAACAACTACTATCATTGCAGCTGCACCCATGATATGTAAGAAGTAGTGGAAAATTGTCAATGAAAAAGAGACGCAGGCCAAACAACAATAGTGGGTGCTTAGAACGAGGAAATGAGCTACTTCCCATTAGTCGTCAAAAGATGATAACATAATAAAGTTAGATAGTTGGGCTGGGAGAAAACTATTGGATTGGGGAGGTTGTAGTTATGGTGAATTATTTGCATTGAATAGCGTGGAACCAAAGAGGTGGAAATGAAATAAATATGAAAGATTCAAGTTAAGTTGGTAAAAGTAAAGTTATTAGATAGGTAGAACAACAGTAGATAAGATAACAATATATATAAAGTTATTAATTCCATCTTATTATTTATAATAATGCAATTTGATAAATCATTTGAATTCATTTATAATTAACTATTTTAATTTTTATATAATTACATAATTAAAAGAAATTAATAGGAATTTAATAAGAATTTTAAATTATCTAATTAATGCGATTCATTTGTATGTAAATTATTTTAAATTATTAAATTCTAAAAAAACCTGTGATAGAATAATACTCACCTTTAATATACACCATGTTTGATAAGTTTCTGACCATATTTCTCCAAGTTGTTTCACTCATTGTTTTCAGAGTAATTATGTGGAAGCCATTATAGCTCCATAATTTATTCATATTTATTGAAATTAGATAATATAATTTATTGTTGGTCATTCATCGATGTAGCTCAGTCTTTAACCATTTCAATATGATTCGCAGCCTGAATTACCTTATGAACAACCATGCTGAACACCTCCTTCATGATTGATTATTGCTTCACGCCTTTCCTCCATCTTTACATTTTCTCATAAAAGCGATTGTGACTACCTACAATAGATTAGATACAAAATTTAATGAACATTTCCTTCCAGCATAGAATTATTACATATGAATTTCATGAAGGTGGTTTAGATAGGCTTGACACATTAATGTGATGTGTAAGCCATTTTGTGACAGTTTCAGGGTATGGTGCATGTGATAGGGGAGTGGTGTTTTGGTACGCATGACTGCTGTTTATACCGCCATTACAAAACAAAATCGGTCTGTGCCTATCGGCTATTCCGTTGCTCATTGAATATTGTGCAACTGCTAGTTATATACTATGATGACATATACGAAAACCTTTTGATATATATATGTGCATTTTTTATGCTATATATTGGTTTAATGTGTGGATGTTAAATGACAATGTGATTAATTAAATAGCGTTTGTTAGATTATTTAATTAATTTATTCACGATTTAACAAAAAATATGTGATCTAACTTAAACGTATTAGAGCTTCTTGTAGATACATCATAAAGATTAAATATGTTATATGCACTTATGATTTTAAAGAAACATAACACACAAGAGGAAAGTTTGAATAGTATAAAACCTAAAGAAATTATAAAATGAATTAAATAATTATTTTAGTGTTCAAGACACATACATAACGATTTTTCAAGAACGAAGCAATGATAAAGCATATAGGATATAATCAAATAGCTCTAACAACACTGCTTTATAAGTCATACCATTCAAAAGGGGATTAGAGATAATACGTACACAAATGTGTGACATTAATAGGGTCTTTAAGAGGAGTGTCATCTTGCTCTATTAAGGTGTAGATGTGAGATCCATAAATTGTATTGACCATATAGGGGCCTAACCAATTAGGACTGAACTTACCCTTTTTAGTGTAATTAACAGTAGTTTTTTTTTTATTTTCATATAAAACTAAATCAACCTTGTTGAATTTTTGAGGAATGACACTATTATCATGTTTGTGTTGTAATTGTTTAGTGTAAGCTTGAAGATGCTCGAGGGTGTTAATGGGATATTCATCGAGCATTTCAAGTTGGTGTAACCATTGTTGTGCATAAGTGTCATTATCAACAAGGCCTTAGAGAGAAATCCTTAATGTGGGGATTTCTAACTCCAAAGGTATGATAGCCTTGGTACCATAGACAAGGTTGAAAGGTTTATTTCCCATAGAGGAGTGAACACTAGTGCGATAAGCCCATAATGCATATTGAAATTGTGTATGCCAATATTTTTGGTTTAGGTTAATAGTCTTCTTGAGGACTTGTTCAAGGATTTTATTAGTGCTTTCGGCATGACCATTAGATTGTGGGTAGTAAGGTGTTGAAAAACAATGTTGAATATGAAAGGTCTCTAGGAACTTCTTCACATAACTATTTTTAAATGGTGTGCCATTATTTGAAACTAATGTGAAAGGAAGTCCAAAGCAAGCAATGATGTGTTCCAATAAGAAATGACATATCACATCAGTAGTTGTAGATTGGAGAGGGATAGCTTCGACTGATTTTGTGAAATAATCAATGGGTTTAATGATAAATGTGTGTCCAATGGAAGAAGGTGGTGAAAATTTTCCAATTAGTTCCAATCCCCACATGGAGAACAACCAAATAGGGACTTGGGCACATAGCTCAGAAGTGGGAGAAATAATCAAATTACTATATTCTTGATATTTATGGCATCGCTTAACATACGCATAAAACTATTTTTTCCATACTTTTCTAGTAATAACCCATGCAAAGGAGTTTTTTTACTAAGGTTTTTCTTCCAAAATGACCTCCACAAGTGCTAGAATGGGCTTGTTTGAGGGAAATATGATTTTCAGAATCCTTGGGACATCACAGGATAATTCCTTCAAAGGATCTTCTATACAATGTATCAACAAGGATTATGTACTTAGTGTCTAGCTTTTTTAGTCGAATACGGGTGTTTCTGGTCGTAGGCTCTGGAATGGTACCATCTTTTGAATATTTATATATGGAAGCATACCATTCACATGAATTATCCAAGAATTTTGGGAGGACATCATTAGGTTTATCATTGATTGAGGGTTTCATGATTGGGTGGATGCTAAACATGAAATTTTTGGAAGGATTTGAGGGAGATATAAGAGAATCCACACTAGCCATTGCATTTGCATGTCGATTATCTTTTTGAGGGATGTTATAAATGGTGAATGATTCAAATTATTCTAAAAAATTCAAGACGAGATCCTTATATTGTGATAATTTATCATGTTTCATTTGATAGAGACCATTGATTTGTTTGATCACTAATTATGAATCACCATAAATCTTAGTATCTTTGATTCCCATGACTAAAGAAGCATGTAATGCAGGAATTTATGCTTCATACTCAGCTGTTTTATTTGTACATAGGAAATTGAGGCAATATGACAAGGGAATAGGCTTACCTATGGGAATAATTAATATAACTCTAGCACCAGAGCCTGTTCAACACTTGGATCCATCAAAGTACAATTCCCATGTACGAAGTTCTATGTTCAACACACTATCATCAAGAAAAGTGTCATTGGTAGGTAATGCTAAAGGTGAAGGAGCATCGACTAAGTGGTCGGTTAAGTGGTCGATTAAGGCTTGGCCTTTGATTGATTTTTGGGATTTACAAAATTAAGCTCAAACTTCGTCAACAAAATTACCCATTTAGCAGGACATCTTGAAAGGTCTTTTTTATTGAAAATATATTTTAGAGGATCAAAAATTTTCATTACTTGTATTTCTACATTTAGTAAATAATGTCATAACTTACTAATAGTGAATACAAGAGTCAAACATTTTTTTGCAATTTTTGTGTAGCGAGTTTCATAATCTATGGGAGTTCAACTGATGTAATAAATAGGATTCTCTTTTCCATTGTCATCTTATTGGGCCAAAAATTCAGCAAGAGAGTGGGTAGAATCTTCAATATAAAGGATGAAGGGTTAGGTGGTTGTTGGTAATCTATCACATCAAAATTTCATTTCTTGTGGGTTAGGTGGTTGTTGGTAATCTATCACATCAAAATTCCATTTCTTGTGGGTTAGTTGGTTGCTGGTAATCTATCACATGAAAATTCCATTTCTTGTGGGTTAGATGTTTTTTGGTAATCTATCACATCAAAATTTGTTGTATGTGTTGCATTATCATCCAAAGGAGATGAGGTAGAGGTGTGGGAGGATTTTTCTTCATTTTGGGTGGAGAGAATTGCTAATTGTTCTTGTTTGTCATCCACTTTGTAGGTAATGATGTACTCACCCATAAATGAAGGTGTGAATTCCAATGACCCCCAATGATCACCAAGTAAGTTAGACTTTGAGTCTTCTTATTGTTGATTCTTCTCAATAGGTGCTATGTTAGAGGTGGGAATTAATGTGTTTAGAGGACTTTTTCTTACATTTTTAAGTTGTAAGAAACTTTATAGCTCAGGGTCTATGTCAATGTGATAAAATTTGTTATTATAGACATATTCAAATTTATGATGAAGGGTCGAGGATACCGCTTGCATCTCATGAATCCATGGTCTTCCCAATATGAGATTATAGGAAAGGTCATAGGTCATGACATGAATAGGAGTTTGCAGTGTAACTATTTCAACGGTAATAGGTAAAGTAATGACACCAAGTAGTTTCTTTGTAACATTGTCAAATCCTCTAATGGATAAAGAATCTAATTTGATTTGTGATCTATCCACATGTAACCTATCAAGAAGCTTCACTTTGCACACATTTAGGGTAGATCCATTATCAATGAGGGTTCATTTTATGCCTATCCAATTAGATTGAGCTATTATAATAAAAGCTTCATTTTATTTTCTTTACTCTAATGGAGGGAGCTCATGATGGTAGAAGGTAATGTCTACATTGACTGTATTCATTTCTTGTATTAGAGCTACCACATCTTTAGAATTCATACAAGGAGGGACCACTATCTATTGCAATTCCATTTGAAGCATAGAATGATAGGGGATTTTTGAAGAAGATCCCAAAGGGATATCTTGGCAGGAGTATTCTTAAGTTTTTCAATGAGATCAAAATCCTAAGTTGCAAGTTTAAATGGGGGGCCACAGGTAAGATGGGATTGGGTAATGGTAGAGGTGTTGAGGTATATTTTTGGGGGTGTGGGTTATTTCTAGTGTAATGAGTATGAGAAACAATATCGTGCTTTGGTGGATAAAGGGTAAATTCAGGTTGGGATGGGGCTTGGGGTTTATGGGAAGGTGGGTAGAGAACAAGTTAAGGTTGAATTATGTTGAAATCTTTTATTTGAGGTTTCTCACAATAAATGTTAGTGGATGAGTTAGGTGAGGTGAATTCCTAAAGAGCATCATCTAATATACCCATATCATCACAACTAAAAGGTTTGAGATATAGGTTATCGGTGGTTGGTTTGGGTTTTTCATCACAAACTTTATTGGATGAACTTAGTGAGAGGAAGCCTTGTAGGGCTTCATCTATCTTATCCAATTCATCACTACTAAAAGGTTTAGATGATATGGTTTTCCTATAGTGAAGAAGTGTGTGCATTATTTCATGTGATGTTTCTATAGTTTTGTTGTCATGTTCTAATTAATTTACTTTAAATGAAGTAGGAACCAATGAAAAAATTGAAACTTGAAAATATATAATGCTATTCATAAAATCCATCAAAGTGAAAGGTGATTATGCTAATTATAACCATATAACTAAAAGTAATTGAATGTAAATAGAGAAATAGCTGAAACAAACATAAACTTTATAAAGTGGCAAGGAAATGCAAAAACCACTAATGAAAATGAGCACTTGGACTAAGTCGCCCAAGGTGGTGAATTAGTACCAGTAGGGGTATTTTTCACTTTTTTCACTTTTCTAATGAAAAATAATGTATTTTGGATTGTAAAGTGCAAATGTAAAGTATATATGAACAAGTTCTCTATCATGCATGGAAGTAAGATGCAAAAATGAAAATTTCACTAATGCAAAGTATGAAACCCTAGGATGCAAGTTTAAACAATGCAACATGCAATGCAAGGTTAATAAAAAAGGCTCCTAGGATGCAAATGTAGGGTAGATCAGAAGTAAGATGTTTCTAAATGCAAGTTCACCAAAATGAACAACGAATTTTAGGGGTAAAAGGAGGGTTCCCCAAGTGTTTCTAGGGTTTTCACCTAGAAGGATGGAGATCTCCCTTTATGTGCATAAAACATGGGTTTCATTCAATATTAGGGGTTGGATGTGATTGAGATGCGTACATGAAATATTTTAAACACAATAATCTAATAAATGAAACTAACTATTGAATGAAAGCTAATGAAATCTATATTATTTGAAAACATATGATGTTATACAAGAAGGATAAAATGAATACTATACAAGGAAAGATAACATAATACATAAAATAGGTGCATCTAGAAACTAATGAGGACTGAAATAGAGGTTGCAGAAGCCTCTAGAAATCTATAAAATTTGACTTTTATGCCAACTAGGATAGTTATGCTAGATTGGGTCACTTAGCCCCAGTCCTGGAAAATTGCATCGAGCTCCATTCCATCTAACTAGGTACTCAAATCTATCAAAATCCCTGAAAGAATCCTATAGTGGGACTAATTCACCACTATTGATGACTTGGACCCTTTCAAGTTTTTGGGAAATCTGAAAGTGGACGCAAAATCCTATAGTCTACAGTCTACTTCTTCATTCAAATTCGGGTTCAGATCCACACAATCACCTACAAAACAAAGTATATTTTGGTTTCTAATGTGCGGTATTCCTTAGTCAAACCCCTATTTGGTATTTAAACTTTTAAAGAGACAAGAAATCTACATAAAACCTAGCCCTAAGTGTGTCTAGAACTAGGAAAATCTGAAGTAAGATTGTGTCACCAAAGAAATTATACATTTGAAGAGAAGGATAATTCTGTGCACATTTTGGTACGGCTTTAGGTACCCTTTCATCAATTATCATTCTAAAACACCCTAGAACAACATTTATAGGCCCCTTAGGTTCGTTGATTTTGATTTTGAGGCCTGTTATACCTAAGGAAACATTCAACCCTTGACAAGCGACATAAAAAATATTAAAAAATCACTAATCCCACTTCAAAATCCCTTAGTGGGACTAGGTCACCCAAGTTAGTGTTGTAGTCCTTTTTGAAGATTTTTGCATTGTTTTAAGCGAGAAAATGAATATCTTGTTAAAAAAATTCAATGGATATCGACCTCTCAGGTCAAAATTACCATCAATCATGTGTTGTTGCTTATAAATACTTTTTTTAGGTCATTTTTCCTCTCTCTCTTAGTCATTCTTCACAAGAAACTTCAAGAGTTAAGATAAAACATCTTCCTAAAAAAATTCATCTCTCTCAGAGAAAAATTGAAGCTTTTGGACAACAAGCTAGGGCATTTGCAAGTCTTTAAGCTCACTCCACATTCAAGAACTTACATTGCCAAAGGTTCAAGATAGATGTCTACGGAGGTTCATGTAGAAATCTAGGTTGTGGAGGTACAACTAGCCACCAAATCACACCTAAAGACTGTTTTTAAAGTGACTCCATCTATAGATTTGAGGTTTGCATCTCAGTTGCGTTCCTTTTAAATATATTTGTAATGTTGTAGGTTTTATATGATTAAAGTCTTGCATCATTCCAAATCTCTTGCATGTATCATTTTCTAGCACAATAGAATAGGGTATTTTCTTATTTCAGGTTTTCCTAGTTCTAGACACACTTAGGGCTAGGGTTTTACATAGATTTTCTATGTCTTTTGCAAGTTTAAATACAAACTAGGGGTTTGATCAAGGAAAACCCCACATTAGAAATCCAAATATATTTTGTTTTGTAGGGTTTTTTTTAGGTCTGAGTCTAGATTCCCGTGAAGCAATAAAATACAGATCACTAGCCCCCCATGTCCACTTTATGTTTTCCAAAAAAGCTAAAAGGGACTAGGTTGAATTTGTATATTTGAGTACCCAATTGGCAGAAATGACATCTGGAGCAGTTTTCCTAAAAAGGGACTAGGTTTCCCCACTTGGCATAAGTGTCCCTATTGACACAAAACTCAAAGTTTCCAAATTTTCAGGCACTTCCACAACCTATACTTCATCTCTCTGCAGTTTCTAGGTACACTTGTTTGATCTGTTAGGTTAGTTTACTTAATATTATTTTCATTTTATCATTGTTGTATTACATTATGTGTTTTCCAGCAACATATCTTTTATTCCATTAGTAGTTACTTTCATTTACAATATTCCAGCACTCAACACATTTCAATACATATTCAATGCCTAGTATTAAATGAATCACAAGGTTTAATGCTCCCATCACAAAAGAAAGTCCTCTTCCTTCTAGGTGAAAACCCGAGAAATTTGTAGGGGATGCACTCCTTTATCCCACCCAAAATCATTAAACTTTGTAGTTCATTTTGGTGAACCTACATTTTAGACACATCTTGCCTCTAATTTATTCTACATTATCATTCTGGGAACTCTTTCTTTTATTATTTCATTTTATGTTCCATTGTTTAAAAAGTCATCCTAGGGTTTCATTCTTTGCATTAGTGAAAAAGACTCTTATTTTGCATTCATTTCCTTGCATAATACAAATAAATTGCATATACCATATACCCTTGCACATTACATTCCAGAACACTGCATTTTTCATAAAAATCACAAAAAAAACTTTAAAATAGCCATACTTGGACTAAGTCACCACCTTGGGTGACCTAGTCCCAATACAAATTTTTAATCAGTAGTTTCTTCATTTCATTTCCATATTTTGCAATATATGTTTCCTATAGTTTATGCTATGTTTCTATTTTGTTATTCTCTCTTAAATGGTTATCATTATCTTACAATGGCATTTATGAATAGCATTAGATATTTACAAATTTCATTTGTAGCACTAGTTCTTAGTTATTTCAAAGACAATTTATTGGAACCTTAAAATAAAAACATAGAAACATCACATGAAACAATCCACACACTTCTCCACTATAGCAAAACTCTATCATCAAAACCTTGCAATAGTGATGATTTGGATAAGTTAGATGAAGCTCTTCAAGGTTTCCTCTCACTCACTTCATCCACTAAGGTTTGCGATGATAAAGTAAACATCTCCCCTCCCTTATCCCCCAAAACTTTTAGTTCTGATGATATGGGTATGTTAGATGAAGTCCTTCAAGATTTCATCTCACCTAACTCATCCACTAATGTTTCTTGTGAACAACCTCCAACAAAATATGTCAATGTCATCTAACCTCAACTTGTTCTTTACCCTCCCTCTCATAAACCTCCAATCCCATGATCTCAGCTTGAATTTTCCCTTTTCCCACCTAAATTCGATACTATTGCCCACACCCATTATACTCGAAATAACACAGATCCCCAACCAACTCCTACAATGTCCTTACCTTTTCCAAATCCCATCTTATTTGACGCACCTCATTTAAAATAACAACTTAAGAACACTCCCGCCAAGATATCCCTTTGGGATCTCCTTCAAAACTCCCCTAACTATCATTCTATGCTTCAAATGACATTGAAAAAGAAAGTGATCTCTCCTAGAACAAATTCTAATGATGTGGTAGCTCTTCTCCAATAAATGAATATCGCTAATGTAGACATCACATTCTATCAACATAATTTCCCTCCATTAGAATTAAGAAAATAAAATGAAGCCTTTATGATCATAGGCCATAATGATTAGATAGGAATAAAAAGGACCCTCATTGACAATGGCTCTGCCATAAATGTTTGCAATGTGAAGCTTCTTGATAGGTTATGTGTGGATAGATCTCAGATCAAATCCGATTCCTTTTCCATTAGAGGCTTTGGTAATAAACCCCTTGGCATCATCACTTTACCCACCACCATGGGAATAGCTACACTGCAAACCCCTATTTGTGTCATGCCCCATGACCTTTCTTATAATCTCCTTTTGGGTATACCATGGATACATGAGATGCACGTGATACTTTCAACACTTCATCACAAAATGAAATATGTCTATGATAAATTTTTTTATCACATTGACATATATCCCAAGCCTGGGAGTTGCCTACAACATGAAAAGGGCACATCAAGTCCTCTTAACACATTAATTCCTACCTCCAACATTGCCCCTTCTGAGGGAAATCAGCTAGAAGACACATCTAAGTTTAACTTACTTGGTGATGATTAGGGTTCATTAGAATTCACACCTTCATTTATGGGTGAGTGTATTGTTACACAAAAGGAGGATGATAAGCAAGAAGAACCAGTAGTCCTCTCTACCCAGAATGACGATAGGCCTTCTCACACCTCTATCTCACCTGCTTTGGAGGAAAATGCAAAATACACAAAAAACTTTGATGAGATAGATTATCAACAACCCCCTAACCCACAAGAAATCGAGAGACTTTATGGCGGAGGTTACGACATTGTAAAACAATTAGGATACAATGGTAAAGGATGTGGCAAACATGAACAAGGTATTTGTGTTCCCATTGAACCTAATATGTAAGGAACTAAGACCATTCTAGGGTTTTCCTTTTCTAACGCTACAAAAGCTAATCAAAGACCTTTTGTCAACTACACCACTATTATCTACAACCCACAAACCAATCTCATACTCAAGTATCCTGAATTCCTTGATATAAATTCTCCCCTATTGACCTATATTCATGATGATGAAGATTTGAAACACTTGTTAGGTGCTTCAGATAAGCCTTCTCGATCCAAGATAAATGCCTCTTGTGCCATGATATATTTTATGCTCACCATCTATAACATTGATAAACATCTCACCCTGGCATGGAGCCCTATGATCCTAAAATTCCTAAGTCAAATGCATTCCCTTTAGGAGATACCCTTGAAATTCCAATGGACATTGAGGATAATGATAAAGTCATTAAAATTGGTAAGTCCCTTGACAATGAAGAACAAGGGGATCTTGCTACCTTTCGTCACACCTTTTCTGAACTATTTTCTTTGAAACATTTTGATATGCCTAGAATTTTTTCGAAAATAGTTACCCACAACATTGTTCTTGCTGAAAATGTTGAACACATCTACCATAAGATACACAAGATGAACCCTAAGATAGCCTTACATGTTAAAAGAGAACTCCAAAAAATCCTTGAGGTAGGTTTCATTTTCCCTATCGATTATTCTCCTTGGATATCGAACATCGCCATAGTTGCTAAACCCGATAATTGTGTTAGGATATGTACAGATTTTAGAGACTTTAACAAAGCCTCTTTAAAAGATGACTTTCCTCTTCCTAACATCGACATGATCGTGGATTCAACTATTGGAAATGATTTTCTATCCTTTATGGATGGATTTTCTGGATATAATCAAATCTTCATTAACCCACACTATCAATACAAGACAACATTTACCTCCACTTGGAGAAAATTTTGGTGGGTTATGATGCCTTTTGATCTAAACAATGTAGACACTACTTACCAATGAGCAATGACTCAAATCTTCCATGATTACATCCATAAGATCCTAGAAGATTTCATTTATGACATTCTAGCTAAATCCCTAACCCGTCAAGATAATGTGAATGTCCTTCACCAAATATTTGAGTGCGTGTGCAAGTATAACATGCACCTAAATCCTAAAAAGTGTGTCTTTTGCATAGATAGTGGTAAACTTTTAGCATTTATCATATCTCACAAAGGCATCGAGGTGGATACGAAAAATATTGATGCTATAATTAATATTCCACCTCCTCACAATATCTCCCAATTGCGTACATTACATAGACAGATTCAAGCTATCTATCGGTTTTTCACATCCTTAGCTGATCGTACGTTACCTTTTACACACCTTCTCAAGAAGGATGTAACCTTTGATTGGAATGACAATTGTAAATGGGCCTTTGTGAGTTTGAAAGAGTATCTTGCAACTCCACCTGTTTTACAACCCGCTATACCAAATAAACCTTTCATCCTTTATATAGCCGCTTTCACTCATTCTCTTGCCACATTGTTGGCTAAAAAAGATGACAATTTCAAGGAGCATCATGTTTATTATAATAGTAGGACACTCATAGATTATGAGACACATTACTCAACCATCAAAAAATAATGTTTGTATTTTGTATTCGCTACTAGTAAGTTGCGACATTACTTACTAAATACAAAAGTACAAGTAATGACAAAGTTTTATCCTCTTCGATATCTTTATAATAAAACAGATCTTTCAGAACACTTAGCTAAATGGGTAATGTTGTTAACTAGGTTTGACCTTAAATTTTTTTCTCAAAAACCAATCAAAGGCCAAGCCTTAACCGACCATTTAGCTCATGCTCCTTCTCCTTTAGCCTTACCTACCGATGACTCCTTTCTCGATGATAGTGTGTTTACCATAGAACTTCCTACATGGGAATTGTACTTTCATGGATCCAAGTGTTGCACAAGATTTGGTGTTGGAGTTATATTAATTATACCTGTTGGTAAGCCTATTCAATTAGCCTATCACCTTAATTTCATATATACGAATAACACAGCCAAGTATGAAGCGTTAATCATTGGATTGCGTGTTTTCTTAGTCATGGGAATTAAATATATCAAAATCTATGGTGATTCACAATTAGTAATTAAACAAATCAATGGTCTCTATTAGACTAAACATGACAAGCTATCACAATATAAAGATAATCAACTATCCATTGCATCTGTATGTCAATTATATTGTGATAGTTTATCATTTTTAGTTTGATAGAGACCATTGATTTGTTTGGTTATTAACTGTGAATCACCATAGATCTTTATGTCTTTAATGCCTAAGACTAAGGCAACACACAATCCAACGATTAACACTTCATACTCGGCAGTGCTATTCATACATAGGAAATTGAGGCAATAGGACAAGGGAATAGGCTTACCAGTAGGCGAAATTAATATAACTCAAGCACTGGAGCTAGTTTGACACTTGGATCCATCAAAGTACAATTCCCATGTAGGAAGTTCTATGCTAAACACACTATCATTGAGAAAGGATTCATTGGTAGGTAAAGCTAAAGGAGAAGGAGCATCAGCTAAATGGTTGGTTAAGGCTTGGCCTTTGATTTCTTTGTGAGAAAAAAATGTAAGGTCAACCTCAATTAACAACATAACCCATTCAGTGAGGTTCTTGGAAAGGTGAGTTTTATTGAAAAGATATTAGAGAGGATCAAAAATTTTCATCACTTGTACTTCGACATTTAGTAAATAATTTCACAACTTACTAGTAGTGAATACAAGAGGCAAAAATAATTTTTATTGGTGAGTAACACGTCTCATAATCGAGGAGAATTGCATTGATATAATAAATAGGATGCTCCTTGCGATCGTAATCTAGTCGAGCCAACAATACGGCGAGGGCATGGGCGGAAGTGGCTATATAAAGGATAAAAGGTTTATTTGGTATAGTAGGTTGTAAAATAGGTTGAGTTGCAAGATACTATTCCAAAATCTAAAAGGCATGTTTACAATCATCATTCCAATCAAAAGTTACATCCTTTTTCAGAAGGTGTGTAAAAGGTAACGTACGATCAACTAAGGATGTAACCAAACAACTGATAGCCTGAATCCTTCCTTGTAAGGTACGTGATTGGAAGATGTTATGAGGAGGTGGCATATTAATAATGGCATCAATAATTTTTCGTATCCACCTCGATGCCTTTTTGAGATATGATAAATCCTAAAATTTTACCACTATCTACGCGAAAGACAATTTTTAGGATTTAGGCACATGTTATACTTGTGCATGCACTTGAAGATATGGCGAAGAATATTCATCTTATCTTGACGAGTTAAGGCTTTAGCTAGAATTTCATCAACATAATTTTCTAAAATTTTATGGATGTAATCATGGAAGATTAAGGTCATTGTTCGTTGATAAGTAGTGCCAACATTATCTAAACCAAAAGGCATCAAAACCTAGCAAAATGTTCCCCAAGAAAAGGTAACAACTATTTTGTATTGATCTTGTGGGTTAATGAAGATTTGATTATATCCAGAAAATCCATCCGTAAAGGATAGGGGTATGTGCAGGATCATGATGGGCCAAAAAGTGGCGATATGTAAGTGATATGATGGCCCATGTGGCTGATGACTTTTTTTTTACCCAAAATTGATGAAACGAAAAGGGTTTTTAAAGGATATTCTTAGCTTTCCACCAATATAAATTATGCTTTACTTTGAATTTAATAAATAATTATTATTCATTTTCTATTTGAATTATGACTAAAGTCCTAATTGATAGGCTGATTGAAAAACATCTATAGATTTCAAATGGCATCACTTTTTTTGAATCCAAAACATGCATCACATTATATGCTTTGCATACTATATGATTAAAAACAAAAATTGAATTTCATGAAGTTTTTACCAAGTTAAGGTGGTCAGACATACAAGTTTTTATATTTTTAAAAAGTTGTAATAAAAAATTCATAATTAATTATTTAATTGGAAAAAAATTACAAAGAAATATGCATCACATTGGGACATGAGTTCTCTACTTACATCTAAAATATTATAAAAAATAATTATAATTTTACTGTGGCTAGGGTGGTCAAGAAAACACCTACTTCTTATTTTTTCCCTGAAATTTAAGTACTAGTACATTGAAATTTCAGATTTTCACCAAATAGATTTTAAAAATTAATAAATAAACCTAGTATTTTAGAAACAACATTCAATTTTACACACATTTTATTCTTCCATATTTTTGAAATAATATAGATAACTTATTCAAATTTTTACGTCAAGTTGCCTAACTCTGATTTTTCTAAATTTTATTGCCACTTAAGGGCCTATTTTTTCCATGATGATCCTGCACATACCCATAGAAAAGCATGTCCAATAGTTGAATCTACAATAATGTCGATGTTAGGAAGAGGAAATTCATCCTTTAAAGAGGCTTTGTTGATGTCTCAAAAGTCCATATATATCCTAACAAGATTATTAGGTTTAGCAACTGTGACAATGTTCGATATCCAAGGAGAATAATTGATAGGGAAAATGAAACTTACATGAAGGAGCTTTTCGAGTTAACCTTTAACACACAAGGCTATCTTAGTGTTCATCTTATGTATCTTCTCGTGAACGAGCTTAGCATTGTCGGCAAGAACAATGTTGTAAGTGACTATTTTTGGATCTATTCCAAGCATATCAGAATATTTCCAAGAAAATAGTTCAAGAAAGGTGTGAAGCAAGGTAGCAAGATCCTCTTGTTCTTCATCATCAAGACACCTCCCAATTTCAATGACTTTATCATGATCATTAATGTCCATTGGAATGTCAAGGGTATCCCCTAAAAAGAGTGCATTTGACTTAGGAATTTCAGGATCATGGGGTTCCATGCTAGTGTGATGTTCATCGATGTTACTGATGGTGAGCTTAGAACTTATCATGGCACAAGAGGCATGGCTCTTGGAGCGAGAAGTCTTTTCTGAAGCACCTAAAAAGTGTTTCAAATCATCATCATCATGAAAATAGGTGAATAGGGGAGAATCCATATCAAGGAATTCAGGATGTTTGAGTGTGAGATTGGTTCTTGGGGTGTAGGTGATAGTGTTGATGTTGAGGGAAGGCCTTTGATTTGATTTTGTAGCTTTAGAAAATGAAAACCATAGACCATTCTTAGTTCCTTGCGTATTAGGGTCAATGGGAACACAAATACCTTGTTCATGTTTACCACATCCTTGACCATTGTAGCCTGATTGTTTTACAAGGTGATAACCTCATCCATAAAGTCTTTCCATTTCTTGTGGGTTATGGGGTTGTTGGTAATCTATCTCATCAAAATTTGTTGTATATGTTGTAGTTTCATCCAAAGGAGGTGCGATAGATGTGTGAGAAGGCCTATCTTCATTCTAGGTAGAGAGGACTGTTGGTTGGTCTTGTTTAACATTCTCATTTCTTGTAACAATACACTTTCCCATAAATGAAGGTGTGAATTCTAATGAGCCCCAATCATCACCAAGTAAATTAAACTTCGACGTGTCTTCAAGTTGATTCATCTCAGAAGGGGCAATGTTGGAGGTAGGAATTAATGTATGAAGAGGACTTGATAGTCCCTTCTCAAGTTGTAGGCAACTCTCAGGCTCAGGATCTATCTCAATGTGATAAATTTTGTTATCATAGACATATTTCATTTTATGATGAAGGGTCGAGGGTACCGTGTGCATTTCATGTATCCATGGTCTACCCAAAAAGAGATTATAAGAAAGGTCATAGGGCATGACATGAATAGAGGTTTGTAGCATAACCACTCTGATGGTGATGGGTAAAGTGATGACACCAAGGGGTTGCTTTGTAACATTATAAAATCCTCTAATGGATAAGGATTCAGATTTGATTAACGATCGATCCAAATGTAACCTATCAAGAAGCTTTTCACTGCAGACATTTAGGGTAGAGCCATTGTCAACGAGGGTCATTTTGATGCCTATACGCTCATATTGGGATATGATCATGAAGGCCTCACTTTTCTTTCATAATTCTAATGGAGTAAGCTCATGCTGGTAGAAGGTAATGTCCATATTAGTTGTGTGCATTTCATGTAGGAGAGCTGCCACATCATTAGAATTTGTCCCAGGAGGGACTACTATCTATTATAATGTCATTTGAAGCATAAAGTGATAGTTATAGGATTTTTCAAGGAGATCCCAAAGGGATATCTTAGTGGGAGTGTTCTTAATTTTTTCAACCAAATCATACTCCCTAAGTTGTGAGTTTAAATGAGGTGTGATAGGTAAGATGGGATTGGGCAATGGTAAGGAGGCTGCAAGAGTTGGTTGGGGATATGGGTTATTTCAAGTATAATGATTGTGGGAAATAGTATTGGATTTAGGTGGGAAAAGGGGAAATTCAGATTGAGATGGGGTTGGAGGTTTATTAGATGGTGGGTAGAGAAAAAATTGAGGTTGGATGACATTGACATCTTTTGTTTGAGGTTGCTCACAACAAACCTTGGTGGATGAATTAGGTGAGATGAAATCTTGAAGGATGTCATCTAACATACCCATATAATCACAACTAAAAGGTTTGGGAGATAAGGGAGAGGGGGTGTTGACTGCATCATCACTAACCTTAGTGGATGAAGTGAGTGAGATAAATCCTTGAAGGGATTCATCTACCTTATCAAAATCATCACTACTAAAAGGTTTAGATGATATAGTATTCCTATAGTGAATAATTGTGTGCATTGTATCATGTGAGGTTTCTATGTTTTAAAGTGTATGTTCTACTAAATTTTCTTTGAAAGAACTAGGAACTAATGATGAAAATGAAACTTTTAATGATCTAATGCTACTCAAAAATTCCATTTTCAGCTAATAATAACCATATAACAAAGTATAACAAAATTGCAACCAAGCATAAACAAAAGGAAATAGAAAGTGCAGAATTTGGAAAGAAAATAAATAAACTACTAAGGAAAAATATCTATTGGGACTAGGGCACCCAAGTTGGTGACTTAGTCCTAGTATGAGTTTTTTTGTGCTTTTTCTATGTTTTTTGATGAAAAATGCAAGTTTTTGGAAGATAAAATGTAGAGGTATAAGATATATGCAAAATTTATGTATCATGCAAGGAAATTAATACCAAATAAGAAGCTTTTTCACTAATGCAAGATAGAAAACCCTAGGATGTTTTTTTACACAATGCAACATTCAATGCAATCTTAAAGAAAGAGCTCCTAGTATGCAAATTTAATTGAAATAAGAAGTATGTAATGTGTTGAATGCAAGTTCACCAAAATGAATAGAAAAATTTAATGCTTTGGAGATGGAAAAGGAATGGATCCTCTACAAATTTCTAGGGTTTCCACCTAGAAGGAAGAGGGGTTTCCTTTACCAATCATGGGTATTAAACCTTGTGATTCATTCAATATCAAGGGTATTGAATATGTAAATGGGGTGTGCAAAGGTGCTGAAATGTAATATGTAAACCTAGCTATTTAACTTAACCTAACAGAGCCTATGTTGCTAAAGAACACATGATTTAATACAACATAGATAAAATGAAATGAATATGAGAAAATTAACCTAACAGATCAAATAAGTGCACCTAGAAACTGAAGAGGGCTGAAGAAGAGATTGTGGAAGTCACTGGAAATCTAGAAAATTAGGATTTTGAGTCACCTGGGACACTTACGCCAAGTGGGGTGACCTAGTCCCTTTTCAGGGAAGATGCTTCGTAAGTCATTTCTGTCAACTAGGTCTCCAAATCTGCAACTTTCAGTGTCAGAAAGCTTCAATGGGACTAGGCCGCCATTATGGGCGACCTAGTCCCTTTCAGATTTTCTAAGAAATTGAAAGTGGACACAGAGGCCTCTAGTCTGTATTCTTCTTCTTCACATGAATCGGGATCCAAATCTGCAAAATAACTTGTAAAACAAAAAATATTTGTGTTTCTAATGTGGGGTTTGTGTTGGTCAAACCCCTAGTTCGTATTTAAACTTGTAAAGAAATAGAAAATCTGCATAAACCCTAAACCTAAGTGTGTCTAGAACTAGGAAAACCTGAAATAAGACATAATCTTATTCTATTGTGCTAGAATAAGATGCATGCAAGAGATTTGGAAAGATGTAAGAGTTCAATCTTAGAAACCCTACAACATTACAAATGTGTGTAAATGGAATGCAAATGATATGCAAACCTCAAATCTGAAGATGGGATGAAAATAGAAGATGGAGTCACTTTGAAAATAGTCTTTAGGTGTGATTTGATGGCTACTTGCACCTCCTCAATCTATATTTCTCCATGAATCTCCATAGACATCTATCTTCAACCTTTGGCAATGTGTGTTCTTGAATGTGGAGTGAGCTTGAAGACCTACAAAAGCCCTATCTTGCTATCCAAAAGCTTTAATTTTGCTTTGAAAAAGAGATGAAACTTCTAGAGGCAGATGTTTTGCTCTTCACTCTTGGAGTTGCCTATGAAAAATGATCAAAAAGTTGTGAAAATGACCTAGAAATAAGTATATATAAGTAACAAGACCTAATTGTCAGAAATTTTTACCTAAGGAGCCAACATCCATTAGGAATTTATGATGAAATATTCATTTTCCCACTAGAAACTACAAAAATCCACAAAAAGGACTAGGTCGCCAACTTGGGCGACCTAGTCCCACTAAGGAATTATAAAGTGGGAATGGTACTTTTTGAATGGTTTTGATATTGTTTGTTGGGGGTTGAATGACCCCTTAGGTATACTAGGCCTCCAATTCAAAATTAACAACCTTAGGGGCCTATAAAGGTTCTTTTAGGGTGATAATTGATGAAGTGTGACCTAAAGTAGGACCAAAATAGGCACAAAATTGTCCTTTTCTTCAAAGGTATACAATTTTTGGCGACACACATTGTATCAAATATCTTTTGATGACATTATTCTATGTTGTCTGAAGGATTCTAAAACTCAGATTGCCCTCGAACAAGCCCATTTAGGCACTTGTGGAGGTTATTTTGGAGGAAACACCTTAGTGCAAAAGCTCCTTTGCATGGGTTATTACTAGAAGAATATGGACAAATATTTGTATGCATATGTAAAGCGATGTCATAAATTCCAAAAACATAGAAATTTGATCCATGGTCCTACTTTTGAGCTTCGTGCCCAAATCCTATTTGGTTGTTTGTTGTGTGGGGATTGGACCTAATTAGCAGAAACTCACCTCCTTCTTTCACTGGAAATACGTTCATCATTACCACTATTGATTATTTCACTAAGTAGGTCAAAGATATCTCTCTTTGGTTGATGAATTGTGATGTGATATGTCATTTCTTATTGGAACACATCATTGCTCCCTTCGGCCTTCCTTTTGTGTTAGTCTCAGATAATGGAACACCCTTTAAAAATAATGATGTGAAGAATTTTCTCGAGACCTTTCATATTCAACACCGCTTTTCCACACCTTACTACCCACAGTCCAATGGTCAAGCTAAAAGAACTAAAAAAATTCTCAAACAAATCCTTCAGAAGATCGTTAATCTCAATCAAAAAGATTGGAATACGCAATTGCAATATGTGTTGTGGGCCTATCCCACCAGTGTTCGCTCTTCTATGGGAAATACACCTTTCAACCTTGTTTATGGTACTGAGGCTATTATCCCTTTAGAGTTAGAAATCCCTACCTTGCAGATTTCTCTTCAAGGGCTTATTGATAATGATACCTATTAGCAACAACTATTGCATCAACATGAAATGCTTGATGAGCAACGCATTAACTCTCTCTAGAATCTTCAAGCTTATGGTAAGCAAATCCAATTTAAAAATGATGGTGGTGTCATTCCTCATAATTTTACAAATGGTGACTTGGTTTTGTATGAAAATCAGGGGACCACTACCGTCGATTAAAATTACAAAGGTGAGTTCAATGCTAATTGGTTAGGACCTTATGTGGTTGATGTGAATTCTAGCTCTAGAGCTTATACCATAGCCAAGTGCGATGGAATTCCTCTTAAAGACCCCATTAATATCACAAATTTTCATCGATATTATGTATGATCCCCTTTTTGAACGGTTTGAATTATAGAGAAGTGATGTTAGAGCTACTAGGTTATCACCTAGTGGCTTTCTCATTGCTTCATTCTTCACAAATCATCATGCATGTGTCCTGAACAATAAAGTGAATATTTAATTCATTTTTATAATTACTTTAGATTTCATACTATTCAATATTCCCTTCCTGTGTGTTATGTTTCTTTAACATCATAAGTGCATAACATACTTAACCTTTATGTTTTGTCTAAGCTAAAACATATTTTTATTAGATCACATAAATTTTGTTAAATCATATTGCCATTAATTAAATAATCTTAAAAGGCTACTAAATTAATCACATTGTTATTTAACATTCACACATTAAATTACAACATCCAAAATACAAATACATATATACATATATCAAAATTATTTTGTACATGTCATCATAATATACAGTGTCACTGAGGACTGTGATTACTAGATTCCTCAGGATCTTGTACTCATGCAACATTGGTAGTAGGTCGTCGAGAGATAGTCATGCATGATCATGATTGTGATCTACTGAATCTAAGAACGAACTCCATCCCCTCCATCTGTGTGAGTGTCACCTACTACTCCCCTGCTATTTGATCCCTCTCTGCCTGTAGCTATGCTACCTCTCTCTCCAATTTGTCCACCTCTGCTGAGGCCTATGATGACTATGCATGTGGTACCATCTTGACTTGGTGGATCTATCTCCTCAAACCCTCGTATGTTGCCCCTAATCTCATGAAGGGTCTTAATGTCTCTAGGTCTCACTCCAGAATTGGTGGGGGTACGAACTCAGAGTCCATCTCCTCATCGTCAAAATATGTGGTCACTATCTCTATAGTAGCTTGATGGTAGAGATCATGCCAATCCTCTTTGGGACCTACAAGATAGAAAAAAAAATTAATCAATACACATCACGATATACGCATCAAATGATACATCAAAGAATAAAGTACATATAGAAAAATAAAAATATCATCACCTACATCTGTGGTGGGATGAGCTATATTGACCTCATCTTGTGTAGGGGCCATGGATGATGTGCTTGCCTCTCCTTAGTTGTGAGTGTTGGTGCCTGTCACTGCTGCTATCTGTGATCTAGTCATATGGATGGGTGAAGCCTCTCCCCAATAATATCAGTCCCCAGCTACTACCTCATCACTCTCACTAACTGGTGGTCCCTCCTCTTGATCCTCCTCCACCTCTCCCTCTTGTCCATCATAATCTGGGTTTGTATCCTCATCATCCTCCTCATCAATAATATCAGTAAATATTAGCAGCCCTACAGCATTTCTCCTCGGCTCTATCCTCTCTCTCCCTCTCACCCCCTCATTTGGCACTAGTCTTGTGTCCCCTACTAGCTCATCAACCGAAAACATTGGAGTTGGTCATGATGCTATCTACCACTCCTCATGGTCCCATGTGGCACCGACGTCATCTGTGTCAAAGACTGGTGGCTGATCGTGATCTGAATAATTAGAGTCTCTGGATAACATCCTCTAGTGTGAATCGTGTTCTATCACCTAGCCTCCAGGCACTTCGAACCGGTCTCCTAAATGATGAATTTTCCTATGTTGGTCTTTGAACATGTCCAAACTACCTCATCACTCAGCCATATTAGAAGGGATGAATAATATGATCATGCCATCCAACCAAAAATATCTCCATTTGCAGTCTCCTCATTTTTCTTGTGTGATCTAGCCACTCAAGCACAAGTTGATATGGCCTCCACAAGATATCATCCTCATCTAGTCTATTGAACCTCACCTACCAAAAATGTAAATCTTCATACTGCCATAACCATCAGAGAGGATAACCAAATACCCATGGATAGCCTACTACTATCGGATATGGGAAACCGACCAATCGAGGACATATGATATGGTCAAGGCACCACACCTATAGAAGCATACAACATACCATGCTACCCAGCTCTCGTAAGATGAATCAACTGAGGTCATAATATAAATGTGCTAGAATGCATCGTCCTCAGGTGTATACTGCATGATCCTCTACCATCTCCCATATCAAGTGTACTGGCCCACCCTCAAGGTGTGTCACTCATCTATCTGGTAGGAGAACGAACGCCATAGTATGCATCATGATCTACCTAGCCACGTGTGCTCATGAGTAGAGTAACATGGCAAACTCGATCTATCCTACCTCTCTATCATAATGCACTCGACTATTGAGACAATACTACATGTCCTGCCACCGCTCCTAGAAAGAATGACCCCTTTGGAGACGCACCCGCTCCCCTCAAATAGGGACTCAGAGTATCCTATGTATGTCCTCTAAGGTGATAGTCGTCCCACTTTCCAGCAAGTGGAAGGTGCATATGTCCACATCCCAACACTCACACAATGCCATTAGCATGCAATCGTAGTACCTCATGGGGGGCATGAGGTATGCCCAGTATATCCCCACCTCTTACAAATGCTCTATCTCTACCACTGATAGAGTAGGAGCTAAGTCTCTAAGGAAACTCAGCTATCTCCCACCAAGATGTTGGTGAGATTATGTCGATACCTATCAAAATCATCAAAATATGCTCTGTAAATCATCAACAAAAGGGACACTTTGCAAAAAAATAAATTAGGATCCTAAATTGACCTATATATGCATTAAATTCATCCCATAATTGAAAAATCATAAAGAAAACACTCCAGAATCGACTCAACTCATGTTGTTGATCCCCACTGGCTACCTAGACCCGCAACACATCGAATCTAGCAATTGTGAATCCACATGTGCTCGGCATCCTCTCGTTCTCTCCTTGTCACTCTCCAATGCTACATAAGGTAAGTGGGCAAGTAAGTGATGAGCTACTTAATTTTCTTTCTTTTTACTTTATTTTAGTTTTTCATAAGTGCACATTGTACTTATACCATTTTAGACCTTTTAGTGTGCTTATTTCTTCAAATAAACATACCAGGTGCTAGAAAGCTTCAATTTTTATGATGTTTGTTGCGTCAGAATCATGCTTCCATTCCCTACATCATCACCCACCTATCATTATGTGGTAGGGTACCTGGAAATTCCCTCTGATATGTGTGTCCTTATTTGACGTGGTTAGATTTCTACCTTGATTCCACCTCCATAAAGCAAGCAGAATTAAGGGGGGGCATACATCTACACTCAAATTTGATCTCTAGGGATTAGATAAAAGGATTTTTAGGACTTCTAATGAACTTGTGTTGCAGGATGCGGTACCTAACATTGTGGTTTTACAGATAACTACACTGCGGGCTTCATTCTCCTTAGATAACATTGTGGTTTTGTAGATTTAGGAACATAAAAAATATTCAAAATCCCTTAGTGGGACTAGGTCACCCAATTTGGTGACCTAGTCCTTTTTGAGGATTTTTTCTTTTTTTTTTTTAAGTGGGAAAATGAATATCTTGTTAAAATTTCTCAATGGATGTCGGCCTCTTAGGTCAAAATTACCGACAATTAGGTCTTGTTGCTTATAAATATTTGTTTTAGGCCATTTTTACTCTCTCTCTTGGTCATTTTTCACAAGAAACTTCAAGAGTCAAGAGAAAATATCTTTCTCAAGAAGTTTCATCTCTCTCTCACAATAAAGTTGAAGCTTTTGGAGAACAAGGTAGGGCTTTTGGAGGTCTTCAAGCTCACTCCACATTCAAGAAATTACATTGCCAAAGGTTCAAGATAGATGTCTATGGAGATTCATGGAGAAATCTAGGTTCAGGAGGTGGAACTAGCCACCATATCACACCTAAAGACTATTTTCAAAGTGACTCCATCTTCTATTTTCGACCAATCTTCAGATTTGAGATTTGCATCTCATTTGAAATCCTTTTACATACATTTGTAATGTTGTAGGGTTTCTAGGATTGAAGTCTTGCATCATTCCAAATCTCTTGCATGCATATTATTCCAACACAATAGAATAGGGTTTTGTCTTATTTTAGATATTCCTAGTTCTAGACACAACTTAGGGCTAGGTTTTTATGTAGATTTTCTATCTCTTTGCAAGTTTAAATACAAACTAGGAGTTTGACCAAGGAAAACCACACATTAGAAATCCAAATATATTCTATTTTATAGCTTATTTTGTAGGTTTGATTCCGGATTCCCGTGAAGAAACAAAATACAGATCATTGGCCCTTGTATCCACTTTTAGTTTTTTAGAAAAGCTGAAAGGGACTAGGTCACCCCTAATGGTGGCCTCGTACCACAGGAGGTTTGTGACAAATAAATTTTCATATTTGAGTACCTAGTTGGTAGAAATAACATCCAGCGCAGTTTTCCTAAAAAGGGACTAGGTCACCCCACTTGGCAGAAGTGTCCTTGTTGACTCAAAACTCAGATTTTCCAAATTTTTAGAGACTTCCACAACCTCTACTTCAACCCTCTGTGGTTTCCAAGTACACTTGTTTGATCTATTAGGTTAGTTTTCTTTATATTGTTTTCATTTTATCATTTTTGTTTTACATTATGTATTTTCTAGGAACATAAGTTTCATTCCACTACATGTACTAGTTAGTTTCATTTACAATATTCCAGCACTCAACACATTTTGATACATATTCAATCCCTAGTAGTGAATGAATCACAACTTTTAATGCTCCCATCACAAAGGAAAGTCCTCTTCCTTCTAGGTGAAAACCCTAGAAAGTTGTAGGGGACTCACTCCTTTATCACAGACCCAAAAACATTAAATTTTGTAGTTCAAAGATAAAACCCTATTCTAGTGTGCTAGAATAAGATGCATGCATGAGATTTGAACGATGTAATAATTCAATCCAAGACACACTACAACATTACAAATGAATGTAAGTGGAGTGCAAGTGGAATGAAAACCTTGAATCTAAAGACAGAGAGACAATTGAAGATGGAATTGCTTTGAAAACAAGTCTTTAGGTGTGATTTGGTGGATAGTTGCACCTCCTCAACCTATATTTCTCCATGATCAATCATTTGCAATCTGATATCTTGAGTGAGAAGTGTGCTTGAAGACCTACAAAAACCATAATTTGCTACCCTAAGCTTCAGCTTTGTTGTAGAAAGAGAGACGAATCTTCTAGTGGAAGATGTTCAACACTTGATTCGTTAGATTTTTTGTGAAAAATTACCTAAAAACATGCATTTATAAGAAAAAATACCTAATTGTCTATTATTTTGACCTAAGAGGCTGACACCCATTGAGAAGTTTTAGCATGTCAGATATTTTCCTACTCAAAAATGTAAATAACCCGAAAAAGGACTAAGTCACCACCTTGGGTGACTTAGTCCCACCAGTGGTTTTTGAGGTGGGATTGATGATATTTGAGTGATTTTGATGTTGTCCGTTGGGACTTGTATGATTCCTTAGGTAAAATAGGCCTCAAATTTAAAGATAACAAGTCTTATGGGCCTAAAAATGTTATTTTAGGATGGTGATTGATGCAAGGGCATCTAAAGTATTTCCAAATTAGGCAAAATATTGTCCTTTTCTTCAAAGGTATACAAGTTTTGGTGACACTCAAGGCTAGAAAATTCTTTCCCCCACTAAGTGCAAGGCAAGAATGAGTTGAGTTAGGTGATGGGAAGGATCATGTAGTAGTGAAAAGAGAATGTTTTACAACCATTACATGATAGGGTGTTGGATAGTAGTATATGGGTTGAGGGAGTAGCAATTATTGCCATCAAAATGATACTTGCTGACTATTTCTTTCAATTAACAATACTCATCACTTTTATGTCCAAGAACACGATGATATGCACAATGTGGAACATTATCATCTTTAGGAATTTTCACCAGCCTATTCCTAGGTGGTAATAGAATAGGTTCTTTGTTTATGAGTATTTTCAATTTCCTCTCACATTCAGGTGGTGGACGAAGAGTAAAATTGATTTTCTATAACTTGTAAGGCATCTTGCATCTACTAAATTCTCCAACTTCATGAGAGGAGATTAGGGAAGGAGGTCCTGATATGTTTTTTTTGTTGTCCTTGTTATCATTATGAGATGGTGAGTGTTTGTTAGGAAAAAAGGACATTTAGATCAAGACGGGAATCAAAGATCGCTGTGCCATCATCATTAATCCAAAGATATTTGTGAGGAGGCATGTAGTTATGAGGGGGATCTTGATAGACTATGGGTGATTCCACAATGTTCGTTTACAATTTCTGCAAGATTCTGATTTTTGTTGAAATGGGATATTTTTAGAAAATATAATGATTTAAGCCTTAAAAAGTTCCATTTTAAGGATTCCAATTGAAGAGGGTTTTATCAAACCACCTTAGATCAAAAATCCTTGGATAGAACCCCGCTAGTTTTAAACCATACCTATAATGAAGTCTCCTTTACACCTATCAAAATGCTGATAAAAAACCACTTTTGATTTGCCTTTTGGGGGATCAAATGAATTCATTTAATTTTATTTATTTTTAAGTACGTAGTCATTATTATAAGCTTCCTAGAAAGAATAAATTTAAATAAATTTAGTTTTATTATTATATTTTTTTTTTATTTCTTGTGAATGTAGGTTTTTCACTGAAAATCAAGCTCTTTGTTCTGCAAATGTGGAAATATAGAAGATTATCAAAAAATAATTTGAAAAATATGAGTGCACCAGATAGTGATGTATTTGATCCAAGAAAAAAAAAGAATTTCAATACATACAAAATAAGGTTATGTGTTATACAATCCACCTATATTTGAATTATAATTGGTTTGACATTAAAACTTGATTAAGGAAAGAATATTCAATAAAACTCTATGAAACCAATTGGAAGCACTCGATATCGTAGGTAAAAATATGAATTAAAAAAAAAAAATTATCCTTCATGGAAAAAAAGTTGTGTTATATGGTGACTGTCATTCCTTAAAAATGGTGTTTACTGGGAAAAACTAATTTTCAAAGGAGATTGACAAAGAAGTGCAATATGATTATAATTTTTTTGAGAAAATAATATTTAGAATCTATAGACAAAATATCACAAATCAATAGTTTGCATCATCTTCAAATTCATCACGGTTTAAGCCGCTATATGTGTCTAAAAGTGAAGATTTAGTTAGAAAAAATAAGTTCAGTGTCTAGTTTGGCCAAAACTTGTAAACCAATATTGTGGGATCACCCCTATCCCCTTGGTAGTTTCATCAGGTGATAGCTTCTCATAAAAATGATGTATTTTATGTTCATTTGTTGTGTTATCTCCTTGTTTTCTCAAAATGGTAAAGCGTTTTCCATAGGTTTGTTCAAGGTTGAGTGGAGTATTTGTCACTTCATTATCATGAAATGGTTGAGTGGTTGCTTGTTTAGAAGAACTAGGAATACCTGGGGTAGGGACCTTAGGTTCTTTATGTGTTTCAGGATGTATGCAACCAAATGTCTCAAGAGGTGAGATGGTAGGAAGGTCTTGAGGTTTCATGCATGAATAAAAGGATGCATTAGCTTCAAGGTTGTCAAGGTAATCATTGAGGAACCTATTCATGCTAGCATGATCTTCTCCAATCATGTCAACATCATGATGAGGACATGCATTAGGAGTTGATTGGGCGGGAGTGGGTTCAAGGTCATTATGATATATTCCAAAGGCAGAACATGACATGTGAACTAAGGTTTTGAATGACATCCAAAACGTTTTAAAAGATATAGCCATAATGAAAGCAAACTAATTGAAATAAATTGAATAAAACAAAAAATATTGAACCAAAAAAGAAATGCAATAACAAAAAGCAGAAATGCATAAAAATGTTCTAGAAATACTAGAAATTACAGTTGCAAAATGTGTAGGTGGACTAAGTTGCCTAGTGTGGTGAAGTAGTCCCAACAATGAAAAATTTAGCAATTTTTAGAAGTTTTGAATGGTTTTTATGATTTTTAGGCTTTTCCAATGCAGATACAAAATGAAAATGCAGAATTTTTGGAATTTTGGAATGAAATGAAATGCAAAAATGCAAGCTATATGAGCTTTTCACTAATGCACTTTTAAAAACCTTAGAATGTAAAACAATGCAAACCTTAATGCAATTTTGATGCAAGCTTGTCCTAGGATATCCACTTGAAATCAAAAGTAAGAATGTGTTCTAAAATTGGTTCACCAAAATGAACCACATATTTTTGGGGAAAAGGAGGTTTCTCTAGCACTTCTAGGCTTTTTCAGTTAAAAGGAGAGATGTCATTCACACCAAAAATATGTGGGTTCATTCAAGACTAAGTACTAATGTGTGTGGAATGTGTATAAATATTAGAAACTAAAGAAAGAAACTTACTATTGAATGGAAAATAATGAAATTAAAAAAGGTATTGAAAACACTATGTAAAATGACCTAAAATGTATGCAAATTGTAGCAGAACTTGAGGAAACGAAAGGGGTGCACCTAGAAACTAAAGTGTGATGAAGAGAAGCTTTGGAATATTCTAAAATCTACTATTGAGGCCACTAGGACACTTACACCAAGTTGGGTGACTTAGTGGGTATGTGCAAGATCACGATGGGCCAAAAAGTGGCAATATGTAAGTGATATGATGGCCCATGTGGCTGACAATGTTTTTTTCACCCAAAATTGATTAAATGAAAAGGATTTTAAAGGAGATTCTTAGCTTTCCACCAATATAAATTATTCTTTACTTTGAATTTAATAAATAATTATTATTCATTTTCTATTTAAATTACAACTAAAGTCTTGATTGATAGGTTGATTGAAAAACATCTATAGCTTTCAAACGGTATCATATTTTTTGAATATGAAACATGTGTCACATTCTATGCTTCGCATACTTTAGGATTTTAAAAAAAAAACTAAATTTCATGAATTTTTTACCAAGTTAAGGTGGTCAGACATATGAGTTTTTATATTTTTTAAAAGTTGTAATAAAAAAATCATAATTAATTATTTACTTGGAAAAAAATTACAAAAAAATATGCATCACATCAGTACATGAGTCGTCTACTTATATATAAAATCTAATTGAAAAAAATTATCATTTTATTGTGTTTAGGGTGGTAAGAGATAAACCTACTTATTTTTTCCCTTAAATTTAAATACTATTGTATTCAAATTTCAAATTTTCAACAAATAGAATTTTTTAAAAATAAACCTAGTAGTTTAGAAACTACATTCATTTTTCTAAAGATTCTATTCTAACATATTTTTGAAATAATATAGATAACTTATTCAAATTTTTACATCAAGTTCCCTAACTCTAATTTTTTGAATTTTCATCGCCAATCAAGTGCCTATTTTTTTCATGATGATCCTACACATACCCTAGTCTTGTTTCAAGGAGATTTTGCAAGAACATGTTTCAAGGAAATGGGTATCCAGATCCGCAAAAACCACTTGTCAGGCTTAGCGGTGGGACAAATTCACCAATTATGATTACTTCGTCCACATGTAGCTTTCAGGAATATTGAAGTTGGAATGTATAGCTTTCCACCTTTACTTCTACTCCTAAAAAAAATCCAGATCTGAATCTTGAGATTATGACTTGGAGGTTATCTTCAAGCTCCATTTAGAGTTTGTTGACTTTGAATGATGTTGATGGGATGTTGACACCTTTTAGAACTCGACTCTTTGAAAACAAACAACAAACAATAGAGAGAGGATTCTGAGCCAAAAACCCAAAGAGTGAATAAGATGCTAAGAAGGGTTTTTTAGCCCCAGTAAGGGGTTCTTACAAAAAAAAAAAACAAATTCAGAGTTGTTTATAGTGTTCCTTGGGTGCCTACGCAGGGATGTGATATTTAGAAACATAAAAGTATGCTAGTGAATGAACGAAAAAGTGTCTAATGCCAAGAAATTGGATGCAAATTTGACTGCAATTTTTTCAATTTTGAATGCAATAGCAATGTTTCTAAATGCAATTAGGATGATTCACAATGCACTTTTTAGTTTTCAGTGAGATAAGATGATGTAACAAAGAAAACAGGCAACCTATATGCACTTTCACTAATGCAAATATGAGAAACCCTAGATGAAATTTCACAAATGTAAGATGCAATGCAAGATTTAATGCAACCTAGATCTGGGAATTTAATGGACTCCAAATTATAAAATGAATGATCAAATACATCAAGTTCACCAAAATGAACTGTAAGGAAAATAGGGTGTGGATTTTCACCTATCTTCCTTATTTCACTCGATATTGTCCTAGGAATCCTAATTAGATTGACTATCAACTGCAAAGGTGAGTCAATTCTCAACAAGGAAGACCTAGGAGGGGTTCTTTTAAGTTTTGATGGGTTCACCACCAAGCAAAAGCTTTGAAAATACAAATAAGAATTCAACTCACAAAACCTAATAATTCAAGCTAAATTAATGATACAAATAATGAATATGTGACAAAAAGTTAGGGTATGTGTACCTAGAAGTTCTAGAAGTGTAATAAGGATTCCAAAAATCTAAAAATGTTGTCAAAAAGTGTTACAGAGCACTAAGAATCCCTTATTGTTGTCTTAGTATCGTTGCTATTGTTTGTGGAAAATCCGTAGTCTTCGAATGTTGGAACTGAATCCAACACGAAAGAATTTTTGAAAAATGACATGAGGAGGACTAAGACACCCTAGGTACCAACTTAGTCTCATTCTAATTTTTGAAATATTTGAATGTAGTCCTGAGGTCCAAGATCTTCACTTCCTTCTTCTCATATGTCAGGTCTAGAATCTTCTGAATCTAGCTTGTAGGTGAGTTTTCATGAAGATGACAACATTGTGATGCAAATTTTCAAATTTTCACTCCAAATGATCTTCAAGTATTCAACCTAAATCTACAATCACAAACACACAAGAGAAGAAAAAATTGTTGATTATATTAGTAAATTGGGGTTCACCTTGGTCAAACCCCTTGTTGGTAATAGAATGAAATGGAGGGAAATGATGAATGAACAATATGAAATATTACAACTCACCAAACCCCTGCTATGAATTCTAGAAACTTGTGTGAAATGACTAGCTTGGATATAAATCTTGAATCCAATGAATGTTTGATAGATCTTGAATTGAATGTCTTGCTTGAATCAAAACCCTACAGCACAAATGTTAGCTCTAAATCACACATGATGCAATAATATCCTTGATAAGATGCTTGAATCTTGATGGTGGCTGCAATTTTTTGAAGAACTACTTTTAATCTCATAAAATTACCTTAGGAATGAATACTTGAGTGCTTAGGATTGCTTAGATATGAAAATAAATGAATGCGCCTTGTATTTGTTTTTATTTATGCTTAAAATCTAGAAATTACATCACAACAAGCCGACATAGGAATTCATTAATTAAAGGAGGCCAAATACTGCCAGAATTTGAAAATAAATCTCGAAAAAAGATTAAGGGGGCCTAAGATTCCCTAGGTGGCATCTTAGTCCCATTTCCCAAAAACTTGGGGCACAAACTCCAAAAAAGGGGGCCAATTAAGGCTCCACTAGAAAGGGGGTCCCAAGACCTTGGGGGGACAAAGATGCCCTAGGTGGCGACTTAGTCCCAGTCCAAAAATAAGGGAAACTCAGCCAAAATCATTAAATTATCGTTTATCCATTGATGTTTGTCAAGATTTTCCAAAAAAATATATAGTTTATAAGGCTTGTGGATGCAAACTAGGACCCAATTAAGACATAAATAAAGATAAATATAGCAAGGTGGGCCCAAACAAGTGTCAAAATGCAAGAGTATGCATTTTCCTACACTAAAAGATATTTTAATTTAATTCTAATATTTTTATATCTTATTTTACAATTCAGTGAGGAAAATTTTATCTTGTACATTAGGAAATTTCAGAAACTGAAAGATAATATAAAAATGTTATTATTTTTTTCTTGTGAAAAATGAATATGTATTGATGGAAGACAATATACAACCATTTCCAACATAAATATTTGATGATAGCCATGACTATGAATAAAGCTAATATGCTTCAAGAATTAGAAATTAAATCCACTCATGATTAAGAATTTAGAGAATATTGGATTTGGTTAGAGGTAAAGACTCAAAATAAGTAAAATTTTAGTTACCATCATTATATAAGTCCATTTGGCCAAAAAGTCAACGACTATATTACTTTTCGTTCTTCTCCTTGTATTGCAACATCAAGCTTCAATGTCCACTCTTCCTCAATTGTCAACAATTGTGCCAACAAATAAGATTTTCCATCTACCACAATATCTTGATTGCTCATTTTATTTGTTTCTGCCTTTCTCTCCATTCCTTCCTCATGGAAAGTCTCAGCTACTACTTATTCTATATGTGCTTCTCTTTCAATGCTCTCCATCTAACATAAAATGCAATACTCCTTTTCATTTTCCTCTTTCTTCATCTCACTCTTCTTGACCACTTTCCTCTATATCATTCCAACACACTTTACCATTTCTTCTCAAACCATCTTTCTCACTTCTTTGCGAAATATCTATCCAAATTTATCAAACATTTGGTCCTCCACTTTCTCCCAATACTAATCCAAAAATATTATTCATATAGGTCTACCCATAGCCCAACCCATATTGCTTGTTGTAATCTTAAACAATTCATATTTTTCATGAATTTCAACTCTCAGTTCCTCAGGGCTTCTCTACCTATGACAACCCTCTTCAGCTCTTCTTTACCTCTTCACATACTTTCTTCTAAGTGTGAACTACCTCCTAGTCAGTGATCTTCTAACACAACACCCACAAGTCTCGGTGGATCCTCTCCACTCTCAAGATGACCCTCTCTAATACTTGTGTTGTTAGAATAAGTGAACTAATTGGAAAATAAGATAACACACCACTGAAACATTAGATTGAAAGAAACTAATTTAGAAAATACAAATTCAAACTCTAAATGACAGCAGCTCCTTCAAATTCATCCCATTGTTCTTTATCTCCAAGGATTTGATTAAAGTTACTGGTTCTCAGTTGTGTAAGAAGCAGTTTGTTGAAATGACAACTTAGGAGAAAAAGATTGATTGAAAATACATGTCCATTGCTAATGATTTAATCTATGAAATTGAACGAACTTAAATGCTATGATATTGCTAAAATGTTGATATTCTAATTCAAATGCAACTATAGTAACTATGCATGAAATCTAGGATGAAATCTACTTACCAAATGACTGTATTTATAGATTTCTGGAAGGCAAAATATTTGTTGGCAAGCTTCAATGGTTGATATTTAGCCTGGAAGAATGGATGGTGAGATATGGAGAGGTTGGAGAGAATATAGCTACTGGAGAGAAAAAGATGGATTGTGTTTTCAACCCACAAAACCTTCTCATTCAAAAATGGAGACAAATTACCATTTGTCATGAAGTAGTTTTGTTTGTTGAAGATAATTGCTCAATTAAATAATAATTTTATTCAATTTCTTGTGACATGTGCAAATGGAAGCTTCCAATTAAATATAAATATTTAGTTATATGTTTGGAGAATATAGAAGCTTTCTTAATTAAATATGAAATATTTAATTAAGTGTATGGTTATGGGTTTTGATATTTGAAGAAATGTATTTACTTTATATAGTAAAGTAATGTGATAATTAATTAAAATAAATAATGGTATTTATTTAATTAATTAAGAAGACACGAGTAAATGATAATAGTGAATGACTTATAGAAAAGGTGAACATTTATAAATAAATTATTAAATTTATTTAAATGTAGTTGAATAAAGATTAATTAAATAATGTGTATTTAATTAATTTACTAGGCTAATATGATGTGACCATTTTTAGATGTGTACATTTTGCCCCTTTTTGAAGTGATGTGTTTTACGCATTGCTTCAAAGAATTTTTTAGATAACGAAAATTTTGCCCCTGATTTTGAAAAATTGACTGATGATACTATATGCCCCCCTTAGGTGATGAATCGTATAAAATTTTGATTTTTTTTTATTTTTTTACTGATTTTCTATCTCATTCATCAGCTAATAAAGATGATTTGTAAGATTGATATGAAGATGAAGAACTTTGATTTTTCCTCGGTTGATGATGCTTTTCGATTGATTTAGCATGTGATAGTGAATTTGCGATGATTGATTGAGGATGACTGATAAGATTGATAAATTTTCTTTCATGATTGATGAAAAACAAAAAGTAAGACTGATAAATTTTCTTTCATGATTGATGAAAAACAAATAGTAAGATTGATAAATTTTCTTTCATGATTGATGAAAAAAATAGTAAGATTGATAAATTTTCTTTCATGATTGATGAAAAAAAAATAGTAAGATTGATAAATTTTCTTTCATGATTGATGAAAAAAAAATAGTAAGAGTGATTCGATTGATTGGATTTGATTGATTTGATTGATTTGATAGAAGAGGATTGATACAAGAATTTGATGAAGATGATTGATTGGTTGAATGATCAAATGATTGGATTGAGATGATGGATCGATTAGATGAAAGGCAAGATGAGGAAGATGATGCCAAATGATGGAAAAGAGAGGATGATAAGCAATAAGAGATTGGTAAGAGAAAATGAGAAGAAAGAAAGCACAAATGGATTTTGAAATAAGTATGATTTTGCCCCAACCAAAATACAAGAAAATATGGATTGATGATGATGATGATAGTGTTGTTGATGAGGGAAGGATACATCTTAGAACAACACAAGGATAGGGAAAGATACATCCCGATGATGATGATGATGATCAAGGCTTGCAAGTAAGGCTAGGAACAAGACCAAAGGTATGATTAAATGATTTGTGCTAGATTGAATGGATTGATTAGATGAGATTGGAAGAAAGGATTGGATGAATTGATTGAGATAAGATTGGAAGAAAGGATTGGATGAATAGATCGAGATAATGTAGATGAGATGTGATGGATATGACAATGCTCATGCATAAACTAAGATGGATGCAATCTATCTAATATCAAAACAAAAATGCAAAGTTGTCATTTTGTGAGTTGCTTTATGCTTTATGTTTCATCATTGAACTTATAATATGTTGGAAGTTAGTACAAGCATCAAAGGGGATATTCACACCATCGATGACCTGAGTATTGCTTCCATGATGTTTTATGTAGCAAGCTAATACAAGCATCAAGGTATAATTGAACCAAGATGATCTGAGTATTGCTTGCATAAACAGACAAGAGTTAACATTTTTCTTATGTAAATCCTGAAATGTCATCAATGATACATTGTCGAGCATGTCCCAAGAAAAATTTTCATAGTAATAATGATCAAATCACAAACAATAGACAAATAAAAATCATACTCCTTCCTTACAACTCTAGTTTAGTACATCATTGAGCCACTCCAGAGATATGATGTCATCAAATTTAAAAAAAAATAATTCAAAATTTTCTTTAAATGTTCCATTCATTGTATTCAGATTAAGATCATCTAGTTTGTTTCAGTTTCAATGTATGACATGTCTCAAAGCTGTTTTGACGAGGCTTGATTGGATATTCGATTATTGATCTGATACTTGATAATAGACACATGTTACTTGTTTGTCTTCTCAACAAGTTCAAAAGCTGATTGGCCCCAGGGAGTTCAGGATTTTTCCCCCAGTCTAGGGTGAAACACAACCATTTTATTGAGGAAATCATATGATTTATTGATTTTATTTTGGATTTTGGGAAATATTTTGATAAAACAAATTAAAAATTGATTTTTTATTTTTTTTCTGATTTTGATGTTTTTTTTTTTTTTGGTTTTGATCTTTTTCACTTTTTTGATTTTTGTTTTTTTTAATTTTTTAAATTTTGATGGTTTCTAATTTTTTTGGATTTTCATGTTTTTATTTTGATGTTTTCTGATTTTTTTGGATTTTTGCAAGGACATTTAAGATGGAATTGGATGAACAATTGAAGAAACAAGATGCCCCACAATATAAGAGAAGATGCATGATGGAGGATATTGTACGAAAGATTTGGATGAAGGATAAGATGCATGATTTTCAAGAAGATCCTTAACCTTGTCAAGATCAAAGGTGAAAATGAGGATAATGACCATGAATGATAAGAGTAAAATGGAAGATAGCATATGGATAGGGAAATGGATATGAAATATAATATTTGCATGATAGGGGGATGGAGGAAGGATTTAAGCATCAAGTTTCATGACTAATATCCCTCGAATATGTGCTCTAATAGACCATGGGAATGGGAATTAGACTTATAAATTTTGGCACGATAGCAAAAGTTAAGGCCTTATGCAAAGCTTTGAATTAAAGGAGGAGAATGGGGAATGGATGTTGGATAATGGATAGGAGGTTGGAAGGCTTGGTGATGGATAGATGGAAAGGATGGGAAGATTAACATTGGCATGCACCTTGAAGGGTGATGGAGTGATGGAGGAAAAGTGGATTTGGAAGGTGATGTGTTTTTAGATGGGAGATGGAGAGAACCTTTCAGATTCACAAATTTGGATGCCAATTTTGATTTTGATATCTTCCTTATGGTCCTTTGTAGCCTTTTATATTTTTATTTTTCTTTGATGGGCCTTTATGGCCTTTTGAATATTTCTTTTGATTTTTGGATCAAATTTCTTTTATTTTTGCATGACTCTTCGAGGAGACATGTTGATCCTTTGATACATGTGGATTTTTATATTGAAGCTGATGACATTTGGCACACAAAATTACTTCTAAGAGAAATGTGAGAAGTGTATTGAGATGAATGATATGAAGGCATGATGGATGAGTTAATGTAGGAAGAATTTTGAAAGTGGATCAAGGATGTGTGCCTTTGTTGTTCTTGAAGAATAGGAGATGGAGAAATGTGGGAACCTAATATGGATGGAAGGGTTGATGAACTAGGGTTGGGATGATAAGGACCAAGGATAGATGGAAGGTTTGACGAAATAGGATAAGGACATAGGATAGAGGTAGTGTTTCGTGGACTAGGATAAGGACCTAGGATGGAGGGACAGTTTGATGTAATAGGATACCTAGGTTGAGCATGAGGTGTATAACCATGGTTATGAGAATATGGATGTTCTTAGATAGAAAGGGGTTCTATGATACCTTATTCATGAAGGCCTAATCCTTTTCCTTTGTAATTCATAATTTTGCACATTCGTTTACCCATGGGATATGAGTTGATTGTGAAACAAGATGCAAGTTCATTTTGAGAAGGATTTGATATGGATGAAAGGATAGGTGTTGGAAGTAAACCAGATTGGATAAAGGTGGAACATCCTAATTTATAGGTGAGGGGTTCATGGATAGCTTGAATAGGTGTGATAGGCTCTTGACATGAGGATGATGGAGGATTTTGATCATGAGGAGAATTAGGAAGGGTGATAGGATCTTGACACGAGGATGATAGGATACTTTGATCTTGACTAGGAAAAGAATCATTAGATGGAGTAGCTTAGTCATCACATGGAAGGGAATCGTAAGATGGGATGAAAGAATTTTCATGCTCCTAGGATGTGATTGAGTCATGATAGGGTATGGATTCATAAGATGGGGTGGAGGGAGGACCTGGAAGAATATTTTGTTCTTAAGATGGAAGAGGACTATCATAGGTGAATAATGAAAGGAGGGGATCATCATATGATTCTTGAGAGATGGGATCTTGATCAAATGTTGGAAGGGTTTGTAGAATTTTGGTATCATGGGATGGAGTGGAAATAATGTTTTGATCGAGATGTGTAGATTGAAGTGAATCATTGGATGTAGAGGATATGATAGAAGAAGGTGATTGAATGGGATCATTGACTTGGGTGGAAGAATCATGAGGTTCATTTTAAATTATGGGGGATGATGATAAATGCATGACATGACAAGATTGGTCAATTTTATTTGATGGCTTAGATTTGGGCTTCCCATTGATCCCTTGCAAAAATTCAAAAACATTGAATTTGGATGATGTTGTTTTTGGAGGAGAAGAGGACACGTTCATATTTCCATCAAAGGAATTTTCAGTTGTTCCCCCTTGTATTTCCTTGATTTGCATTTGGATTTCTCTTATTTGTTGGGTAAGAGTAATAAGATTGTTTAAGGGAGTTTCATTATTTTCAGGATCCTCTTCAATTTTCTCCATATTGTAGTTAGAGGGCAATTTGGCACCTTGGTTTTCCAATAAAAGAAAGTATCCTTCTTTATTTTTCTCTAAGATCTTTTCCATAGCTAAGAGAAACTGTGGATCTTGTTCAGCTTCTTGAAGCATTTCATCAGTTATTTCATCATTTGAACTATTTCCATGAAGCTTGTGAACAAGATTTTCTTCCCTATCACCCATGTTGTAAAGTGGATCTCTTCTTTCATCTTCTTTGTTTTTAGGACTTTTTGGAAATAGGTATATGCTTACACCAAATTTCAACTAACTTTGATAAAAAAATGAGAGAGTGCAATTTATGGGATATCTTAGTCAGAATAGAATGAGAATTCTATTGATATGACTAAAAAATTTTCTAATTTTTAGCTCATGATTCCCTAGTTGGAAGGATGATGATCCTATTTTGGGAATTAAACTAGAAATTAGAAATAAAGGTGATGTTACACTTTGTGATGTTTAGATCACAATTTTTGAAAATAAGGATTTTTGTGGGTGCCTCATGTTTCCATGTTTTGCTCTATTGTTGATTTCCAATCCCTTAACATAAATTTCATGATTTGATTTGCGAAATTCCTGTGTTTTTTGGATGATCTTATCTGAATTAATGTTCTGAAAAAATGATATGTAATACGAAGACAATTTTTTTTAAAGACATAGAATCTAAAACATTGAGTGTATGTTCAAGGATCGAGCATGACCCTTTTTGATTTTCAATGGTATTTGAACAAGAAGACTCACTCTTAATGGTCAAAGGGTCATCATAGGAATCACAACACATAGCTTAAAATCGTATCAACTCACACAACCGTGTCACCCCCTAGAGGGTGCCCGTGTTTTTTCTTTTCCAGGTGCATACTCAAGGTTAGATTTATTGATCCCTTGAGCAAACAATCTGTGGCAATTATATGGTGAGTGTCTTGGGGGCATATTCTTCCCTCCCCTTGCACTGTGATTGAAATGATGTTTGGATACTGGCACGGTTGGCTTTCTACACTATGGTTCGTAGTAAAGGTATCCGTTCGGCATGGCAATAGATAAAATCCCTCGGGAGACCTCCCAATCTTTAGAACAAATATTTTGGGGATGGTTATCTTGCTCACTTCCATTGAATATGGGTTTCCCAAAAATTCACTTTTAATTAGAGTGGGTTGGAAAACTTGGCTTTGGTTGTTCCCACTTAGGTTGTTCTTGTAGGGTGAGTAATTTTTCCCACTACGACAGGCCTTCTAAAGGATTTAATAAAACATGAAATGAATAAAATGAAAAAGGTAAGTCTGGCATTCTGATAACCTAGTTAAGGGGAGAGCATATACCTATTACCCAATAGTCATAGCAAACAAATGGTTCAATTTTAAATCCAAATGAAAATTTTCTATGCTAAGTAAATATTTTTCTTCACAACAAACATTAGATTCATTTTAACCATGCAAAAATGATGTTTGGTGACTATCCTAGGATTGATAAATTCAAAATTTTTAATGTATATCCTAGGATTTCTTCATTTTACTTTAAAACTAACAATAAAACCACTGGCCATGGTCGTGTCGGATCTAGACAACAAATTAAGAATGAGATTATGTGCTTGTACAAAGGTCATATGCACTAAAGAACTCCCAAAGTATTTTAAAAACACTTGTTACAATCATGTGATAATGTTTTTTCTTTCATTTTTCATGGTCCATGGTCATTTAAAACCTACAATAAAAGCTCTAAATGTTAGATGGGATCAAGAAACAAGAAGATATGAGGGTTAGATGAATGATTAAGCATAAAAATCCTAAAATTTAGACCAAGTTTCATTGTGGTTTGACATTAAGTGAGAATTTTAAAATTTAAATTTTTTCAAAGTTAATAAAAACCTAAACCATTAGATAGCTTATCAAATTCTACCCCATTTCAAAAAAAAAAGCTCTGAAAAAGACAAAAAATATGACCAAGATATGGTCATTTTAAGATTGACTATAAAAGCACTAAAATAGGCCTTGTATGCGCTAAAACACACATGTGCTAAAACAAGCCATCTATGTGCTAAAACATTCCATGGATGCACTAAACCGAGGCTCATATGCGCTAAAACACAACTCCAGTCCGTCACCTATCATAAAACCTACAATAAAAAGATTAAAAACGGGGTGAGGCCCCACGGTGGGCACCAAAAATGTGTTGTTAGAATAAGTGAACTAATTGGAAAGTAAACTAACACACCAATGAAACATTAGATTGAAAGAAACTAATTTAGAAAATACAAATGCAAATTCTAAATGACAACAAATCCTTCAAATTCTTCCCATTGTTCTTTATCTCCAAGGATTTGATTAAAGTTACTGGCTGTCAGTTGTGTAAGCAGTAGCTTGTTAAAATGACAACTTAGGAGAACAAGATTGATTGAAAATGCATGTCCACTGGTAATGATTTATGCTATGAAACTGACCAAACTAAAATGCTATGATATTGCTAAAATGTTGATATGCTGATTCAAATGCAACTATAGTAACTACACATGAAATCTAGGATGAAATCTACTTACCAAATGGCTGTATTTATTGATTTTTGGAAGGAAAAAGCTTTGTTGGAAAGCTTCAATGGTTGAGATTTAGCCTAGAAGAATGGATGGTGAGAGATGGAGAGGTTGGAGAGAATATAGCTGCTGGAGAGAAAAGGATGGATTGTGTTTTCAACCCACAAAACCTCCTCATTCAAAAATGGAGACAAATTGTCATTTGTCATGAAGTAGTTTTGTTTGTTGAAGATAATTGCTCAATTAAATAATAATTTTATTTAATTTCTTGTGACATGTGCAAATGGAAGCTTCCAATTAAATATAAATATTTAGTTATATGTTTGGAGAATATAGAAGCTTTCTTAATCAAATATGAAATATTTAATTAAGTGTATGGTTATGGGTTTTGATATTTGAAGAAATGTATTTACTTTATATAATAAAGATGTGATAATTAATTAAAATAAATAATGGTATTTATTTAATTAATTAAGAAGACACGAGTAAATGATAATAGTGAATTATTTATAGAAAAGGTGAACACTTATAAATAAATTATTAAATTTATTTAAATGTAGTTGAATAAAGAAGATTAATTAAATAATGTGTATTTAATTAATTTACCAGGCTAATATGATGTGACCATTTTTAGATGTGTACAATACCAATTGACGAAAGAGGGTCCTCCCCTCTAGAAATCAAACTCAAACATGAAACAACTTTTCACAAGGATAATTTGCCCAATTTCCACATTTAATTAAATAACGATTGTAAAAAAATCTGATATATTATTTAATTCAATTTAAATACCAGTGTAACCATTTTAAAAAATAAACTTTCTTGATATATACATAAAATTTCAATTCAACATTTACTACTACTCCAATGCATAGTTGCAAAGCCTCAAATTATGCTAAATCAGCCTTGCACCTTATTCTCAAACACTCTCTGCTACGTCTATTCCAACATGTCATCTTTCACACTCTTCACAAGTTAATTTGCTATTTCACTTTTATCAATAACCCCTTATCCATTTTGTGGCATCCTCTCCATTTAACTTTCAAACAACCCACTCTCCCATGGCAATTATTTGTCTATTTACTTTTTTTCTAGGTCATCTAGAAGATAGTGTTACACCCATTCTCTAGATCTACTTCCTATCTATACTATGTGCACCTTCTTCTCTCATACTAACTGACCTTTTCTTTTATTCTTCCTTCTAATTTTGCATTTTGTCCAATATAGGCATCACTTTCTCTTCTTGTCTTTTTTGTTTGAAATATGCATCTTTTAAAATTCTTCACCACCCCTTGATATTTATCTTCAGCTCATTTTTTCTTTAACCTTGTGAATTGCCTCTTTGTATATATAATTTTTAATATTTTTAAAATTCCATCAAAATCCTAAATAAAATGTGTTCCATTGTTTTAATCTTCTGCTTTGTTTTTTTCTTGAAGGTTAAAAGACACTATTAATATTAATTGAAGATTCTAATTAAATTCAACACTTGTGCTACTTCCTCCAATCAATTCATCTTGAAATGAAGGTCATTTTTTATCTAAAAATTTCCTTTACATCTATCGGTTATTTTTTTAAATCCTTTGACCAATCCATTTGTGCATATCCAATAATTGGTATTGTACCTGATCCATGTGAATATGTGTCAAAAAATCAACCAGAACTACAATGAATAGATGCCCATGTTCTTACATTCAAATAGTGAGAATGTTAAAGAAATGGAGATTTGGATTTACATAAGCTAGTTACATTTTAAAATATTTTCTTTCATCATAAGTCATGAGACAACATTTCTCGTCATTCATCAAGGCATAGAATTTAAGAGGTTTATGAACTGATTAAAGAAAGAGAAACCAAACGTGAATGGGACCAAAATTGAAAGAAAATGAAACAATTTTTTTGGTTGTTGTCGATTTCCTTTCTACAAGCATGCTCTTGCATGATAGGTTTTCCACATAGATTTGGTGTTCTCTTCTATATGGTGTTTTTATTTCAAATTTTTATTAGCATTTCATGTTTGAATAGTATAATAGATTAGGGGTTTAATGAATACATGTGGATCTTATTATTGTTGAGAGTTTTGATGTTTTAATTTGATATAACTCATTAGTCCTCACTATCAGTTTTCTTGTTCATTCAACATGTAGCTGACATACTCTTCTTGCATGTGAGTGTAAGCATTGATCAAAGGCTCTATTTGTAGAACACTTTACCTTGTAAAAGAGAAAAGGGGAGCCAATTACTTCTATTTTTGTTGTTTCACTTTCTTCTACTATTATGCTATCGTTTGTTTTTCTTGCACCATTTCCCATTGCCTTTGTCTTTCCTTCACCTACCCCGGTGGGTCTCAATTTTTCTCATCGCAAGAGGGTGAAAGTCTTCATCACCCATTCCATGGAGTCCCCTCTCTTGATGTTCCTCCCAGACATCCCTCATTTCTCTCAACCCACCAACATTCCAAATAAAAAAGTAGTGTCCATTGTGGCTTTGTCTTCTTCCTCCTACACCTCGTCTTCATCTATGGAAATTCAAAATCCTTTGCTAAAGCACAAGCTAGAGGATGACCTCACTGTGAGTAGAGATCAGACGAAGGGTTCACCTTTATCAAAAGTTGTTTTTGTCTTTTCCTGCACTCTCCTCATGATGGAGGTGGACCCTTCTTCTCTAGAGATAGTCATTTTCCCTCTTCCTATAGTCAGTTGTGGCTCTCAGGTGCCTTACCCTTCTTGTGAAAAGTATTTTTAATTTGGAGGAATATATCACAAATCTATCCTAATTTTTTGTAAGATTGATGAGTTTTCCTTCACAAGAGCTCAGTGAAGAAGACCTTGAGAGGCCTTCTTCTGTTGACATTTTTGTAGGGTAGTTAGAGGGTACCTTACTTTGTATACTATCCTTACAGGCCTGTCCACCCTCTCCCTACAATAATCTAGATTGGGAGCAAGATGACCTATTGTTCGATGAGGACTAGGGTGGTACCTCTTCTTTATCCACATAGGTTAGATTTATTCATGTTTTTGTGTTCCCATGCGCTTGTATTTTTATGTTTGTGATGCTACTTGGAGGACCCTTACCACCCTTGTAGGTGCTTGGATAAATGTGCATAAATTTTTTCATGCATTTATTCTATTTGTATCACCATTATTTTATGTGTCATGATATTAATTTTTGATATTGAGGATTATATAAAGTGTTGGGGGCATTTAGGCCTTCTTCCATGTTGACCTAGTTTTTATTCACTTTGTCTTCATGTCTTGTTCTTTATCTTCAAAGAATTTTAGGGATTGATGACAGTTCATATGTATATTATATTATATCTATCTATTTATATCTATGGACAGTTCTGACCCCGAATTCTCAGATCCTCCCATCTCGTGATTTTATCTCTGTCTTTGTTGTATGATGTTTTGTTTCTGATGTGTCCCTCTTGTGTCTGACAACATACCATGGATAAATATCATTATGTGTTGCATCCCATAAAATATCTGCCTCCCCTTTCTCTCCTTAGGATTCCATGTGCTCCTATACATAACACACACCGTCCTAAGGGGGCTATCATGCTTTTCTTATGTTCAATTAAGGCAATTTCTTTCAAAAGGATTAAATGGTGTCAAAATTATTTTACAATAAACTTCTTGATGAAAGAACACCTTACTGAAAATATCTCATTTTCAAAACCTATGCATTCTCTCAAAAATAACCCCTTATCAAAAATTTCTTTTGAAAATGATTTTGTACTGAAAGAATCTAAATTTTTTTCTTGTACTCTTTTTAAAATGAAAGAGTTTGAAAATTTTCCTTGGAGAAAGAAGCATTATTTCAAATCTATTCCTTGATGATAGAATCATTTTCCAATTTTTTTGTATCTTTATATTGGAGCATTCCATTAAATTGGCCCCTTGGTTTCTTGAAGGCTTCCATGTCGAAAGAACCCCCTTTGAAATTTATCTTCTAAAATGAATTCTTTGGTGTCTTACAATTAGTGTCTTTTTTTCGATAGTTGATGTCATTGTGTCTTGGTGTTAGACATCATATATCTTGGTATCTAGTTTGGGGGAAACTCATCAAGACTAGTCTGCTTTGTGACTATCCTATAATGGAGTTTTCAACAGCCACTGACCTATCTATCTTATCATAATGTGTATTTTTTCTTATTTTATCATTTTGTGTATTTTTATGTCGACTTGTGTGTCTTATGAATGTGTGTATTATGATTAAATTTTTCAATTAACATGTTTTTTCTGCAGCCTAATATGTTTGTGGTGAGATTATAGCTAGCTTTGCAGGATTGAAGATTACTTTCATCTTCACATCTTGTTAGAGCTACCTCTTTCATGTCTAGTTATGTTAGATCAAAGAACTGCTTCCTTGATGATATTTCAATATTCTCTTCAATCTCTTTCTAATTTAGATCACATACACATTGAAACATATGGTAACTAAAGTGGGGGGAAAATGTAATTGTGTAAATTGACACCTAGGAAAATTTCCCATTAATTTACCTTCACTTTAGCTTTACAAATTAGATGATATTAAAACCAACCACCTTCATCATGATCATCCCACATATCCCCACCATTTTTTATTGCTGAGGGAATTTTTGTCAAGGATGTGTGCATGCCATGTGGATGTCTGTACACCACGCTGTCATCCTAACAAGATTCCTACCTCTAAAATCTATAGAAATTCAATGTTTCTTGATTGCTTATGGAGGTAACATCTCTTGACAACTCTTTAACAATGAAAAATCTCAGCCTAAATTTATCTATTCAAAATTAATTCTATCAATCTATCCCACCGATTCTTTCACTCTCATGCCAATTCTATTATTCTAACACTTCTTGATCAATGTTGCTTCAGTCTCACTCTACCTTTCTACTACTCGCTTTCTACTTGATCTCTATAGCTTCTCTTTGCTTCAACACCATTGGAATTGCAAGTTTAGGAAGCTCTACCTCCTTGGCATGGTGGTGTCATCTTTCTCCTTCCTATATCAACCTTGAGTGCTTATAGAAATGAAGGTGATATTGGGTCTTTTCATTTATTTACATCACCAGTTTTGTAGAGTAGCGTTCAGGTTGCCATTACTCCTTGTTCCTTATGTCATTTTTATTCTCTTTCATCAATTTTATCCATATCTTTTTATAATAGTTTTCCATTGTGGCGGGAACACTAAAATGGGGGTTTGGCTGAGGTAGACCTTAAAACATAGTCCAACACTTTTCTTTTTTTTGCGTGTGTAGGTACATATTCATTTTCTTAGAGCTAGTTAGAGAACTAGATCGTATGTGAGTTGGCTCTTTCTTCCTTTCTTTGTCAATTCATCATTAGAATAGATTTATAGTATTCTTTTGGTTCTGTTAGTTATTTCTATATTTTCCTATTAATCTATTAAATTGCTAAACTTCAATATTTCGGTCGTTTATAGACCTTGTGCATTTCTGATTGTCATTTGAATCTATGTCCATATAGGACGCAAACTCATCCCTTACAATCCAACATGACACACTAAATTTTGGATCCTACATTGTCATCCACAAATAGATAGTTGTCTGGTCTACACTTTGAGACCCTTGTATTCTGCTCACCCTATGTCCAAAAACACTTATCATTAGTAGAAAGGAAACAAGCTCACATTTTCCTTTCCTTTTAAGTCTATCTCACCCTTCTTAAGATGTGAAACAGTCAGAGGTAGTTTAGGATCTAGTTAATTCCTTGGGGCTCTCTTGTGACCTGGAGCCTTTGGGGTGACAAATATCCCTACTCTATAATATTGATAATATAAACTTTGTAAATCAAGCATGTCTATGGTTAATCTATTGAATATCCAAATTGAAAAAATACCAAAAAGTTTAAAAAAAAAAAACTAAAACAAAAAAGTGAGGAGAAAAAAGTCAACTATGTTGAGGCCATTTTTGTGACACATTGGGGGAGTCATCATGATGAAAAAATGGAAAATAGGTGTTATTTTAGATATTCCAAGAACCCAAAAAATGAATAATAAATATGAAAAAATAACAAAGATAAAAATTATCTTATGATGAAAGCCACCTTTAGTGCCACATTGGATAAGTACTATGGAGAAACCTACGTATAGACACCATGTGTAATAAAATAGAATTCAAAATATTATAGTACTAATTTGCATTCCTCATCCTATTTGTATGTCATTTTTTCATGTCTTCCACCCAATTTATTTTGCTCCTTGTTATACACTAAATGAAAGTGACTACATCATATATTGGAATAAATATTTCTTTATGCATTTTGGTCAATTTAGTGACTAGAATACCTTTCATACTCAATAAGTATTGGTTTTAATGTATTTTCCATTGCCCCATGAATAAAAAATAAAACAAAGATCAAACATCAAAATGTACCTTCAAACTTCAAGCTACACAATTGAAACATACACTTTCAATTATTCATTTTTTATAAATCTAAATTAATCTCTATAACATATAATCGAACTGATATTTTTTCATCATGAAATGTTCTTCTAATCCATCACTTTTCCTATATGGGATGTTTTCTTCCCTATAATAGATGTGTTTCTTAAATGGGATGCTTCCTTTCATGCACCAAACATGATCCAAATCCATCCTTTAGTCCTTTCCTCACATTGGCATGAGATAGTACTATTATGTATTAGTTGATAGTTGCTTGCCTTTTTCTTTGGTTTATCTTTTAGTATTTTGATCTTTATTTTGATTTATCTTTTCAACCACACTATGACTACTAAATATGTGCTTTTAATAATATGAATTACAAAAAATTATATTGTTTCTTTGTGCTGTGTTTGATGGTTCTCTCAACATGAAACCACCAAGAACATCAAATTCATTTTGAGTGTTGTTATATTCTCTTGTCTATTGTTCTCTTGAGATTTATTCCACGTATTGAGTACATTGTCACCTTGATCTTATATACCCTAGTACATAGCATACATTTCTATATTAAATAAATATTTTAAACTCAAATAAAGCATAGTAAATCATGATCTTCATGCATATTCATGTTTCTTACATTCATCCTTTAACCTTTTCCCATCATCTTACACCTTTCATTTGATATGTCATTTTTCATCTTCACTTAGTTTGAGAGATAACCCACGTAGTTTTCAAATGGATAATCTCCATAGGGGACATGAATCAATCAATCATTTTTTTATTTTTTTTCATTTTCATTTCTTACTCAACTAGGACATATCATCATGATCATCCTCATATTTTCTAATTTTCTTCTCAATCTTTGAAGCATTGTCACTTCATATATTTTTTAAATAGGGGTAAAATATAGAATCTAAAATTTTCACCTAATCCATACCATTGTAATATCACTTATTAATCATTCACCACATTGATTAAGTCAATATTCATTTAAAAACTTGTTCTTCATCTATTATTCAAATCATCCTTTAAATAGAAACCTTTCCATCAAAATTATCTACTGATTGAGTTAAATAATTCATTATTATCTCCTAATGGTTTCAAAATGGAAATTTTCAAAATTTCAAGACAATCTATCAATTTGGATCGTTGATGCCATACTAATTTCTCAATTGAATTCTCCTTTAAAATTCTATAAATAAGATAATTCCTTCATCATTTTATCAATCATTCTTACACTTGTCTACTATATCTAAATCCATACTTGTTAAAATATAATATTATGCTAATGAGTTGAATCCACATCCAAAGAAAGCTAAATCAACGTGGAATTCAACATTTACATTGAGGTGATTAGATTAGAGTTTATTGATTTGTATATTATGTTTTAAAATTTTATAATTCTTATCTTTCCATTTCCAGCACACAGAAAGAACATTAAAATTAAAATTTTTATATATTTATATTTACTAGATGAACTTATATAGACGATTACTTACATAATTAAATTGTGTTTTGGTTTTCATTAATTGAGTAAAGATTTGTAGCATTCCGTTTGTTCTCGGAGTAGGTTTTGAGGGTTAGGTGGAATTTACAGATAACCCAGCGGCTGATAAGATGCTGTAGACCCGGGACGGCTGATTCATCGGTCTACAGCGTCTTATCAGCTGCTGGATTATCTGTAAATTGCACTTAACAAATAAGGATTTTTGTATTAATATCGAATTATCAGCTGTAGCGGAACGGCTGATATATCGGTCCTCAGCGTCTTACCAGGTACTGGGCTATATAAGACATGTTCAACCCTCCTACATAGTCATATGAGTTGAATTTCAACCCTCCTCCATCGCCATTTTGTTTAAAATTCTTCAAGATTCCTACATCTGGATTTGGCTTCGTTTTCTTGTGAAATAGCTTTGCCATAACTGGTGACGTTGAAATGGAGATAGTATGAACCATGTTGACGTGGTTATGACAAATGCAGAGATTCAGTTTGATGTTGAAATGGAATATATGATTTTGGACGAACAAGATGTCTTCATGGCAGCGCGCAGATGGACGAGTAAGATATCATCATTGTGATCCTCTTTCTCGTTCTTCTTCATTACCTATCTCTGCATCTTCCATCACCTCGTCGATCTGCGCACCTGCCATGAAGACATCTTCTTCATCCAAGTCCATATACTCTATTTCAACGTCACCAGTCATGGCTATGCTACTTCAAAAGAAACGGACATAGGTAAAAAAGAAGATCGAGAAAGAGGATCACATTGTTGCTATCCATATAGCTATCCATGTATGTAGGAAATTTTCAGCTGATTCTGTCTGTAACTATAAAGCTTTCTCTTTGTATCTTCGTGTAGTCTCAGAAATTTGATTTTGTTCTTGATTTTCTATGTTAATCAGTCAGATTGATATTGCAGATATATATAGGACCTCTAAACGCGGGCGCTCAACAGTCTTGAACATGTACTGGCTTGATCAATAATACTTATGGCTTCCTCGTCACTCGAGGTCATTTTGAATTGTATTTCATCAATCTGGGATGTCATATTGTAATTTATGCTTTCACATCCGTAAAATATGAGATATGCATCTAATATTATAATTTGAATAGTTAACACTCATATTGTGTTTTTCTAATAAAAAAAGATTAAGATGATTATTTATTAATTTTAATGTTTTTAAATAAAAATATATATATTTACATTTTGTCAAATATATATTACAGTAATTATATGAGAACAATATTGTTAATTATTAATTTGGACATACATAAATTCAATTAGTGAATTTGACATTGCATAGTTTAAAATTTAATTAGTTAGCTTTTACTTTTATAAATTAGTCAATCAAGTACGTAAACTATAAATTTTTTTGTTGAAAATATTATTATATTTTTATAAATATTTATAAATAAATTTTCCTCTATAAAATAAATCATTTAGTTACAATTAAAAAGTATATTTTATTTTTTTCATAAATAAGAGTAAAGGAATAAATTTAAAAATATCTCATATTTCTAATATTAATATTAAGAATGAGTTACTTAATTATAATATATAACATAATAGTAAGTTATTTTGGTTAAATAGTATATAAGAAGTTTTAATGAGTTTGCTTAAGAACCTTGTCTATATTAATCTATTCTTAGATTATAATATTTTTTTGTACTATTAATTTTTTAGTAAACTATGAATATTCACTCTTAGAATATTATTTAATAATATTATCTTTTAAATGAATTTAGAAATTTCTTATTCATTGTTGTAATAGTAATTATAAGATTTGTTCATTTATTACTCATAATTATCATTGTTTTCTAATGTTATATTTATTTTTAAAATATATTGGATATCTTTATACCTCATGATATAACATGGATTTATATATTTCTTAAAATATCAAAAGAAAGGCATATAAATGATCAAACCATCCTAAAATTTTAATATGATCAGTAGGGATGACCTTAAAATTCTAGGGTGATAATTAACTAATCAAAGAAAGAGTTGACTGATGAGAGAAAAATGAAATTTATTTTAAAATACATAATTAGATCTCATTTAATTAAATAATTAAATACCATGTAATAAAATGGATCAATGAAACTTACGATAATAAATATAAATTACTAATAGTAAATAGAGGCAAACCAAAATACTCATTACAAATCAGCCATTATAAATCTGCAATTACAAAACAACCATAGAGGAAAACTAGGGGCTCATGAGTGGTGAGAAAACAAAAAAAATCCACAAAGCTAGGACTAGCACAAACTACCAAACCAACATACACCTACTGGTCTTTGAGAAGATTGGGACTAGTGATAGCATTCCATTGCTGCTCCAGAGGAGTGTCATCTCACTTTGTTAAGGTGTAGATGTGAGATCCATAAATTGTGTTGACCACAGAGGGGCCTAACCAATTAGGACTGAACTTACCCTTTTTAGTGTAATTGAGAGTAGTGTTTTTATGATTTTCATATAAAACTAAATCACCCTTGTTGAATGTTCGAGGAATGAAACCATTATCATGTCTGTGTTGTAATTTTATACTGTAAGATTGAAGATGCTCGAGAGCATTAATGGGATATTCATCGAGCATTTCAAGTTGTTGTGTATAAGTGTCATTATCGGCAAGGCCTTAGAGAGAAATCCTTAATGTGCATATTTCTACCTCCAAAGGTATGATAGCCTTGGTACCATAGACAAGGTTGAAAGGTTTATTTCCCATAGAGGAGTGAACACTGGTGCGATAAGCCCATAATACATATTGAAATTGTGCATGCCAATATTTTTGGTTCAAGTTAGTAGTATTTTTGAGGACTTGTTTGAGGATTTTATTAGTGCTTTCAGCTTGACCATTAGATTGTGGGTAGTAAGGTGTTGAAAAATGATGTTGAATATGAAAGGTCTCTACGAACTTCTTCACATCATTATTTTTAAATGGTGTGCCATTGTTTGAAACTTATGCAAAAGGAAGTCCAAAGCAAGCAATGATGTATTCCAATAAGAAATGACATATCACATTAGTAGTTGTCGAATGGAGAGGGATAGCTTCGACCGATTTTGTGAAATAATCAGTGGATTTAATGATAAATGTGTGTCCAATGGAAGAAGGTGGTGAAATTTTTCCAATTAGTGCCAATCCCCACATAGAGAACAACCAAATAGGGATTTGGGCACATAGCTTAGAAGTGGGAGAAATAATAAAATTACTATGTTCTTGATATTTATGACATCGCTTAGCATACACAAAAAAGTATTTTTTCCATACTTTTATAGTAATAACCCATGCGAAGGAGTTTTTGCACTAAGGTTTTTCTTCCAAAATGACCTCCAGAAGTGCCAGAATGGGCTTCTTTGAGGGCAATATGAATTTCAGAATCCTTGAGACATCGTTGGATAATTCCTTCAAAGGATCTTCTATACAATGTATCAGCCAGGATTATCACTGATTACCATTACCCAATCTCATCTTACCTGTGGCCCCTTGTTTATCACTGATTGAGGGTTTCATGATTGGGTGGATGCTAAACATGAATTTTTTCGAAGGATCTTAGGGAGATATAAGAGAATCCACACTGTATCCTTAGCCAATCGGATTCTCTCATATCTCCCTAAGATCCTTCTAAAAAATTCATGTTTAGCATCCACCCAATCATGAAACCCTCAATCAGTGATAAACCTAATGATGTATATCAATCAGTGATAAACAAGGGGCCACAGGTAAGATGAGATTGGGTAATGGTAGGGGTGTTGAGCTAGCTTGTGGGGGTGTGGGTTATTTCTAGTGTAATGAGTAGGAGGAACAATATCGTGCTTTGGTGGTAAAGGGTAAATTTAGGTTTGGATGGGGGTTGGGGTTTATGGGAAGGTGGGTAGAGAAAAATTTGAGGTTGAATTACATTGACATATTTTATTTGAGGTTGCTCACAATAAACGTTAGTGGATGAGTTAGGTGAGGTGAATTCCTGAAGAGAATCATGTAACATACCCATGTGATCACAACTAAAAGGTTTGAGATATAGGTTATCGGTGGTTGCTTTCAGTTTTTCATCACAAACCTTATTGGATGAACTTAGTGAGAGGAGGCCTTGTAGGGCTTCATCTATCTTATCCAATTCATCACTACTAAAAGGTTTAGATGATATGGTTTTTATATAGGGAAGAAGTCTGTGCATTGTTTCATGTGATGTTTCTATAGTTTTGTTGTCATTTTCTAATGAATTTACTTTAAATGAAGTAGGAACCAATGCTAAAATTGAAACTTGAAAAGATCTAACGCTATTCATAAAATCCATCAAAGTGAAAGGTGCTTATGCTAATTATAACCATATAACTAAAAGTAATTGAATGTAAACAAAGAAATAACTGAAACAAACATAAACTTTATAAAGTGGCAAGGAAATGCAGAAACCATTAATGAAAAATGAGCACTGGGACTAAGTCGCCCAAGGTGGTGAATTAGTACCAGTAGGGGTATTTTTGACTTTTTTCACTTTTTTGATGAAAAATAATGTATTTTGGACTGTAAAGTGAAAATCTAAAGTATATATGCAAAATTTCTCTATCATGCATGGAAGGAAGATGCAAAAATGAAAATTTCACTAATTAAGAGTATGAAACCCTAGGATGCAATTTTAAACAATACAACATGCAATGCAAGGTTAATAGGAAATGCTCCTAGGATGCAAATTTAGGGTAGATCAAAATTAAGATGTTTCTAAATGTTGTTTCACCAGAATGAACCACAAATTTTAGGGGTAAAAGGAGGGTTCCCAAAGGGTTTCTAGGGTTTTCACCTAGAAGGATGGAGATCTCCCTTTACATGCATAAAACATGGGTTCATTCAATATTAGGGGTTGGATGTGATTGAGATGCGTATATGAAATATTCTAAATGCAATAATCTGATAAATAAAACTCAATATTGAATGAAAGGTAATGAAATCTATATTGTTTGAAAACATATGATGTTATACAAGAAGGATAAAATGAAGGCTATACAAGGAAATATAACATAATAGATAAAATAGGTGCATCTAGAAAATAATGAAGACTAAAGTAGAGGTTGCGGAAGGCTCTAAAAATCTAGAAAATCTGACTTTTATGCAAACTAGGATAGTTATGCTAGACTGGGTGACTTAGTCCTAGTTCTGGAAAATTGCATTAAGCTTCGTTCTAGCCAAATGGGTACTCAAATCTATCAAAATCCATGAAAGAACCCTATAGTGGGAATAATTCGCCACTATTGGTGACTTGGACCCTTTCATCTTTTTAGGAAATCTAAAAATGGACTCAAAATCCTATAGTCTACAGTCTACGTGTTCATTGAAATTCGAGTTCAGATCCATAAAATCACCTACAAAATAGAGTATATTTTGGTTTCTAATGTAGGGTATTTCTTGGTCAAACCCCTATTTGATATTTAAACTTTTAAAGAGACAAGAAATCTGCATAAACCCTAACCCTAAGTGTGTCTAGAAATAGAAAAATATGAAGTAAGACTGTGTTGCCAAAAAAATTATACCTTTGAAGAGAAGGACAATTTTGTGCCCATTTTGGTCTGACTTTAGGTACCATTTCATCAATTATCATCCTAAGACACCATAAAATAACTTTTATAGGCCCCTAAGGTTCGTTGATTTTGATTTTGAGGCCTGTTATACGTAAGGAATCATTCAAACCTCGACAAGCAACATAAAAAATATTCAAAAACCACTAATCCCACTTCAAAATCCCTTAGTCAGACTAGGTCACCCATGTTGGCGACCTAGTACTTTTTGAGGATTTTCGCATTTTTTTAAGTGGGAAAATGAATATTTTGTTAAAATTTCTTGATGGACGTTAGCCTCTTATGTCAAAATTACCGTCAATCAAGTCTTGTTGCTTATAAATACTCATTTTTATGTCATTTTTCCTCTCTCTCTTGGTCATTTTTCACAAGCAACTTCAAGAGTTAAGAGAAAACATCTTCCTCAAAAAGTTTCATCTCTCTCTCACAGCAAAGTTGAATATTTTGGACAAAAAGCTAGGGAATTTGCAGGTCTTGAACCTCACTCCACATTCAAGAACTTACATTGCCAAAGGTTCAAGATAGATGTCTATGGAGATTCATGGAGAAATCTAGGTTGTGGAGCTGAAACTAGCCACCAAATCACACGTAAAGACTGTTTTCAAAGTGACTCCATCTTCTATTTTTAGCCCATCTTTAGATTTGAGGTTTGCATCTCATTTCCATTCCTTTTACATACATTTGTAATGTTTTAGGTTTTCTATGATTGAAGTCTAGCATCATTCCAAATCTCTTTGATGTATCTTATTCTAGTACAATAGAATAGGGTTTTGTCTTATTTCACGTTTTCCTAGTTCTAGAAATAGTTAGGGCTAGGGTTTTATGCAAATTTTCTATGTCTTTGCAAGTTGAAATACAAACTAGGGGTTTGATCAAGGAAAACCCCACATTAGAAATCCAAATATATTTTGTTTTTAGGTTATTTTGTAGGTCTGAGTCTAGATTCCTGTGAAGAAAAAAAATACTGATCACTGGGCCCCCATGTCCACTTTATGTTTTCTAGAAAAGTTGAAAGGGACTAGGTCGAATTTGTAGATTTCAGTAACTAGTTGGCAGAAATGACATCCGAAGTAGTTTTCCTAAAAAGGGACTAGGTTGCCCCACTTGGCATAAGTGTCCCTATTGACACAAAACTCAGATTTTCCAAATTTTTAGGAACTTCCACAACCTCTACTTCATCCCTCTATGGTTTCTAGGTACACTTGTTTGATTTGTTAGGTTAGTTTGATTAATATTGTTTTCATTTTATCATTGTTGTATTAAATTATGTGTTTTCCAGCAACATAACTTTCATTCCATTACATGTAGCAGTTAGTTTCATTTACAATATTCCAGAACTCAATACATTTCAATACATATTCAATCCCTAGTATTGAATGAATCACAAGGTTTAATGCTCCCATCACAAAAGAAAGTCCTCTTCCTTCTAGGTGAAAACCCTAGAAAGTTGTCGGGGATGCACTCCTTTATCCCACCCAAAAGAATTAATTTTTTTAGTTCATTTAGGTGAACCTACATTTTAGACACATCTTGCCTCGAATTTAGTCTCAATTATCACTCTAGGAACTCTTTCTTTTAGCATTGCATTGTATGTTGCATTGTTTAAAAAGTTATCCTAGGGTTTCACTCTTTGTATTATTGAAAAAGACTCTTATTTTGCATTCATTTCCTTGCATAATACAAAAAAATTGCATATACCATATACCCCCGCACATCGCATTCTAGAACACCGCATTTTTCATCAAAAATCACAAAAAAAACTTTAAAATTGCCATACTTCGACTAAGTCATCTCCTTGGGTGACCTAGTCTACACATTTTTAATCTGTAGTTTTTGCATTTCATTTCCATATTATGCGATATCTCTTTCCTATAGTTTATGCTCTATTTTTGTTTTGTTATTCTCTGTTATATGGTTATCATTGTCTTATAGTGACATTTATCAATAGCATTAGATCTTTAAAAATTTCATTTGTAGCATTAGTTCCTAGTTCTTTCAAACAAAATTCATTGGAACCTGAAAACAAAGACATAGAAACATCACATGAAACAATGCACACACTTCTCCACTATTGGAAAACTATATCATCAATACCTTTCAATAGTGATGATTTGGATAAGTTAGATGAAGCTCTTCAAGGTTTCCTCTCACTCATTTCATCCACTAAAATTGGTGATGATAAAGTAAACATCTCCCCTCCTTCATCCCCAAAACCTTTTAGTTGTGATGATATGGATATGTTAGATGAATTCCTTCAAGATTTAATCTCACCTAACTCATCCACTAAGGTTTGTTTTTAACAACCTCAAAAAAAAGATGTGAATGTCATCTAACCTCATCTTGTTCTTTACCCACCCTCTCATAAACCTGCAATCCCATGATCTCAACCTGAATTTTCCCTTTTCCCACCTAAACTCGATATTTTTTCCCACACCCATTATACTCGAAATAACCCACATCCCCAACCAACTCTTTCAACATCCTTATCATTTCCAAATCCCATCTTACCTACCACACCTCATTTAAACTCACAAATTAGGGAGTATGATTTGGTTGAACAACTTAAGAACACTCCTGCCAAGATATCCCTTTGGGATCTCCTTCAAAACTCCCCTAACTATCATTCTCCGCTTCAAATGACATTGCAAAAGATAGTGATCTCTCCTGGAACAAATTCTAATGATATGGTAGCTCTTCTCCAAGACATTAGTATCGCTAATGTAGACATCACATTCTATCAACATGAGATCCCTCCATTAGAATTAAGAAAATAAAATTAAGCCTTTATGATCATAGGCCATAATGATCGGATAGGAATCAAAAGGACCCTCGTTGAATATGGCTCCATCATAAATGTGTGTAGTGTGAAGCTTCTTGATAGGTTACATTTGGATAGATCTCAGATCAAATCTGATTCCTTATCCATTAGAGGCTTTGTTAATGTTACAAATAAACACCTTGGTCGAATAAATTTACCCATCACCCTGGGAATGGTTACACTACAAACCCCTATTCATGTCATGCCCTATGACCTTTCTTATAATCTCCTTTTGGGTAAACCATGGATACATGAGATGCATGCGATACTTTCAACCCTTCATCACAAAATGAAATATGTCTATGATAACAAATTTTATCACATTGACATTTATACCGAGCTCGATAGTTTCCTACAACTTGAAAAGGGCACATCAAATCCTCGTAACACCCAATCTGCAAGTGTGTTAGCACCATGATACAAACAAAATAATAGAAATCACATCCTTATGAGATATTATTTCATAATTCAAATGTAACTAAACATGAACAAAACATGTAAGATATGAAATAAAACTATCCCATATTGGATTGGTGCTCTTTGAGTATGTGAAAGAGCCCTTTCCCAATCCTTGATAAGCTAGGTGAAATAGACAATGAGATGCTTGAACTCAAGTTGCCTATAGTGCAAATACTTTCAAATGTGGCTGTTGTGTTGTTTGAAGGAGAGAAGCCTTCAACTTATAGTTGAGCTTGGAGAGATGAGAGGCCAAATTGATGAATGTGGGATCATTCATGGGCCAATGAAAAGATGACACTTGTCAAGCTATGAGAGGGTGAGGAATGTGCAAGTCTTGGCCAATGTGCCAATTTCAAATTTGAATTTGAAAGACTTGACATGTTTTGGGGGGATGAAAGGTGTAATAAATGCTATGTTGACTTGTGCAAATAGCATTTAAAACCTTGTTGGAAGGGACAAGTCCCTTTTGGGGGGAAGATTCAAAATGGAAGAATATTCCATTTTGATGCCCTTTTGAATGTAATTAGAGGAATTATAAATCAATAAATGATTTATTTGTGCAAGTGGGTGGGTTAGTTAGGAGTTTGGATTTTGACTCTAGTTGAGTCAAAAGCTGGAGAATGATAATCATGATTAGAAGTTAATTAATTTAGATTAATTAACTTAGGGGATTTTAGGGATTTGATATTTGATTTTAAATCAGTTTGATTTATTAAATCAAATAAGAAGAACCTTAGGAACTTAATTAAATAATTTGATTTATTTAATTAAGCTTGATGAACCTTAGGATTAAATCAATAAATTGCTTTAATTGATTAGTAGAAGAAATGAATGCATGATGTTAGTTACAGTGGAATGCATAATGTTATTTTTGGATGTCTACAATTCCTACCTCCAACATTGCCCCTTCTGAGGTGAATCAACTAGAAGACACATCTAAGTTAACTTACTTGGTGATGATTGGGGTTCATTATAGTTCACACCATCATTTATGGGTGAGTGTATTGTTACATGGAAGGAGGATGATAAACAAGAACAACCAACAGTCGTCTCTACCCAAAATGAAGATAGGCCTTCTAACACCTCTATCTCACCTCCTTTGGATGAAAATGCAACATATACAATAAACTTTGATGAGATAGATTATCAACAACCCCCTAACCCACAAGAAATGAAGATACTTTATGGAGGAGGTTACGACCTTGTAAGACAATTAGGCTACAATGGTAAAGGATGTGGAAAAAATGAACAAGGTATTTGTGTTCCTATTGAACCTAATACGTAAGGAACTAAGACTGGTCAAGGGTTTTCCTTTTCTAATGCTAAAAAAGCTAATCAAAGACCTTTCGTCAACTTCAACACTATTACCTGCACTCGACAAACCAATCTCACACTCAAGCATCTTGAATTCCTTGATATAGATTCTCCCCTATTCACCTATGTTCATTATGATGAAGATTTGAAACACTTGTTAGGTTCTTCAGATAAGCCTTCTCACTCCAAGAGCCATGCCTATTGTGCCATGATAATTTTTGTGGTCACCATCGGTAACATTGATAAAAATTCCACCCTGGCATGGAACCATATGATCCTGAAATTCCTAAGTCAAATGTACTCCCTTTAGGAGATACCCTTGACATTCCAATTGAAATTGAGGATAATGATAGTCATTAAAATTGGGAATTTCCTTGACGATGAAGAACAAGAGGATCTTGCTACCTTGATTCACACCTTTCCTGAACTATTTTCTTGGAAATATTCTGATATGCCTGGAATAGATCCAAAAATAGTTACCCACAAAATTGATTCTTGCTGAAAATGCTACACATCCGCTAGAAGATACACAATATGAACCCTAAGATAGCCTTGCATGTTAAAAGAGAACTCGAAAAACTCCTTGACGCAAGTTTCATTCACCCTATCGACTATTCTTTTTGGATATCGAACATCATCGTAGTTTCTAAACCCGATAATTGTATTAGGATATGTACAAATTTTTGAGACTTGAACAAAGCCTCTGTAAAAGATGACTTTCCTCTTCCTAACATCGACATGATCTTGGACTCAACTGTTGAACATTCTTTTCTATCCTTTATGGATGGATTTTCTGGATATAATCAAATGTTCATTAACCCACACGATCGATACAAGATAGCCTTTACCTCTGCTTGGGGAACATTTTGTTGGGTTATGATGCCTTGTGATTTTAAGAACGTAGGCACTACTTAGCAACAACCAATGAATCTAATCTTCCACGATTACATCCATAAGATCCTAGAAGATTTTTTTGATGATATTCTAGCTAAATCCTTAACCCATCAAGATAATGTGAATGTCCTTCACCAAAGGCATCGGGGTGGATACGAAAAATATTGATGCTATAATTAATATGCCACCTCCTCCTAACATCTCCCAATTGCATACATTACAAGGACAAATTCAAGCTATCCGTCAGTTTGTCACATCCTTAGCCGATCGTACGTTACCTTTTACACACCTTCTCAAGAAGGATGCAACCTTTGATTGGAACGACGATTGTAAATGGGCCTTTGTGAGTTTGAAAGAGTATTGTGCAACTCCACCTATTTTACAACCCACTATACCAAATTAATCTTTCATCCTTTATGTAGCCGCTTTCACTCATTCTCTTGCCACATTGTTCGCTCAAAAAGACGACAATCGCAAGGAGCATCCTATTTATTATATTAGTAGGATGCTCATATATTATGAGACACATTACTCAACCATGAAAAAACAATGTCTGGATCTTGTATTCGCTACTAGTAAGTTGTAACATTACTTACTAAATACCGAAGTACAAGTAATGAAAATTTTTTATCATCTTTGATATCTTTTCAATAAAACAGATCTTTCAGGACGCCTAGCTAAATGGGTAATGTTGTTAACTAGGTTTGACCTTAAATTTTTTTCTCAAAAAGCAATCAAAGGCCAAGCCTTAACCGACCATTTAGCTCATCATCCTTCTCCTTTAGCCTTACCTATCTATGACTCCTTTCCCGATATAGACATGCAAAATACACTCATACATCTAATCATGCTTTATTGAACATTATTTTGTCTATTAATTAAATAAACCAATTTAATTAATTCACTAAGGTTTTCTTCCTAATTAATTAAATCAAATTAATTAATTAACTTCCTAAATTCCCTTCATTTAGTTAAGTAATACATATTTAATCATATTCATTTTCCTCTCATTTGATTTATAACAAATACAAAAATTCAAATCAAATGTCATATCACCTAACCTCCTGTTAGATTAATCATATCCTAATTAATTTAATCCTAATCACCTGAATCCTCTAGATTCATCCACTTGCACAATAAATCATTTAAATTGATTTATTAAAACACCTATTTTCCTCAGAAGGCATATTCCCAAGGAATATGCCCTCATTAACTCCCCTGTTTGACTTTTTTGGCCAAACAAAATTCCCCCCAAAAACCCTCAACCATATTCATTTAATGCCATTTTCAAATTTGAAATGGGCACATTAGCCAAAAATTGCACAATCATGGGCCAATCCCATTGTGACAAGTGGCTCTCTCTCATTTGTTGGGTTTTAGTCCCACATTGCTCAATCTTGGCTTCTCCTCTCTTAATCTTTCCTATAAATTCAATGCCTTCTCTCTCATTTTACATGTACATTTTAAGAGCATCCTCACAATAGGCAACTTGAGTTCACTTAGCATCTCATTGTCTATCATCTCATTAGCTTGGAAAGGATTGGGAAAGGGCTCCTTCACATATTCAAGGAGCACCAATCCATCATATAATAGGTATATTTCATGTATTCTTTACATGCTTGGATTAGTTTTGTCATTTTTTGAAGAATGTTGTATTATTCTATGAGGATGTTAGAGTTGTGCTAACCATTTGCAGATTTTGATGTCCACAAAATGGCGCTAGAAGGAGGGCCAATCAAGGATTGCCTTACACATTTATTATTTGTAAACTATCTTCTTGATTGGAATTTTGTGTATTAAATAACTGTTACGAATGATTGATAAGTAGCTTCTTGCATTTTATTTAATAGAAATGGGGATCACTTCTAACTGGGAGCTTTAATTTTTATAGATATTGTATCATTTCTTCTATGCACCTTTTTGAAATTCCATTTGAAAGTGTTATTTTTTTTACAGATATTGTATCGTTTCTGCTAGGTACCTTTTGTATCCTTGACTACGTTTATAATATTGTATTTTTCCAATAGATTGTAAAAGACTCATCCATAGCCTTCCTGTAGGAATAATCTGCATAATCCCACTAGGATATGCCATTTGCATATCCTAGTCATTTCCATTCATGTTGCCATTTGCATATTGGCACCATAGAAAACACCCCCGTACATGACCTAGATCCCTAAAGTCAATATTCCCACAAAGAAAATCCCTGTAAACATGCTCAAAGCCAAACGATGTCGGCTCATTATAATTTTTTTTACCGAATCTGGAGATTGCAGCAGCAAGGTTATTAAGATCTTCCATCTTTTTTTTCATGTAGGAAAGTCACTAAGAAATAATCCTCATCATCAATCATTAAATACTATATTCCCACAGACGTGATGACCTCGGTTCACTGTCTATAGATCTTTCAAGCTCAACAGAGCAGGCTTTTTTAGATTGTTGCTCACATAAATCTTTCACATTGAACATACACGAGAGCATGGTAATATACAAGTATTTGAAAAGCTAAAAGTTGAAAATTTCTTTCTTTCATTTATATTGGATTCAGGAAAATTATTAAGAAGCAGTTGAACCTCAGTGCATACGTCTTCATTCCTTACCTACGATGATACGAATGAAGTCATAGATTGAACTTTGAGTGTGCGTCAAGTGTGCACATGTAGTTTTTGGAGTAGCCATTCTCAGAGGATATAGTAGAGATTGTTGCGGGGTAAGAGCATGTTATATGGATTTACACCTTCCTGTCACATTTGCTTAAAAAGTTCATGTCTTTGCAATATTAACTGTTAACAATTTTATTTAGGCATTGGGTCAGATAGAAAATGTTTCTTTCCTACGCCTCCAGACTGTGAATACATCCAAATCCATTTTGTGCATATCTAGCAAGTAGTATAGGAGACCACTTTTTTTTTTTAAAAGTCCTATAGTCATTACATTCTATCAGATCACATTTTGGAGTAGTGTCCTATCAAAACAACTCACGAGTCTTTACCATGCTTCGTATTTGACATACCTGCCTAACTGGTTGAGGTCGTGGAATTCGGCTTTACACCAACCAATGCTTTTTGCTAAAGAAATTAGTACGCTTGTTCAATAAATCCATTTTGTGCATATCTTGCAACCATTTCACAAAGATCAATAATACTAATTGTGGTAGGAAATATTTAATGCAATTTTTTCAAAAAGAATCTAGGCGCGTAGTTTCGACACCAGTCTACATATCATTGTTGAATATTGTCTGGGATTTAACTTGGCTACTTGTACAACATCAGGTGAAATCTCTGCAGTCACAATGACTCTTGTCAAGTAAAACAAATCTTTAATAAATCAAGAAGATAGATGGTCTAGAGACTGGTAGGTAAGAATTAATATTGATTACCTACATACTCGCAATCATGTTTGATGACTGTGTTGACATATGGAAATCCTTTTCAAGTCATTTGTTGTCTTAATGTGTAGGAGATAAAAACATTTAATGTCGATTTGAAGCATGTCATGTTGATTTGAAAGCAGTCCGTTCTTTTTTTTGCTGCTCATTAACTTCAAGCTAAAGTGTCATGTTAAATGATTCAATGCCTTGTTGTTAAATAGAAATCAAAAAATCAATTCTCCCGAATCATGGTTGAATTCACATAGGGTGATTATAAATTATGACTGGATTAGCATTCTGCGTGTGAATCAAAATTTACATGTTGTTACTAATATCTTGTTGGTTGCTTATAATGAAGAATTGAAGTTTCTATACTTTTGATTTATTCAAAGGCATGAATCACATATAGTTAGATTCGAATAGCATCAATCCAGATTCATATATCAATTTGTACATGGGTGCAAGGATGAGTTCACGTGAGTAAAAAAGAAAAAAGAAAGGTTTCATAAGTTGTGATCGGTTCATATTGCTATCGATTACATTGTTAAAGGTTAATGAAATAATGTTCGGAGCCCACATAACTTACTTTGTACCCTATCAACATACACATAAACAATAAACAAACAACTGTGATTGCTCTAGAAGTTGTTATTTTCTCGGTTGCATCATCTTTTCATTCCATGGGCTTTGAACATATATGGTTTATATCTGTTGACTATATTAGCTTTATGGATCGAGGATGCATGATAGGCAATCACGTTTTATTGTGGATTAATGTACATTTAGGAGATCGTCAATGTGTGATTTGGAGTTTTGTAAAGTTATCATTGATTCCTTGAAATATTATACCTCTTATTTGTAATAAATTTGTAATTTTTTATAGGTTAACATTGGAGCTAGACATTGGAGTTGAATGAAGGCAAGCTAATCAGAGCTAGAAGACTTGAGATTAAAATTTGAAAAGAAAAAAAAAGAAGCATTTTTTAATGCTTGTTGTCACGAACTAGAGCTCCAATTTCTACCCTTGTTTTTTGTTTCAAACTAGCTCACTTTTCAACTTGGGCTTAAAATCAATCACTGATTTAATCTTTTCAAGGTTGGATTAAAATTGAACTTAGAAACTCACTAGATTTTGTTTAGATTTAACAAATGAACAAGGAAACTCTCACATCTCGTTTTGGTGCTTTAAAACGAATCAAAATCATTGTTTTGTGGTCTAAAATGAACAAGTGTTTTTCATGTCTTGCAATATTTTTCACAAATTAATATCATTTAAAAGGCATATGCACTTCTCTCACGCTTCACGTCAATCTTGAGAATCAAAATTATTTTGGTGATATTAGTTTGTTTAAAATATTGGCTTCACACTTTGATTTAGGATCTAAAATTGAACAAAACATATTGCGAGTGTTCTCCCTTTGTTTCTAAATGAAGTTTGATCGAACTACGAATATGTTTACTCACTTTTGTTTATCTTAGAGGGTCTGCCTTGTGGGAAAAAGTACTCACCCAAGGGAACGACCCAACCGGTAACACACTAAAGCCAAGTATATTTCCAACCGAGATATAAAAGTTGGTACTAGAACAAAATCTAGTATCACATGGTTGGCTCCAAGGAGAAGGGTAGCAATGGTCTCTCGCCACATGAGTCATCCTCCATGAATGAAAAGTCTGAATTAAAACCCTTGTTTAGAAGGCCAAATCCTTATCTATTTTGTTGGTGCAAAAGGTCATGTCCTTTGAAGCTGCCCAACGTTATACATGCGGTTTCGTTGTAGAGATGAAAAGTATGCCATGGGAGATCCATGGGTACTGATGCTTGGCTGACCCAAAAAGTGTGTACACTGTAAGGGGGAGCCTATGTGGTCAAGCATCTAGTCATCCACACAGAATATGTGCAGCTGGATTCGTCCAAGTGGGAACCCAACAAAATATTGTTTCTTCATCCTAGGGTTGCACATGTGCTTGGAAATGAAAAATACATTGCTTAGTTCTCAAAACAATTGAAAAACAAACATTCACAAAGAGCATCAAATTTAAAACCCCTTGGAGGAAACAAATATCCTTGACGAATTCAAGTACTCTTGCTTTCCCTAGGGATCATATCCTTAGAGGTTTCTAAGTGCTTGGATTTTATCATCATTTGTTTTTCACGAAGGTTAAACCTAGGAAACGTTTGCCCTAATTTCCTTGATTTGCACTTAATGGACCTTGTGGGATGAAAATAAAAGTGGGACATTAGACATGCAGTTTGAAACATAATCAAGCAAGTGCTTTTGGTAAAAATAATTCACTAAGGAAAGATAAAAGACAAATTGGACCTCACACATGTGTTCTCTAAAATGATTTCCTGTAAGATCAAAATCTGAAAACTTGAATTCAAAAGTCTTAGTCCAAAAGCTTGTGAGGAGCATCTTGAGAGACTTTTCGAATTCAGAGAAAGATTGCTTTACAACTTTTATGAGAAAGCTTCAAGAAATAACCCAACTTTGTATGCATTCTACTAGCAATAGAATCTTGAGCTTTTTTAAAGATTTGCTTTCCTCACATAGGAAGTGTAGCATGTTCTTCAATACCGAGGTTTTTTAAAAGAGAGTCGTGTCTATGTCAAGGTCTAGGATCAAATTATTGTCTCTCCCCCATCTCTCCATCAATCAAATCTCATCCCATCAACAAACTTTTGAGAAACTTTGGAAAATCATTCATGCTAAACTTAAAGGCTAAATCAACATCACTCTATTTTGGCTTAACACACCTAGCTAAATAGTCTCATCCCTTAAAAAAAATTTACCTTTAGGATAACACAACTTCCTGAGGTCTCCTAGTTCATGATCACCTTGGTTGGCTTAACACACCTAGCCAATCCATCCTTTTGTGCGATTTTTCCCTAGGATAACACAACTTCCTAAGGTTTACAAGTCACTACAATCTTGTTTGACTTAATACACCTAGTCAAACCATCACAATCAATCCAAGCCCTAAATTTTAGCTTAAAACCCTAAAAATCTCTTCAAAAGTTTCACTCATTCACTTCATCCATTTATCTCATCATCACAAACCCCTTTTGGATCTTGTGCTTTTCCTAGTTTTTCTCTTTTGGGCCTAAAGAATAAGATCATAGGATCCCTATTTTTATGGTTCAAACAAGATCACAAAACAAGAAGAACATGGAAAACATCAATGAAATATCAACTTCCAATGATTTAGATGAAGTAACCATCGAAGTAAACCATACAAGATCAAGCAATCCCCCAAATAGCTCTTCTCTACCATCACAAAATCCTCAAGAAGGCTATGAAGAGGACAACATCAATGAAGACTTGGGAATGACACAAAGGGAAATAACTGAAATGATTCAAAATCTAGAGAATCATAGAATTGTCAATGCCATGCTTAAACTTAACCCTTGTCTATCCTTATGCACGTTAATGGAAGGAGGGGTCCAACTTCTTTCCGACCTTGATGTAGGCACTAGTGCCAAAAGGCCTCTTACAAGCATGCCCCCAATTTCAACTCTGGATATCACTTAAGAAATGCCTCAAACCATATCAAAAATCACACCAACCTCACCAATTGTGAACAAGGGAAGTGCAATTTTTCATGAGTTACAACATCGCCTTGTAAACAAAAAAGACGTAAGTGTCAGCACCACACCAGAAAACTCTATTCCTATGAATTCATCACACCCATACATCCCACTCACCTTCCATAATCATGAAAAATCATCCTCATTTCATGCAACACCTGCCTATCCATTAGACATACAAACTTATCTATCGCATGGAGAAGGTGGTTTGTTTGGAATAGTGGGATTCACTGACCTGTTCTCCTTCCAGGGGAGAATATCATCACTCCCTCCATTACCATTCGCATTTGTATCACCTCTAGGGTTGGGTCTTCCCACCCTACCCCTCACTAGTTTCTCAAATTAGGGAAATTTGAGCATCACATTGAATCCTCTCCTTTTTCTAAGAGCATCACAACAACAAGTGGTAGCCACTCAAGCCACCATGATCAACACATCAATCAGTCCTCAAATATCCCAAATCATGCCTTCTCAAGGACCGAGCATCTCAACCACACCACCAACGACCCAAATCCTAACCACCAACACCACCAACCTGCTCTTCAAAATGGTTGGAATCATTCCCAATCCACCACCAATCCCATCGAAAGCTAACAGGGTGAATTCATTCATCACCATGATCCAAGCCATCCAAAAAGCTAATCATCAGAGGGTACTGAAACAAAACAAACAAGTTGCACAACTAGCTTCCCAACAAGATGCACAACCCTAGCAAGACGCACAAGTTGCACAAGTGGCTCAAGTAGCCCAACAAACACAAGCACAATACCAAGCACAACTGCAAGCAATCCATCGGCAAGCATACCAAGAAGCCCTAGAAGATTTTCAAGTATATAAGCTCGCCCAACAATAGACTTTGACGGCTCAACAGCAGCTCGACCAACAACAAGCTTCGTTGGCTCGACAACAACTCAAACAACAACAAGCTTCGTTGGTGCAACAACAGCTCGACCAACAACAAACCTCGTTGGCACAACAACAGCTAGACACACAGTAGGCTCTATGGGAACAACAACAGATGGACCAACAACAAGCGTTGTTGATGCAAATGTAGGCATATTAGCATGCCTTGAATGCACAACAAAGCTTGTAGAAAACTCCCACCAGTACCCCTCCCACTAATCAAACACCCCCAACACCTCAAAACACATTCATCCCACATCTCGATTTGCACAATGATGTTGCAACACAAATAAAACTACTCTCATAGCAAGTGTTGGACCTCCAATTAGGGAAAGCAACCAAAGCACCAGGAAACTTGTGTCCCTATCCATTCGATAGAGATATCACAATGGTACCGTCCCCAAAGGGATTTGAAATCCCTAAATTCGATAAGTATAATGGGACGAGAAACCCTGAAAAATCACATCAGGGAATTTCAGGTGCATTTCATGGAGGTTGCATACGATGACACATATCTAATGCGACTTTTCCCTCAAAGTCTAACTAGTCCTGACATTGAATGTTTTTCTCGCCTACCCATAGGCATCAAGACATTCGAGGAAATTGTGGAAGCATTCCTTAAAAAATATGCCTTCAACATGGGTGTAGATGTTAGTTTGGAAGAACTATCAACACTCAAACAAAGAAAAGGAGAGTTGTCCACATCCTTGTTGCGAAGATAATGATCCAAGGCCAATCAGAGCAAGTGGACCATGCCAGAAGAACAACAAGTTTGCACAATCATATCCAATCTAGATGAAAACTTTGCATTCTACTTAAAAATGCAATGTATCACATCCTATGATCATTTAATCCCAAAGGTGCTCAACATCGAAAGAGCTCTTACTACACGAGGAAGTACATCAACATTCAATCCACCAGAGGATAACCACCCATCCAACAATTATAATGATAAACCTCGAATATGGTCGAGGAACAAAAATATCACAAACAACGGCATGGTCGATGCTAAAGTGGTCATCAGTGCCCCTAAGCAAAACATCTAGACCCATCATGAACTTCCAAATCATAATCACAATAATGTGTAAACTAATGCAGTAGTTGCACAACAACAACCACCTCCTACCAACCAAATCAAAAATCTGAGCAATCAAGGAGGACTAGCTCCCTGAGGTAAATATCCTCTCAAGTGAAATTTCACACCTCTTGGAGAATCAATTGAATCCATAATGAAGAAGTTGGTCAAGGAAAACCTAATCAAAGTCTCTAACTCTGAGCAATACATGAAACCCATGACCAAACCACCATGGTACAAATAAAATCTCCTTTGTGACTTTCACAAGACCAAGGGACATACCACCACAAATTGCTTGAGTCTGAAAAATATCATCCAATACCTCATCGATGATAAGACATCAATGTCGAACAACCAGCCGGTAACCAAGACTTGAAAATATACACAAATCTGATGCTGAAACACAATCGAGGAAATAGCCAGGGGAACAACAGAGGCAAACAAAAATATGCTAGTGCTAACCTAGTATATGAAGAGACAGTCGCATGCATCGATGAAATGGTCACGGTCATTAATGTCAAAGGAGCCAACACCAACTGTGGAGTCACCACACGTGGCAGAAAGCTCACCATTGCAAGGGCACCATCTAAGATCCCCATTTCAATCACAAAATCCATCCTCTATGACTACAATGTTATCGACCACCTGAAAAGAACTCTCGCGTAGATCTCCACCAAGGAACTATTAAAAATCTCCACTACCCATAGGAAAATTCTTGACGAAGCATTAGCAGCATCCACCATCTCCACCACCCTTGACACAAAACAATTTTAGGCTATGGTTGGTAATATCATTACCCCAAATCTCTTTACATTCTCTGACCAAGATTTCCCCCCATAGCCATCTCATAACCATGCACTTCACCTTCAAGTGCTTGTCCACAAAAAGAAAGTTAAAAGGGTCCTAGTGGAAGGAGGTGTAGGCCTTAATATTTTCTCTCTCAAACTTATAAAGAAATTGGGATTCGTCGAGGATTCCATTAACAAGAACAAGAGCATCACAATAAGAGCATATGATGATCAAGAAAGAGTGTCTCAAGGCACTATTGAAATCCCAATGCAAGTGGGACCGAAAACCATGGACACTACCTGTCAAGTCCTCGACCTCAATCTACCATACAACATCCTCCTGGGATGTCCATGGATCTATGGAATGAAAGCAGTGTCCTCAACATATCACCAATGCATCAAGTTCTTGCACCAAAATGAGGAGGTCACTATACACAAGGATCCTAAACCATTCGACTATTGCAAAAACTTGGAAGCCAAGTTTTATAAAATCCCCCAAGTACCCAAATATGATGAAGGCCCATACACTCCATACATAGACCCAACTAACCTTGCCTCCACCTCTACGACAGAGACACCCGCCATCCCTGATATATTCGAAATCAAGATCATGATCCAAGACAATGGATGCAGAGACTATAGAATGAAGAAGAGTCTATTTGTTGTAGGAGAGTTACCACAATCCCCTAGGTCGCACGGGCAACCTCGATCAACTGAAACACTCATCCATACCCTTAGGGTAGATCCTTTTGGATTCTGCTATTGGGGAGACCTAAGTCAAGAAAATGTTGATGAGGAAGATATATTAAGCATGATATACTATGATGAAGGACCCACATCCACATTATCTATGGATGAAACCAATAGAGGACTACAAATAATGCTTAGTATGCGCTACAATAGAAAGTAAAGCGTTGGAAGAAACAGTGATGGACGACTAGATCCCATCATTGTAGAAAGAAGAATGCACAACCTTGGCCTCGGATGTACTCCATAGAGTATGACCATAAGTGGTAGAGGTACCCCTAGTAGAGCAGTTAGGTCTCCCCCTTAGTTGTCAGCAACCTCTCTTCAATTACCCAGATCTACAGATCTTCCCCTAGACAATTTTACCTTTGACCTAACCAATGTCTGCACCAGTAGTGATGACGAGGATGCCACACCTGGCCTACCCATTCTTTTTGAGGATTCCTCCTTACAAATGATTAGTTCCTCACCCACTGAGTCAAACCAAAAATCCCACCAAATCACCTTAGTATACCCTCAACTCATCGATCATGACTAACGAGGACCACCAATTCTAGACTCATTCGAAAATGATGAGGCTCTCTCAGAATTCATGGGACTAAGGGATACAGTTCCATTTGGAGATCACAAGGTAGGATTTGACATCACTTTAGACACCCAAGCATATTACAGGGAGGCGATTGAATCTTTCAGTCACAAACGAAAAACATCAAGAATAAGCTCGGTGTTATTGAGTGAAAACCACACTGTGGCACTCTCTAACCACATAACAGTAAAAATAAAGTATGCATCCAATGGTGCAAACCTCTCTAAGGCACTAGAGGATGAAGTATTCAATCTCTCCCCTACTGCATTGCATCAAGAGAAATCAGCAGTCTTGGCAGAATAGTGTAATCTTGTGAACTTGGGAACAGAGGTAATGCCACACATTACATTCTATGCTCAATCACTTTTGATAGAAGAACAAGAATTGTTGGCTGCATTCTTAAGAGAAAGGAAGCTAAAATTTGCATGGACCTATGCTGACATGCCAGGTCTTGATCTAGAAGTGGTGGTTCATCATTTGGTTGTTTACCTTGGAGCAAAGCCGGTTAGACAAAATTTAAGAAAGATGCACCCATAGATAGCTTTTCTAGTGAAGGTAGAATTGTAGAAACTCTTAGACGATGGCTTCATATGTCGATTGACTATCCAGAATGCGTATCCGACCTTGTACTAGTCTCAAAACCAAATGTGGGAATCCACATCTGCACTAACTTCAGAGACCTCAACAAAGCATGTCCTAAGGATGATTTTCCACTACCTAACATCGATATGATAGTGGACATGACAACTAGATATGAGATGCTATCACTGATGGATGGCTTGTCGAGGTATAGCCAAATAATGATTGCAAAAGAAGACCAGCATAAGATGACATTCACATGTCTGTGGGGCACCTATTGTTGGAATATGATGCCATTTGGGCTAAAGAATGCAGGGGAAACATACAAAAGAGCCATGCCACTAATCTTCCATGACATGATCCATAAAATAGTCGAAGATTATGTGGATGACATACTAGAAAAATAAAAAGAGGAGACAAAACCACATAGCAGCCCTAAGTGACATATTTGACAAACTGGAAAAGTATAAGGTCGGGCTCAACCCAAAGAAATGTGTGTTTGGGGTACAATCTAGAAAAATTCTAGGCTACATAGTGTCAATGAGGGGGATAGAGGTGGATCCCACAAATTTTAAGGAAATCCTTGATAAGGAAGCACCAAGAACACTGAACCAACTTAGAGGATTACAAGGCAGACTCCAGTCCATTTGAAGGTTCATAGCATAGTTGGTGGACAAACAAATTGCCTATTCACATCTACTCCACAAGGGAGTAGCATACAAGTGGGATGAAAAATGCAATCAAGAATTTAAAAAAATCAAAGAATATTTTCTCACACCGCCCGTATTGATGCCACCCATTGCAGGAAAACCATTGATCTTGTACATCTTAACAACAATAGTAGCCCTGGGTTCTCTTTTGGCTCAACACAATGAGAATGGAACTGAAAGGGCTATCTATTACATCAACAGGACAATGGTTGGACATGAGTTAAATTACATAGTCATTGAGAAAGCTTGTCTGGAAGTAGTGTTTCCTTCACAAAAAATTTTGACACTACATGTTGGCACATAAAATCAAGCTCATCGCTAAGATAGATCCCTTAAAATATCTACTATCCAAAGCTATGCTCACAGGAAGGATGGCTAAATTGGTCATGATACTGTCAAAGTATGACATTGAGTATGTGGAGTGAAAAGAAATCAAAGGACAAGTCATTGCGAACTAGTTGGCAAAAGCTCCCATCTACGTAGAGAACCCGCTCATATCAGAAGTTCCAGATGAGTCTATATTCAATCTCAGCATAGCTGATCACTGGAAACTATATTTCGATGGTTCCCACACACAAAATGGATCGGTTGCTGGTGTCTTCTTTATAACCCCACAAGGGGATTGCATACCAAGATCTTACAAGTTGGCATTCCCCTATACCAACAACATTGCAGAGTACGAGGTTTTAACCATAGGTCTCAAAATTGTGGAATAGTGGCGAATCATGGCATTACATTTTTATGGAGACTCACAACTTATTATCAACCAAGTCAATGGTGAATACCAAACTAAGGATGATAAGCTCACACCTTACAAGAAATTAGTAGAAAGCCTCAAAGAATCATTTATTGACATCACCTTTGAGAAAATACCGAGGGAAAATAACAAAGCAGTCAATGCCATGGCAATGATTAGATCCTTGCTAGATATCCCTCACAATGTCTTGAAACATGAATTCCTGGTAGAGTAGCTTCTCATACCCACTTTCGAGGTGCTAGAGTCAGAATATGCATGCGAACTCATTGGTCTTGGTGATATTTGGTATCATGACATTTACACCTACTTAAGACTAGGAGTTCTCCTAGTCAATATCACCGTGAACCTCAAATGAACCTTTGTGAAAAGGTCCTTACATTTTTTCATCCTAGGGGAAAATCTGTTCCGCAGAAGCATTGATGGAATGCTATTACATTGCTTAAAACCTAAGGAATCCCTGGCTGCTTTGACTGAGGTACATAATGGCACGTGCAGTTTGCATTCAAGTGGTATGACCTTGGCCAAGAAGTTACTAAGAACTGGGTACTACTCACCGACAATGGAAAGAGAGGCACATGACTTTGTTAGAAGGTGTCTATAGTGCCAACAACATGGAGACCTCATTCATGCACCAGCTCAAGAATTACATCCTATTGTTACACCTTGGCCCTTTTCCCAATGGGGGCTCGATCTCATAGGTAAAATCTCACCCACCTCATCTAATGGCCACAAATTCATCTTCACCGCCACAGAGCATTTCACAAAGTTGGTCGAAGAAATTCACATAACCTACATCACCAGAAAGCAGATATCTAAGTTCATCCTGAATTACCTCGTTTGTCGATATGGCATCCCTCAATTCATTATCTCCGACAACAGGACACCTTTCAAGAATTAGGATGTCCATGACTTGTGTGAAAAATTCAAAATCCAACATCGGTTTTCCACTTCATATTACCCACAAGGCAATGACCAAGTAGAAGCTACTAACAAAACCATTCTGAAAATCCTCAAGAAAACAGTCAATGACTCTGGTCATGATTGGCATTTGTAGCTAAATCCTACCTTATGGGCCTACCACACCAGCATCCGCATGCCAACAGGCACCACCCCATTCTCCCTAGTCTACAGATCAAAAGCCATCCATCCTCCCTATCGAGATCGAGCTTTCGTCACTAAGGATATCATTGCAAAACCTCATCACAGATGAGGGATACAAGGTTACAAGATTAAATGAACTAGAGTTACTAGATGAACGGCGCATGGACACCTGAAACGCAACTACAACAAGAAGATCAGGCAACGCACCTTCCAAGTCGGTGACCTTCTTCTAAAAGAGAACCAAAAGAATGTGTCGAACACAGATAGTAAAGGAAAATTTGAACTGAACTGGCTGGGACCTTTCATCATCACTGCAAGCTATAAATCAAGGACATATCAGTTGTCAACACCAAAGGGCGAGCCTCTACACGAGCCCATGAATAGCTATCATCTCAAAAAAAATTATGCCTAAAAGCTTACAAGTTATAGAACCGAAAAAATACAAAAAACTTAGAAAAATGTCATGAAAAAATGGTTACCTTGATGAAAACTTGGCAAACAGGCATCTTGGTGACAACAAAAAAATCCAAAAAGCATTGAAAACAGTAAAGAAAAAAATAAAAAAAATCGTCCTCTAGTGAAAACCACTTCGGTGGTGCTTTGGAAAAGTACCTTGATGAAAACCTGGCAAACAGGCATCAAGTGTAAATAAAGCACTCCCCATCCTCTAGGATCTGTGTGATCCACTACATTCCATTCCTTCCATCATTCATTTGTGTCTGTACCATAGCTTGATCTTGTGCTCGTATCATATTCCACCATAGTACTACTTGGTATATTCCTAAGGTCAGTTTTCCTTGCCTTTATCAAAGTAGTCTATCACACCACACTGGGGGCATGTTCCTGTATCGACATCAGATCAAATTCATTTATATTCTTGTGATCTTCTTGAAACATAAAAAATTCAAAAACATTCATAAAATTCATCAAAAAACCCAAAAATATTTGAAAACTCAAAAAATAAAAAACATCCAAAAATAATGAAAAAAAATTTAAAAAAATAAAAAAAATTCCAAAAACATGTCAAAATATCAAAAAATATTCAAAAATTCATCATTGAGTCTTGTCAGTCTTTCACCTTGTCTGAACTACGTTGTCTTTGAGATTGAACATAGGCAAGGTTGATCTTCGATCATCCCCTGAGACATTTAGGTCACTCCCTTAGGCATCTGTAACACTGGCAATCCATTTGCCCATCTAGTTTCCATTTTAGGTCAGTCCTTTAGGCGTCCGTCCCATTGGAAATCCATTTGCCCCATCTATCTTTTCATCAATTTTGTCGTCAGTCAAACTATGTGGTCTCTGCGTGTATAACATAGGCAAGGCTAACCTATGGATCAGCTCCTAAGAACCCTAGGATAGGTCTTTAAGTCAATTTTTTCATCAAAAATCTCGAAAATACCAAAAACATTTGTAAAACATCTCAAAATTCAAAAAAAGCCTCAAAACATTTGGAAAACCCAAAATGGTGCATCCATTTCATCTCGCTTTCACCCGTGATTGTCATCACTCATTAAATCAGTCATCGTTTTCACCCTTTGGTGAGTCAGTCAGAAGCAAGTCTAGCAGGTTCCAAAGTGAACACCTAATCGTCAGAGTCTTAAGCCTAAGTCAGTAAGCAAGCAAGCTGGTCAACTCGAAGTATCAATACCTTATCACCCAAATCAGTCTCATCAAAACCCTGATCACTACATGTCCTAGGATGAATCCTTCCCACAATGGACATAAGCATCAAGTACCCCATAGTAGTTTAGCCTTGGCTAGCGGTATGAAGAACATTAGCTTGTTTGTTTACTTTATATGGTCTTTTTGACTTATCTTCTTTTACGCTCATTCCAAGGACCTCTCGATGATGCCTAAACAAAATAGGTTTAGAGAGAAAGGAATGGGGCAATGATCATTATCTTTTTATCTGTTGTGCTTGTTGGATATCCTTGTAAAATAACTTCATCATGCATACTTTGTTTTGTTTGTAGGAAGGATGTTTTAGGTATCTCATTGACCACATAAGAAGGCTTTCCTTTTTATGTTTTGGCCCAAGATGTCTAGAATATCTGAACTACATTATGAATAAGGTCATGTTTGTCAAGTGTGAACGAGAGTATTCCTATCTATTTGATGAGTCAAAGCCCATCACACTAGGTGCAATGCCATCTTGGTTATTAATACCTTGATGCATCACACCTATGTGTGTTATCAAACATAAAGAAGGTTATGCTCTTTATCTCTCCCATCCTTGGATAATAAATACATCACCATCATGCATCATCATATCCAATAAAGTCTTGACGACTAGTGCACTTGTTGGACTTCTACATCTTCTTGGATTTAAGGGTTGATCCCTCTCATTCTTCTATCCTCTTTTGCACTAACAATGCATCCATCCCGCATCCTACATAATCATGCCATATCATCATAAGACAACATCATCCATCTCATTTTCATAATCATTTAAATATTTTAGGATAATATAAATTTGTTATTCTAAGCATCTTCCAAACATCTCATTTACATCATCATTATCATATAGATCATATAGTCTAACCATCCATATGTTAATTTTGAACCTCTTTGTCACGAGATCCACCTCAAATTGAACTTCTTGCTTGATCTCTCGAGGGGGAAATGTACTAGGGTACTTCTTTCTACTGGGGCATTAGAAAAAAATTGAGAATTTTTTTAATTTCGATGTCGATAGCATCATTCTTTGAACCAATGCAACAATTACATTTCTTCAAAGAGGGGCAAAATGTAGACATGCAAAATACACTCATACATCTAATCATGCTTTATTGAACATTATTTCATCTATTAATTAAATAAACCAATCTAATTAATTCACTAAGGTTTTCTTCCAAATTAATTAAATCAAATTAATTAATTAACTTCCTAAAGTCCCTTTATTTAGTTAAATCATACATATTTAATTATTTTCAATTTCCTCTCATTTGATTTAAAATAAATACAAAAATTCAAATCAAATGTCATATCACCTAACCTCCTGTTAGATTAATCAAATCTTGATTAATTTAATCCTAATCACCTGAATCCTCTAGATTCATCCACTTGCACAATAAATCATTTAAATTGATTTATTAAAACACCTATTTTCCTCACAAGGCATATTCCCAAGGAATATGCCCTCATTAACTTCCCTATTTGACTTTTTTGGCCAAACACAATTCACCCCAAAAACCCTCAACCATATTCATTTAATTCCATTTTCAAATTTGAAATGGGCACATAAGCCAAAAATTGCACAATCATGGGCCAATCCCATTATGACAAGTGGCTCTCTCTCATTTGTTGGGTTTTAGTCCCACATTGCTCCATCTTGGCTTCTCCTCTCTCAATCTTTCCTATAAATTCAATGCCTTCTCTCTCATTTTACATGTACATTTTAAGAGCATCCTCACTATAGGAAACTTGAGTTCACTTAGCATCTCATTGTCTATCATCTCATTAGCTTGGCAAGGATTGGGAAAGGGCTCCTTCACATATTCAAGGAGCACCAATCCATCATAGAATAGGTATATTTCATGTCTTCTTTATATGCTTGGATTATTGTTGTCATTTGTTTTGAATAATATTGTATTATTGTATGAGGATGTTAGAGTTGTGCTAACCATTTGTAGATTTTGATGTCCACACCCGATGATAGTGTGTTTACCATAGAACTTCCTACATGGGAATTGTACTTTAATGGATCCAATTGCTACACAGGCTCCGGTGATGGAGTTATATTAATTCCATTTGTTGGTAAGCCTTTTCCCTCATCCTATCTCCTTAATTTACTATATACGAATAACACAGCCAAGTATGAAGCGTTAATCATTAGATTGCATGTTGTCATAGTCACAAGAATTAAAGATATCAAAATCTATGGTGATTCACAATTAGTAATTAAAAAAATCAATGGTCTATATTAGACTAAACATGACAAGCTATCAAAATATAAAGATAATCAACTAGCCATTGCATTTGTATGTCAATTATATTGTGATGTTTAGTTTGATAGAGAGCATTGATTTTTTTGGTTATAAATTGTGAATCACCATAGATATTTATGTCTTTAATTCCCAAGACTAAGGCAACACACAATCCAATGATTAACACTTCATAATCGATGGTTCTATTCATACATAGGAAATTGAGGCAATAGGACAAGGGAATAGGCTTACCAACAAGTGGAATTAATATAACTCCAGTACTAGAGCTAGTTTGGCACTTGGATCCATCAAAGTACAATTCCCATGTAGGAATTTCTATGATAAACACACTATCATCGAGAAAGGATTCATCAGTAGGTAAAGCTAAAGGATAAGGAGCATCAGCTAAAAGGTCGATTAAGGCTTGGCCTTTGATTTATTTATGAGAAACAAATGTAAGGTCAAACTCAGTTCACAACATAACCCATTTAGTGAGGTGCTTGGAAATATCATTTTTATTGAAAATATATTGGAAATGATCAAACTTTGTCATCACTTATACTTCAACATTTAGTAAGTAATGTCACAACTTACTAGTAGTGAATACAAGAGCCAGACATTGTTTTTCGATTGGTGAGTAATGTGCCTCATAATCGAGGAGCATTATATTGATATAATAAATAGGATGCTCCTTGCGATTGTCATCTTGTTGAGCCAACAATGTGGTGAGGGCATGGGTGGAAGTGGCATAGATATAAAGGATAAAAGGTTTATTGGGTATAGTAGGTTTTAAAATAGGTGCAGTTGCAAAATACTCTTTCAAACTCTCAAAGGCATGTTTAAAATCATTGTTCCAATCAAAAGTTACATCCTTTTTTCAGAAGGTGTATAAAAGGTAACGTACGATCAACTAAGTATGTAACAAAATGACTGATAGCTTGAATCCTTCCTTGTAAGGTATGCAATTGGGAGATGTTGTGATGGCATATTAATTATGGCATCAATCATTTTTTTGTATCCACCTCGATGCCTTTGTGAGATATGATAAATCCTGAAAGTTTACCACTACCTATGCCAAAGACACACTTTTTGGGATTTAGGCGCATGTTATAATTGTGCATGCGCTCAAAGATTTGGCGAAGAATATTCATGTTATCTTGACGAGATAAGGCTTTAGCTAGAGTGTCATCAACATAATTTTCTAAAATTTTATGGATGCAATCATGGAAGATTAAGGTCATTGCTCATTGATAATTAGCACCGACGTTCTTTAAACCAAAAGGCATGTAAACCGAGCCAAATGTTCCCCAAGGAGAGCTAACAACTATTTTGTATTGATCTTGTGGGTTAATGAAGATTTGATTATATCTAGAAAATCCATCCATAAAGGATAGAAAAGCATGTCCAACAGTTGAATCTACGATTATGTTGATGTTAGCAAGAGGAAATTCATCCTTTAAAGAGGCTTTGTTCAAGTCTCGAAAGTACGTACATATCCTAACAAGATTATTGAGTTTAGCAACTGTGACAATGTTTGATATCGAGGGAGAATAATCACTAAGGAAAATGAAACCTGCATCAAGGAGCTTTTTGAGTTCACCTTTAACATGCAAGGCTAGATTAGGGTTCATCTTACGTATCTTCTATCAAACGAACTTAGCATTATCAACAAGAACAATGTTGTGGGTGACTATTTTTGGATCTATTCCAAGCATATCCCAATATTTACAAGAAAATAGTTCAGGAAAGGTGTGAAGCAAGGTAGAAATATCCTCTTGTTCTTCATCATTAAGACACTTCCCAATTTTAATGACTTTATCATGATCATTAATGTCCATTGGAATGTCAAGGGTATCCCCTAAATGGAGTGCATTTGACATAGGAATTTCAGGATCATGGGGTTCCTTGTTGGTGTGATGTTGATTGATGTTATCGATGGTGAGATTAGAAGTTATCATGGCACAAGATGCATGGCTCTTGGAGTGATAAGTCCTATCTGAAGCACCTAACAAGTGTTTCAAATTGTCATCATCATGAAAATAGGTGAATAGGGGAGAATCCATATCAAGGAATTCAAGATGTTTGAGCGTGAGATTGGTTCTTGGGGTGTAGGTGATAGTGTCGATGTTGAGGGAAGGCCTTTGATTGGATTTTGTAGCTTTAGAAAAGGAAACCCATTGACCACTCTTAGTTTCTTGTGTATTAGGGTCAATGGGAACACAAATACCTTGTTCCAGTTTACCACATCCATGACCATTGTAGCCTAATTATTTTACAAGGTCATAACCTCATCCATAAAGTCTTTCCATTTTGTTTGGGTTAGGGGTTGTTGGTAATCTATCTCATCAAAATTTGTTATATATGTTGCAGTTTCATCCTAAGGAAGTTAGATAGATGTGTGAGAAGGCCTATCTTCATTTTGGGTAGAGAGGACTGCTGGTTGGTCTTGTTTAACATCCTCCTTTCTTGTAACAATACACTTTCCCATAACTAAAGTTGTGAATTGTAATGAGCCCCAATCATCACCAAGTAAATTAAACTTGGACGTGTCTTCAAATTGAGTCATCTCAAAAGGGAAAATGTTAGAGGTAGGAATTAATGTGTGAAGAGGACTTGATGTGACCTTCTTGAGTTGTAGGAAACTCTCGAGCTCAGGATCTATGTCAATGTGGTAAATTTTTTTATCATAGACATATTTCATTTTGTGTTGAAGGTTTGAGGGTAGTGCAAGCATTTCATGTATCCATGGTCTACCCAAAAGGAGATTATAAGAAAGGTCATAGGGCCTGAAATGAATAGAGGTTTGTAGCATAACCACTCCGAAGGTGATGGGTAAAGTGATGACACCAAGGGGTTGCTTTGTAACATTATAAAATCATCTAATGGATAAGGAGTCAGATTTGATTAATGATCGATCCATATATAACCTATCAAGAAGCTTCACACTGCACACATTTACAGTAGAGCCATTGTCAACGAGGGTCCTTTTGATGCCTATACGCTCATATTGGGCTATGATCATGAAGGCCTCAATTTTCTTTCGTAATTATAATGGAGGAAGCTCATGTTGGTAGAAGGTAATGTCCACATTATTTGTGCGCATTTCATGTAGGAGAGCTGCCACATCATTAGCATTTGTGCCAGGAGGGACCACTTATTTTTGCAATGTTGTTTGAAGTATAGAGTGATAGTTACGAGAGTTTTGAAGGAGATCCCAAAGGGATATCTTTGTGGGAGTGTTCTTAATTTGTTCAACCAAATCATACTCCCTAAGTTGTGAGTTTAAATGAGGTGTGATAGGTAATATGGGATAGGGTAATGGTAAGGAGGTTGCAAGAGTTGGTTGGGGATATGGGTTATTTCAAGTATAATGAGTGTGGGCAATAGTATCGGATTTAGGTGGGAAAAGGGGAAATTCAGATTGAGATGGTGGGTAGAGAACAAGTTGAGGTTGGATGACGTTGGCATATTTTGTTTGAGGTTGTTCACAACAAACCTTGGTGGATGAATTAGGTGAGATGAAATCTTGAAGGATGTCATCTAACATACCCATATCATCACAACTAAAAGGTTTGGGAGATAAGGGAGAGGGGGTGGACTATATCATCACCAACCTTAGTGGATGAAGTGAGTGAGAGAAATACTTGAAGGGCTTCATCTACCTTATAAAAATCATCACTACTAAAAGGTTTATATGATATAGTATTCCTATAGTGAAGAGGTGTGTGCATTGTATCATGTGAGGTAGCTATGTTTTTAGGTGTATGTTCCACTGAATTTTCTTTGAAATAACTAGGAAATAATGATGAAAATGAAACTTGTAATCATCTAATGCTACTCATAAATGCCATTTTAATCTAATAATAACCATATAATAAAGTATAACATAATTGCAACCAAGGATAAAAAAAAGGAAATAGAAAGTGCAGAATCTAGAAAGAAAATACAGAAACTACTGAGGCAAAATGTCTACTAGGACTAGGTCACCCAGGTTGGCAACTTAGTCCTAGTATGAGTTTTTTGTGTGTATTTTCTATGTTTTCTGATGAAAAGTGCAAGTTTCTAGAAGATGCAATGTAGAGGTATAAGATATATGCCAAATTTTTGTATGGTGCAAGGAAATTAATACCAAATAAGATTATTTTTCACTAATGCAAGATAGAAACCCCTAGGATGCTTGTTTACACAATGCAACATTCAATGCAATGTTAAAGAAAGAGCTATTAGTATGCAAATTTAATTGAAATCAGAAGTATATAATGTGTAGAAATGCAGGTTCACCAAAATGAACAAAAAATTTTAATGCTTTGGAGATGGAAAAGGAATGGATCCTCTACAACTTTCTAGGGTTTCCATCTACGAGGAAGAGGGGTTTCCTTTACCAATCATGGGCATTAAACCTTGTGATTCATTCAATATCAAGGGTATTGAATATGTAAGTGGGGTGTGCAAAGGTGCTGAAATGTAATATATAAAGCTAACTATTTAACCTAACCTAAGAGAGCCTAAGTTGCTAAAGAACACATGATGTAATACATCATAGATAAAATGAAAGCAATATGATAAAATTAACCTAACAAATTAAATAAGTGTACCTAGAAAATGAAGAGGGTTGAAGCAAAGATTGTGGAAGTCAATGGAAATCTATAAAATCAAGGTTTTGAGCCACTTGGGACACTTGCGCCAAGTGGGGTGACTTATTCCCTTTTCAAGGAAGCCGCTCTGGAAGCCATTTATGTCAACTGGGTCTGCAAATCTATAACTCTCAATCTTTGAAAACTTTAGGGGGACTGGGCCACCATTATGGGCGACCTACTCCCTTTTAGCTTTTCTGAGAAACTAAAAGTGGACACAAAGGCCTCTAGTTTGTATTCTGCTTCTTCACATGAATCCAGATCCAAATATACAAAATAACCTACAAAACAAAAAATAGTTGTGTTTCTAATGTGGGGTTTGTGTTGGCCAAACCACTAGTTCGTATTTAAACTTGTAAAGAAATAGAAAATCTGCATAAACCCTAACCCTAAGTGTGTCTAGAACTAGGAAAACCTAGAATAAGACAAAATCCTATTCTATTGTGCTAGAATAAGATGCATGCAACAAATTTGGAATGATGCAAGACTTCAATCTTAGAAAACCTACAACATTAAAAATGTGTGAAAATGGAATGCAAATGATATGCAAACCTCAAATCTGAAGATGGGCTGAAAATAGAAGATGGAATCACTTTTAAAATAGTCTTTAGGTTTGATTTGATGGCTAGTTGCACCTCCTCAACATATATTTCTCCTTGAATCTTCATAGACATCTATCTTCAACCTTTGAAAATGTGTGTCCTTCAATGTGGAGTGAGCTTGTAGACCTGCAAAATCCCTAGATTGCTATCCAAAAGCTTTAACTTTACTGTGAAAAAGAGATGAAACTTCTTGAGGAATATTTTTTGCTCTTGACTCTTGAAGATTCTTGTGAAAAATGATCAAGAAGTTTGGAAAATGACCTACAAACAAGTATATATAAGCAACAAGACCTAATTTTCAGAAATTTTGACCTAAGGAGCTGACACCCATTGGGAATTTATGATAAAATATTCATTTTCCCACTTGAAACTTAAAAAATCCTCAAAAAGGACAAGGTCACCAACTTGGGCGACATAGTCACAGTAAGGGATTTTGAGGTGGGAATGATACTTTTTGAATGGTTTTGATATTGTTTGTTAGGGGATGAATGATCCCTTGGGTATAACATACCTCCAAGTCAAAATTAACAACCTTAGGGGCCTATAAACATTGTTTTATGGTGATAATTTATGAAGTGTGACCTAAAGTAGGACCAAAATAGGCCCAAAATTGTCCTTTTCTTCAAAGTTATACAATTTTTGGTGACACAGATTGTATCGAAGATATTTTGATGGAATTATTCTACACTGTCTCAAGGATGCTGAAACTTAGATTGCCCTCGAACAAGACCATTTAGGCACTTGTGGAGGTCATTTTGGAGGGCAAACCTTGTTGCAAAAGGTCCTTCTCATCGGTTATTACTCGAAGAATATGGAAAAATATTGCTATGCATATGTAATGTGATGTCATAAGTTCCAAAAATATAGAAATTTGTTCCATTCTCCTACTTCTAACCTCTGTGCCCAGATCCTATTTGGTTGTCTGTTGTGTGGGGATTGGACCTAATTATAAAAATCCCACCTCCTTCTTTCACTGGACATATGTTCATCATTACCACTATTGAATATTTCACTAAGTGGGTCGAAGCTATCCCTCTCTTGTCTATGACTGCTGATGTGATATTTTGTTTCTTATTGGAACACATCATTGCTCGCTTTGGGCTTCCTTTTGTATTAGTCACGGATAATGGCACACCATTTAAAAATAATGATGTTAAGAAGTTTCTCAAGACCTTTCATATTCAAAATGGACTTTCCACACCTTACTACCCATATTCCAATGGTCAAGTGGAAAGAACTAACAAAATTCTTAAGCAAATCCTTCAGAAGATAGTTAATCTCAATCAAAAAGATTTGCATACGCAATGGCAATATGTGTTGTGGGCCTATTGTACCAGTGTTCTCTCTTCTACAGTAAATACACCTTTCAACCTTGTTTATGGTACTGAGGCTATTATCCCTTTAGAGTTAGAAATCCCTACCTTATGGATTTCTCTTCAAGGGCTTATTGATAATGATACCTATTAGCAACAACGATTGCATCAACTTGAAATGCTTCATGAATAGTGCATTAACACTCTCGAGAATCTTCAAGCTTACGCTAAAAAAATCCAACGTAAACATGATAGTGGTGTCATTCCTTGGAAATTTACAAAAGGTGACTTGGTTTCGTATGAAAATCAATGAAAAACCACCACCGATTACACTAAAAAAGGTAAGTTCAGTCCTAATTGGTTAGCTCCTATGTGGTCCATGCAAATTTTGGCTTTCGTGCTTATACCCTAACCGAGTGCAATGGAATTCCTCTTAAAGACCTCATTAATGTCACAAATTTGCATTGGTATTATGTCTGATCCCCATTTTGAATGGTATGAATTATAGAGTAGTGTTGTTAGAGCTATTAGGTTATCTCCTTGTGGCTTTCTCATTGCTCTGTTCTTGAAAAATTATCATGGATATGTCCTAAACACTAAAGTGAATATTTAATTCATTTTTATAATTACTGTAGATTTCATACTATTCAATATTCTCTTCCCGTGTGTTATGTTTCTTTAACATCATAAATGCATAACATACTTAACCTTTATGTTGTGTCTAAGATAAAACATGATTTTATTAGATCACATAAATTTTGTTAAATAATGTTACCATTAATTAAATAATCTTACAAAGGCTACTAAATTAATCACATTGTCATTTAACATTCACACATTAAATTACAACATCCAAAATACAAATGCATATATATACATATATCAAAAGTATTGTGTACATGTCATCATAATATACAGTGTCACTAAGGACTATGATTACCAGATCCGTTAGGATCTGGTACTCGTGCAACATCGGTAGTAGGTCATCAGGAGACAGTCGTGCATGATCGTGATCTGCTGAATCTGAGCATGAACTCCATCCCCTCCATCTATGCAAGTGTCATTCGTTGCTCCCCTCATATCTAATCCCTCTCTGCCTATAGCTTTTCTACCTCTCTCTCTAATCTCTCCTCCTCTACCGAGGCCTGTGACGACTATGCTTGTGGTGTCGTTCTGACTTGGTGGATCTGTGTCCTCAACCCCTCATATGTTGCCCATAATATCATGAAGGGTCTCACTATCTATGGGTCTCGCTCCACAATTGGTGGAGGTATGTACTCAAAGTCCATCTCCTCATCATCAAAAGATGTGGGCACAATCTCTATAGTAGCCTGATAGTAGAGATCCTGCTAATCCTTTGTGGGTCCTGCAAGATAGAAAGAAAATTTAATCAGTACACATCATGATATATATATATGTATATATATATGTATATATATGCATCAAATCATAAAGTACATATAGAAAAATAACAATATCATCACCTATATCTCTGGTGGGATGAGCTATATTGACCTCATCTTGTGCAGGGGGCATGGATGATGTGCTCGCCACTCCTTGGTTGTGAGTGTTGGTGCCTGTTGTTACTGCTATCTGGGATCTAGTCATATGGATGGCTGAATCATCTCTCCAATCATATCGGTCCCCAACTACTACCTTATCACTTTCACTAACCGAAGGTCCCTCCTCTTGATCCTCCTCTCCCTCCTGTCCATCATAATATGGGTCTACATCCTCATCGTACTCCTCATCAATAATATCAGTAAATATGTCAGTATCCCTATAGCATTTCTCCTCAGCTCTATCCTCCCTCTCCCTCTAACCCCCCTCATCTAGCACTGGTCGTGCGTCCCCTACTAGCTCATCATCCAAAAAAATTAGAGCTGGTCGTGATGCTATCCACCAATCCTCATGGTCCCATGTGGAACTGACATCATCTACGTTGGAGACTGGTGGTTGATCATGATAAGAATAATCAGTCTCTGTATAGTCTTCTCTAGTGTGAATCATGTTGTATCACTTGGCCTCCGGGCACTCCGTACCAATCTCCTAGATGATAACCATTCCTGTGGTGGTCTCTGAATATGTCCAAAGTATCTCATCACTCAGTCATAGTAGAAGGGACGAATAATTTGATCACGCCATCCAACCAAAAATATCTCCATTTGCAGTCTCCTTATCTATCTTGTGTGATCTAGCCACTAAAGGACAAGATGATATGGCCTCCACAATATATCATCCTCATCCAGTCTGTTGAACCTCACTCGCCAAAAGTGTAAATCTTCATACTGCCATAACCGTCAAAGAGGATAACCAAATGCTCGTGGATAGCCTACTATTGTCGAACATGGGAAAAAAACTGACCGGGTACACATGATATGGTCCAGGCACCACACCTGTAGAAGCATAAAATGTACCATGCTACCCAACTCTCGAAAGATGAATCAACCCAGGTCATAATATGAATGTGCCAAAATGCATCATCCCTAGGCGTATACTGTCTGATGCTCTGCCATTTCCTATATCAGGTGTACTAGCCCACCCTCAAGGTGTTTTTCTCATCTATCTGGTAGGATAACCAACACCACATTATACATCATGATCCACCTAATCACTGGCACTCGTGAGTTAAGTAACATGGCAAACTCGATCCGTCCCGCCACTCTATCATAATGTACTGGAATGTTGAGAGAGCACTACATATTCACCCACTGATCCTGGAAAGATCGACTCCTCTGGAGACATAGCCGCTCCCCCCGAATAGGGACTCAGAGTATCCTATGTACGTCCTCTAAGGTGATAGTCATCTTTCTTGTCAGAACATGGAAGGTGCATGTATCTACATCGCCACCTCCTATAAATGCTTTATCTCTGCCGCTAATAGAGCAAGAGCCAAGTATCTAGGGAAACTCACTTGTCTCCCACCAAGATGTTTGTGAGATCATGTTGATACCTATCAAAATCATCAAAATATACTCTCTAAATCATCTACTCTCTTCAATTTTACTCTAATTCATCATGCAAGTGTGCTAATGTTGTTCTAGTGTTCTTTTTCTAAGACCCTAGAAACTTTAGAACCCTTTTGAGACACTTTTCAAAGAACCAAGACACTTTGCGAACAAAAGGGACACTTTGCAAACAAAAGGGACACTTTATGAACAAAAGGGACACTTTGTGAACAAAAGGGACACTTTTCAAACAAAAGGGACACTTTGCAAAAAAAATGGACACTTTGCGAAATTTTTTTCCAAGATCATAAATTGACCTATATATGCATTAAATTCATTCCATAATTGAAAAATCACAAAGAAAATTCTCCAGAATTGACTCACGTCATGTTGTCGATTGTCGTTGGCTATCTTGACCCGTAACACGTCCAATCTAGTAGGTGTGAATACACATGTGCTCGACATCCTTTCATTCTCTCCTCGTCACTCTCCAATGCTACACAAGGTAAATGAGCAAGTAAGTGATGAGCTACTGCATTTTCCTTCTTTTTACTCTATTTTACTTTTTCTTATGTGTACATTGTACTTCTACCATTTTAGACCTTCTAGTGTTCTTATTTCTTCAAATCAACATATCGGGTGCTAGCAAGCTTCATTTTTTATGATGTTTGTTACATCAAAATCATGCTTCCACACCCTACATCATCACCCACCTATCATTATGTGGCATGGTACATGGAAATTCCCTCTGATATGCATGTCCTTATTCGACGTGGTGTGATTGCTACATGGATTCCACCTCCATAAAGCAAGCGAAATCAAGGGGAGGTATACATCTACACTCAAATTTGATCTCTAGGGATTATATAAGAGGACTGTTTGGACTTCTAAAAAACTTGTGCTGCAGGATGTGGTACCTAACCTTGTGGTTTTGCAGATAACTACACTAGGGGCTTCATTCTCCTTAGATAACATTGCGTTTTTGCAGATTTAGAGTCCTTTATCTTACATATGCATGTAGAGTCATATGGGTGCCAAAGTGTAGGCTAAATGTGTCGCCAAAAATTATATACCTTTGAAGAAAAGGACAAATTTGTGTCAATTTTGGTCTGACTTTAGGTACCCTTTCATCAATTATCATCCTAAAACACCCTAAAACAACATTTATAGGCCCCTAAGGTTCGTTAGTTTTTACTTTGAGGCCTCTTACACCTAAGGAATCATTCAACCCCCAACAAGCAACATCAAAAATATTCAAAAACCACTAATCCCACTTCAAAACCCCTTAGTGAGACTAGGTCGCCCAATTTGGTGACCTAGTCCTTTTTGAGGATTTTTGCATTTTTTTAAAGTGGGAAAATGAATATCTTGTGAAAATTTCTCATGGATGTTGGCCTCTCAGGTCAAAATTACCAAAAAATAGGTCTTGTTGCTTATAAATACTTATTTTTAGGCCATTTTCCCTCTCTCTTGGTCATTTTTCACAAGCAACTTCAATAGAAAACATCTTCCTCAAGAAGTTTCATCTCTCTCTCACAACAAAGTTGAAGCTTTTGGACAGCAAGGTAGGGATTTTTTAGGTCTTCAATCTCACTCAACATTCAAGAACTTACATTGCCAAAGGTTCAAGTTAGATGTCTATCGAGATTCATAGAGAAATCTAGGTTGAGGAGGTGGAACTAGCCACCAAATCACACCTAAAGACTATTTTCAAAGTGACTCCATCTTCTATTTTCAGCCAATCTTCAAATTTGAGGTTTGCATTTGATTTGCATTCCTTTTACATAAATTTTTAATGTTGTAGGGTTTCTAGGATTGAAGTCTTGTATCATTCCAAATCTCTTGCATGCATCGTATTCTAGCACAGTAGAATAGGTTTTTGTCTTATTTCAGGTTTTCCTTGTTCTAGACACACTTAGGGCTACGGTTTTATGAAGATTTTCTATCTCTTTGCAAGTTTAAAAGCAAACTAGGGGTTTGACCAAGGAAAACCCCACATTAGAAATCATAATATATTCTATTTTACAGGTTATTTTGTAGGCCTGATTTCGGATTCCCATGAAGATACAAAATATAGATCATTGGTCCTTGTATCCACTTTTAGTTTTCTAGGAAAGTTTAAAGGGACTAGGTCATCCATAATGGCGGCGTAGTCCCACTAGAGGTTCGTGACAAATAAATTTGCAGATTTGAGTACCCAGTTCGAAAAAATAACATCTAGAGCAGTTTTCCTAAAAAGGGACTAGGTCGCCCCACTTGGCATAAGTGTCCTTGTTGACTTAAAACTCAGATTTTCCAAGTTTTTAGAGACGTCCACAACCTCTACTTCAGCCCTCTATAGTTTCTAGGTACACCTGTTTGATCTGTTAGGTTAGTTTTCTTTATATTTTTTTCATTTTATCATTGTAGTATTACATTATGTATTTTCCAGGAACATAAGTTTCATTCCATTAAATGTAGTAGTTAGTTTCATTTACAATATTCCAGTACTCAACACATTTCAATACATATTCAATCCCTAGTATTGAGTGAATCACAAGGTTTAATGCTCTCATCACAAAGAAAATTCCTTTTCCTTCTAGGTGAAAACCCTAGAAAGTTGTAGGGGACTCACTCCTTTATCCCACCCAAAAGAATTAATTTTTGCAGTTCAAAGACAAAACCCTATTCTAGTGTGATAGAATAAGATGCATGCATGAGATTTAAATGATGTAAGAATTCAATCCAAGAAACATTACAACATTAAAAAATGAATGTAAGCGGAGTGCAAGTCCAAGGATGGTGAAATCCGACACATGGATGTGGTAGACTCACCATCCTCATAGAATAACATATACCATTACTCCAAACAAAATGCTAAAATTAAATCAAACATGCATGGAGAAAAGGAAATACAACCTATTCTATGATGGATTGGTGCCCTCCATGAAGATGTGAGAGAGCCCTTTCACAACCCTTTTCCAAGCTAAATGAGATAGACAATGAGTTGCTATGAGCTCAAGTTGCCTATAGTTTTGATGCCTTCAAAGTGTGTTGTAGAAATGAGAGAAGATGGCTTGCATTTATAGGAAAAGTTGATATAAGAGAGGCCAAAATTAGGCAATGTGGGACTAAATCCCATCCAATAGGATAGAGACACTTGTCATAATGGGATTGGTCAAAGCTTGTGCAAGTTTTGGCCAATGTGCCCATTCAAATTTGAAAAATGTTAATAAATGCATGTTGTTGAGAGTTTTGGGGGGAATAATCTTTGTTCAAAAAAGTCAAAGATGAGAGTTATTGAGGGAAAATAACTCTTTTTAATAAATCAATAAATTGATTCATTGATGCAAGTGGGTGGGTTAGTTAGGAGTTTAGATTTGACTCTAGTTGAGTCAAAAGCTAGAGAATGCTAATCATGATTAGAAGTTAATTAATTTAGATTAATTAACTTAGGGGATTTTAGGGATTTGATATTTGATTTTAAATCAGTTTGATTTATTAAATCAAATAAGAAGAATCTTAGGAACTTAATTAAATAATTTGATTTATTTAATTAAGCTTGATGAACCTTAGGATTAAATCAATAAATTGCTTTAATTGATTAGTAGAAGAAATGAATGCATGATGTTAGTTACAGTGGAATGTATAATGTTATTTTTGGATGTCTACATTTTGCCCCTCTTTGAAGCAATGTACTTGTTGCATTGGTTCAAAGAATGATGTTGTCGGCATCGAAATTAAAAAATTCTTTGGTTTTTTCGGATGCCCTAGTAGAAAATAAGTACGTTAGTACATTGCCCCCTCGAGAGATCGAGCGAAAAGATACAATTTGAGGTGGATCTCGCGACAAAGAGGTTCAAAATGGATGTATGGATGGTTAGACTATATGATAATGATGATGAAAATGAGATGTTTGGAAGATGCTTAGGATAACAAATTTATATTATCGTAAACAACTTTAAATGATTATGCAATGCATGTGAGATGGATGAGATGGATGATGTTGTCCCGATATGATGGTATGACATGATTATGCGAAATGAGAATACGGATGCAAGATGGATGCATTGTTAGCGTGACAAAAGATAGAAGAATGAGAGGGATGAACCCTTAAATCTAAGAAGAATGTAGAAGTCCAATAAGTCCATTAGTCATCGAGACTTTATTGGATATGACGATGAATGATGATGATGTGTTGCTTATCCAGGGATGGGAAAAGAGCATACCTTTCTTTATGTTTGATAACACACATAGGTGCGATGCATCAAGGTATTAAGAACCAAGATGGCCTTGCGCCTAGTGTGATGGACTTTGACTTGACAATCAGATAGGAGTACTCTTGTTCACACTTGACAGACATAACCTTATTCAGAATGCAGTTCAGATATTCTAGACATCTCGGGCCAAAACATAAAAAGGCAAGCCTTCTTATGTGGTCAACAAGATACCTAAAACATCCTTCCTACAAACAAAACAAAGTATGCGTGATGAAGTTATTTTACAAGAATATCCAACAAGCACAGCAGATAAAAAAAATAATGATCGTTGCCCCATTCCTTTCTCTCTAAACCTGTTTTGTTTAGGCATCATCGAGAGGTCCTTGGAATGAGCGCAAAATAAGATAAGTCTAAAAGACTAAAATAAAGTAAACAAACAAGCTAATGTTCTTCGTATCGTTAGCCAAGGCTAAACTACTGTGGGGTACCTGATGCTTATGTCCATCACAGGAAAGCTTCATCCTAGGACATGTAGTGATCAGGGTTTTGGTGAGACTGATTGCGTGATAAGCTATTGATACTCCGAGTTGACCAACTTGCTAACTTACTGACTTAGACCTTCGAGACTTTGACGATTAGGCATTCACTTTAGAACCTACTAAACTTGCTTTTGACTAACTCACCAAAGGGTGAAAGCGACGATGATTTATTATGAGTGATGACAATCACGAGTGAAAGCGAGATGAAATGGATGCACCATTTTGGTTTTTTTCAAATGTTTTGAGGCTGTTTTTGGTATTTTTGGAATTTTACAAATGTTTTTGGTATTTTCAAGATTTTCCAATGTTTTTGGTATTTTCAAGATTTTACAACGAACAGACTAACTTAAAGACCTATCCTAGGGGTCTCGGGAGCTGATCCATAGATTAGCCTTGCCTACGTTATATACGCAGAGACCACGTAGTTCGACTGGTGTTGGACTGACTTGATGATAATATGGACAAACAGATTGCCATTTTATTGCCTAAAGGACTAACTTAAGATGTAGACTAGATGGGCAAACGGATTGCCAATGCGACGGACGCCTACAGGACTGACCCAACCGTCTCGGGGGATGATCAAAGATCAGCCTTGCCTACGTTCAAGCTCAGAGACGACGTAGTTCGACAAGGTAGAAAAAATTGACAAGACTTAATGATGAAATTTTTGAAGATTTTCTGATATTTCGACATGTTTTTGGATTTTTGATGATTTTTCTGAATGTTTTTGGTTTTTTGAATGAGTTTTTTGAATGTTTTTGGAATTTTTTGATGAATTTTGAAAAAGATCACGAGAATATACACGAATCCGATCCGATGTTGCGAGAACGTGCCCCCAGTGTGGTGTGATAGACTACTTAGATAAAGGCGGGACAGACTGACCTTTGAAATGCCAAGTAGTTCCGATGGTGGAATATAGTACAGATACCAATGCAGGCTATGGTATGGATGCGAGCGGATAAGTGGAATGTGATGGAGTGGATGAGTTGTGCAGATCCTGATAGATGGGGAAGGTACTTTATTTACACTTGACGCCTGTTTGCCAGGTTTTCACCAAGGTATTTGCCCAAAGCGCCACCGAAGTGGTTTTCACTAGAGGACGATTTTTTCTCTTTACTATTTTTCAATCCTTTTCTGATTTTTTTTGGATTTTTTTGATCTTTTGATTTTTTTTTGTTGTCACCAAGATGCCTGTTTGCTAGGTTTTCATCGAGGTAACCATTTTTTCAGGACTTTTTCTGATTGTTTTTTGTAATTTTCTGGTTCTATACCTTGCAATGTTTAGGCATAAAACTTTTTGAGATGAGAGCTATTCAGAGGCTCCTGCAGAGGCTCGCCTTCTGGTGTTGCTAGTTGATATGCCCCTGATGTGTAACTTGCAGTGATGACGAAAGGTCCCAGCCAGTTGGGCTCAAATTTTCCCTTTGTATCTGGATTTGGCACGTTCTTTTGGTTTTCTTTCAGCACGAGGTCACCAACTTGGAAAGTGCGTTGTCTGATGTTCTTGTTGTAGCTCCTTTTTAGGCGATTCTGGTACACTTGTAGATGATTAAGGGCATCCATGCGCCTTTCATCTAGTAATTCCAGCTCATTGAGTCTTGTGACCCTGTATTCCTCATCTGTGATAAGGTTTTGCAGTGATATCCTTAGTGATGGGAGCTCGATCTCAATGGGGAGTATGGCCTCTGATCCGTAGACCAGAGAGAATGGGGTGGCGCCTGTTGGCGTGCGGATGCTGGTGCGGTAGGCCCATAAGGCGGATTTAACTGCAGATGCCAGTCACGACCAGAGTCATTGACTGTTTTCTTGAGGATTTTCAAAATGGTTTTATTTGTAGCTTCTGCTTGGCCATTGCCTTGTGGATAATATGGTGTGGAAAAGCGATGCTTGATTTTGAATTTTTCACACAAGTCACGGACATCCTGATTCTTGAAGGGCGTCCCATTATCAGAGATAATGGATTGGGGGACACCGTACCGACAAATGAGGTAATTCAGGATAAACTTGGATATCTGCTTTCCGGTGATGTAGGTCATGGGAATTGCTTCGACCCACTTAGTGAAGTATTCGGTGGCGGTGATAATGAATTTATGGCCATTGGATGAGGTGGGTGATATTTTACCAATGAGATCAAGCCCCCATTGTGAAAAGGGCCAAGGTGTAACAATAGGATGCAGTTCTTGAGCTGGTGCATGAATAAGATCTCCATGCTGTTGGCATTGCAAGCATTTTCTGACAAAATTGTGTGCCTCTTTTTCCATCGTCGGCCAGTAGTACCCTGTTCTTAGCAACTTTTTAGCCAAGGTCATACCACTTGAGTGTGACCCACACGTGCCATTGTGTACCTCAGTTAGAGCAGTCAGGGCTTCCTCGGGTTTTAAACAACGTAACAGGGTTCCATCGGTACTCCTACGGAAGAGGGTCTCTCCTAGGATGACGAATCGTGAAGTTCTTTTGATGAAAGTGCATTTTAGGTTCGGGGTGATGTCAGTGGGGAGGATTCCTAACTTTAGGTAGGTGTATATATCATGATACCAAAGATCACCGGGACCAATGAGTTCACATGCGTATTCTGACTCTGGTACCTCGAATGTGGGTACGAGAAGCTGCTCTACAAGGAATTCATGTTTCGAGACGTTACGAGGGATGTCGAGTAAGGATCCAATTGTCGCCATTGCATCAGCCGCTCTGTTGTTTGTCCTTGGTATCTGCTCAAAGGTAATGTCGATGAAAGATTCCTTGAGGCTTTCTACCACCTTCTTGTATGGTGTGAGCTTATCATCCTTGGTTTGGTATTCGCCGTTGACTTGGTTGATGATAAGTTGTGAGTCGCCATAGACTTTTAGTGCCATGATTCGCCATTGTGCTGCAATCTTGAGTCCTATGGTCAAAGCCTCATATTCTGCTATATTGTTAGTACAAGGGAATGCCAGCTTGTATGATCTAGGTATGCAGTCTCCTTGTGGCGTGATGAAAAATACACCAGCTCCTGACCCATGTTGTGTGTGAGAGCCATCAAAGTATAGCTTCCAGTGGTCTGTTGCATCAAGGTTAAAAAGGGACTCATCTGGGAATTCTGATATGAGTGGATTATCTGTGTAGAGGGGAGCTTCTGCCAGCTGATCCGCAATGACTTGTCCTTTTATGGCTTTTCATTCTACATACTCGATATCATGTTCAGATAATATCATTACCCACTTAGCCATTCTACCTGTAAGTGCTGCTTTTGTCAATAGGTACTTTAGAGGGTCTATTTTGGCAATCAACTTGATTTGGTGTGCTAGCATGTAGTGTCTGAATTTCTGAGCCGCAAATACCAATGCTAGGCAAGCTTTCTCTATTGACGTGTAATTGAGCTCATGTCCCACCATTGTTCTACTGATGTAGTAGATAGCCCGCTCGGTTCCCTTTTCATCATGTTGGGCTAAAAGGGCCCCCAGGGCGGCTGTTGTTGCAGAGATATATAGGATTAGTGATTTCCCCACAATTGGTGGCATCAATACAGGTGGTGTAAGTAGATATTCTTTTATTTTGTTGAATGCTTGCTCGCATTTGTCATCCCATCTGAAAGCTACTCCCTTGTGAAGTAGGTGTGAATAGGCAATCTGTTTATCTGCCAATTGTGCTATGAATCTTCGGATGGACTGGAGTCTTCCTTGCAATCCTCTTAGTTGTTTCAACGTTCTTGGTGCTTTCATTTCAAGGATTGCTTTTACCTTTGCAGGGTCTACCTCTATCCCTCTCATTGAAACTATGTATCCTAGCAGCTTCCCTGATTGCACCCCAAAGACACACTTCTTCGGGTTGAGTCTAACCTTATATTGTTCAAGCCTGTCAAAGATAGCACTTAGAGTTGCTATATGGTCTTGTCTCTTCTTTGATTTAGCAAGTATGTCATCTACATAATCTTCGACTATTTTGTGGATCATGTCATGGAAGATTAATGTCATGGCTCTTTGATAGGTAGCTCCTGCATTCTTCAACCCAAATGGCATTACATTCCAGCAGTAGGTGCCCCACGGACATGTGAATGCTGTCTTGTGTTGGTCTTCTTTTGCGATCAATATCTGATTGTACCCCGAGAAACCATCCATTAGGGAAAGCATCTCATGTCCGGCCGTCATATCCACTATCATGTCAATGTTGGGTAGTGGAAAGTCATCCTTGGGACATGCTTTGTTTAGGTCTCTGAAATCAGTGCAGATGCGGATGCCCCCTTTCGGTTTTGAGACTGGTACGAGGTTAGATACCCATTCTGGATAGTCAATCGGGCGTATGAAGCCAACATCCAGAAGTTTCTGTAGCTCAATCTTTACAAGCAAGGCTATTTGTGGGTGCATCTTCCTTAGCTTCTGTCTGACTGGTTTTGCTCCGGGGTGAACGGCCAAATGATGCACTACTACTTCAGGATCCAGGCCTGGCATGTCTGCATAGGTCCACGCAAAATTTACCTTTCTCCTTTAGGAAAGCTGCCAGTAGTTTTTGTTCTTCTTCTAGGAGGGATTCTGCATAGAAGGTAATTTGTGGTTCTGATTCTGTTCCTAAGTTGACCGGGTTGCACTGTTCTGCCAATACTGTTGACTTCTCTTGGTGTAGAGCAATAGGGGGGAGATTGAATCCTTCATCCTCTGGTGCCTCAGAGAGGTTTTCACCATTGGATGCATCCTTTATTTTTACTATTTTATGGTTAGAGAGTGCCACAGTGTGGTTTTCACTCAATAACTCTGAGCTTATTCTCGATCTTTTTCTTTTGTGACTGAAAGACTCAATCGTCTCCCCATAGTATGCTTGTGTGTCTAGAGTGATATCAAATCCTACCTTGTGATCTCCACATGGAACAGTATCCCTTAGTCCCATGAATTCGGAGAGAGCCTCATCGTTTTCGAATGAGTCTAGAATCGGCGGTCCCCGTTGGTCGTGATCAATGAGTTGGGGGTATACTAAGTGGATTTGGTGGGTTTGTTGGATTGGCTCAGCGGGTGAGACACTAATCATCAATAAGGTGGAATCTTCAAAGAGCCTAGGTAAGCCACCTATGGTGTCATCGTCATCACTGCTACTACAAACGTCAGTTATGTCAAATGTGAAGTTATCGAGAGGTAGGCCTGTGGACACGGGTAATCTAAGGTTAGTTGCCGAGACCCGAGGAGAGGACCTGACTGCCCTATTAGGAACACTTCTGCCACGCACAGTTATACTCGGAGGGGTACAGCCGAGGCCAAGGTTCTGCGTTCTTCTTTCTACAATGATGGGCTCCAACCGTCCATCACTATTTCTTCCTAGGCTTTCATTCCTGTTATAGCCCATGCCGAACATCATTTGTAACCCTCTGTTTGTTTCCTCCATGGGTAGGGTGGGAGTGGGTCTTTCATCTTGGTACAGAGTGTTTGTGATGTCCTCCTCGTCCACATTTTCCTGACTGAGATCCCCCCAACTGTGGAATCCAGAGGGTTCTGTTCTAGTGCGGACAGGTGTTTGAGTCAATTGTGGTTGCCCATGTGATCTAGGAGATTGTGGTAACTCTCCTACAACAAAAGCATTTCTCTTCATTCTATAATCACCGCATCCATTGTCCTGTATCATGTTCTTGATCTCGGATATGTCGGGGATGGCGGGTGTCTCTGTCGCAGAAGTGGAGGCGAGATTAGCTGGGTCTATGTATGAAGTGGATGGTCCTTCATCATTTTTAGGTACTTGAGGGATCTTGTAAAACTTGGCTTCCAAGTTTTTGCAATAGGCGAAGGGTTCGGGATCCCCATATATGGTAACCTCCTCATTTTGATATGAGAACTTAATGCACTGATGATAGGTTGAGGCCACTGCCTTCATTCCGTGTATCCATGGGCGTCCCAGGAGGATGTTGTATGGCAAATCAAGGTCAAGAACTTGACAAGTTGTTTCCATGGTTGCTGGCCCCACTTGGATGGGGATCTTGATAGTGCCCTGAGACACTCTTTCTTGGTCATCATATGCTCTTATGGTGATACTTTTGTTTTTATTGATGGAATCCTCGGCAAATCCCAATTTCTTTATAAGTTTTAGAGAACAAATATTAAGACCTGCACCACCATCTACCAGGACTCGCTTGACTTTCTTTTTATGAACTAGGATTTGGAGGTGAAGTGCCCGGTTATGAGATGGCTGCGGGGGGAAATCATGGTCTGAAAATGTTATGAGATTCAGGGTAACGATGTTACCTACCATAGCCTGAAATTGCTCTGTGTCAAGGGTAGCAGCGACGGTAGAGGCAGCTAGTGCTTCATCCAGGATCTGTCGATGAGCGGCGGAGATTTTTAGTAATTCCATGATGGATATTTGTGCGGTGTTCTCTTCAGTTGGTCAATTACATTGTAATCATAGGGGACGGCCTTTGTGTTGGTAATGGGGGTCTTAGCAGGTGCCCCGGCAATGGTAACTTTTCCGCCTCGTGTGGTGACTCCACAGTCATTGTTGGTTCCCTTGATATTTATGACAGTGACCAACTCGTCGACACATCCGACTATCTCCTCGTATACTAGATTGGCACTAGCATACTTTTGTTTACCCTTATTATTCCCTTGGTTATTTCCCTGATTATGATTCGGCATCGGATTCGTGTAGATTTTTAGGTCTTGGTTTCCGGCCGGCTGCTCGATGTTGATGACCTTATCCTCGATGAGGTCTTGGATGATATTCTTGAGTCTCATGCAGTTGGCGGTGGTGTGTCCTTTAACTTTGTGGAAGTCACACAGGAGATTCTCGTTGTACCACGGCGGTTTGGTCATGGGCTCTGTGTATTGTTCGGAGTTAGAAATTTTGATTAGGTTTTCTTTGACCAATTTCTTCATGACAGACTCAATCGATTCGCCAAGAGCTGTGAACTTTCTCTTGGGGGGAAACTTGTTACGGGGAGGTGGTCCTCCTTGATTACCCACATTGTTGACTTGGCTGGTGGAAGGTGGTTGTGACTGTGCTACTACCGCATTAGCCTGCACATTGTTGTGGTTATGAGTTTGTGGATGATGATGATTTTGGGTATTTTGCTTAGGAGCACTGATGACTACCTTAGCATCAACCACGCCGTCGTTCGTGATATTTTTGTTCCTCGACCATGTTCGAGGTTTATCATTGTAGTTGTTGGACGGGCGGTTATCCTACGGTGGAGTGAATGTAGGTGCGCCTCCTCGCGCAGTAAGGGCTCTTTCAATGTTAAGCGCCTTTGGAATTAGTTGATCATAAGATGTGATGCACTGCATTTTTAGGTAGAACGCCAGGTTTTCATCTAAGTTGGCTATGATGGTGCAAACTTGTTGTTCCTCTGGCATGGCCCACTTGCTCTGATTGGCCTTGGATCACCATCTTTGCAAGAAGGATGCAAATAACTCTCCTCTTCTTTGTTTGAGTGCAGATAGTTCTTCTAAACTGACATCCACACCCATATTAAAAGCGTAATTTTTAAGGAAAGCCTCCACAATTTCCTCGAATGTTTTAATGCCCGTGGGTAGGCGAGAAAACCATTCCATAGCTGGACCAGTCAGGCTTCGGGGGAAGAGCCGCATTAGATACGTGTCATCATATGTGACTTCCATGCAGTGCACCTGAAATTCCCTGACGTGGTTTTCAGGGTTGCCCGTTCCATTGTACTTATCAAATTTGGGGATCTCGAATCCCTTTGGAAACGGTATCATGGTGAGACTTCTATCGAACGGATAAGGGCACAAGTTGCCTGGTGTCCTTGTGGTTTTTCCTGCTTGCAAGTCCAACACCTGCTGCGAAAGCAATTTGATCTGTGTTGCGACATCCTTGCTTGGGTCGGGGGGTGGGATGAATGAGTGGTGAGGTGTTGGAGGTGTTTGATGGGTGGGGAGCGTACTGGTCGACGTTTGCTGCGAGCTTGGTTGTGCATTTAGGGCTTGTTGGTAAGCTTGCATTTGTGCCAACAACGCTTGTTGTTGATCTTGTTGTTGATGTTCCAATAGCGCTTGATGTTGGTCCATCTGCTGTTGTTCCCATGAAGCCTGCTGTTGGTCAAGTTGTTGCTGAGCTAGTAACGCTTGTTGTTGGTCTAGCTGCTGTTTTGCCAACAATGCTTGTTGTTGGTCGAGCTGCTGTTGTGCCAATAAAGCTTGTTGTTTAGCTTGGTGTTGTGCCTGAAAGTCTTGTAGGGCTTGGTGGTAGGCTTGCAGGTGGATTGCTTGCAATTGCGCTTGGTATTGAGCTTGTGTCTTTTGTTGGGCTTGAGCTTGAGCTTGGGCTTGAGCTTGCACTTGCGCTTGTGCTTGTGCTTGTGCGGCTTGTGCTTGAGCTTGAGCTTGTGCTTGTGCTCGCGCTTGTGCGGCTTGTGCTTGAGCTTGAGCTTGTGCTTGTGCTTGTGCGGCTTGTGCTTGAGCTTGAGCTTGTGCTTGCGCTTGTGCGGCTTGTGCTTGAGCTTGAGCTTGTGCTTGCGCTTGTGCGGCTTGTTGTTTTTGGAGTGCCTTTTGGTGGGCAGCTTGTTGTGCGTTTTGCAACATGATGGAGAATGAATTGGTCATGTTGTGTTTTGGCGGTGGGATTGGTGGTGGAGCAGGAATCATGCCAACTGTCGTGGCGGGTGGAGGGATTGTGGTTGTGACTGTGATTTGGGTTGTGGGCAGGGTGGTTGAGACAATTGGTCCTTGATGAGGCATGCTTTGGGAGACTTGAGGACCAATAGATGCATTAACCATGGTGACAGGAATGGTTGCGATTTGTTGTGAGGATATGGGCAAAAGAAGCGGGTTCAAAGTGGTGGTCAGATTGCTTGGATTAGCAAAATTTTTGATGGTTAAAGGTGGAAGACCTATTCCAGGAGGCGATGCAGATGTGAAAGGAAGCGGGGGAAGGGATGACGCACCACTTTGGAAAGAGAAAGCATTGATAGCTTCCGTCATTCCAAGCAAACCAACTTCCTCATGCGGTGGGGGAGTTGGTATGTTCAATTGATAAGCTGGTGTGGCGTGAAATGAGGATGAACCAGCGGGATTATGAAATGTGAGTGGGATGTAAGGGTGAAATGAGTTTTCTGGAATAAATGTAGGGGGGATGATTGCTTCTTCATTAGTCACAAGGCGGTGTTCTTGCAATTCTTGGAACATGGCACTCCCCTTGTTCACAATCGGGGAGGTTGGTGTGATGATTGAGGTGATGCAAGGTACTTCTTGATTGATGTTTGACAACGGGGATGCAACTGCACTAGTGCTTGTGTTAAGGTTGAGAGGGGGCATGTCCCCTCCTCTTTCTATTGAATTTATGCATTTGAACATAGCACTAACAATTTTATGGTTCTTAGGATTTTGAATCATTTCCATGATTTCCTCTGGTGTCATCCCTATGTCTTCATTTATGTCGTCCTCTTGATGACTCTCCTCTTGAAGATTTTGTGATGATACAAGAGAGTTGCTTGGGGGATTGCTTTATCCTGCTAGGTTCACTTTGATATTTAGATGACTCATGTCCATAGAAGTTGATATGTCTCTGATATTCTCCATGTCCTTCTTGTGTTGAGATCTTGTTTGGACCATAAAAATAGGGATTTGTTCGATCCTAATCCTTTAAGTCCAAAAAGAGAAGAACTAGGGTAGCTAAAAGATCAAAGATGGTGATGATGATGATGGGTTGAAACAGATGAAATGAGTGAATGAAACCTTTGGAAAACTTTTTGAATGTATGTGCTAAACTTTGAAAGGGCTTTTGATTTGATTTGAATGTGATAATTTGACTAGATGTGTTAAGTCAAACAAGATTGGTTGTGAAGTTGTTTTCCCTAGGAAGTTGTGTTATCCTAAGGGAACTTGCACAAAATGGATGAATTGACAAAGTGTGTTATGCCAATGTTTTGGAGAACTAATAGACTTTAAGAAGTTGTGTTATCTCAAAGAAAATTTGTTCAATGATTTGAGACTATGTTGGCCAAGTGTGTTAAGCCAAGATATGATGATGTTGATTTAGCCCTCTAAGTTTAGTGTGATGTTTGATTCTAGAGTTCTCAAAAAGGTTTGATGATGAAATGAGACTTTGATTTGATGGATGAATGAATGGGAATGACAAATTTGATCTTGAACCTTAACCTAGATGTGACTCTTTCTTTACAAAACCTAGGTGTTGAAGAACATGCTTGACTTCTTATGGGAGAAATGCAAACCTTTGAAACAATTCAGGATTTTGTTGACAATAAAACGCATATAATGCTAGATTGTTCCTTGAGGCTTTTCTGTAAAATTTATAAACCAATCTTTCCCTGAATTTGAAAAGTCTCTCAAGACGCTCCTCACGAGCTTTTAGACTAAGCTTCTTGAACTTTGGTTTTGGGATTTTGATCTTGCGGGAAATCATGTTAGAAATCATGTAGACTCAGCCATCCTCATAGAATAAAATAGTTCATTTCTCCAAACAAAATGCTAAAACTAAATCAAACATGTATGGAGAAAAGGAAATACAACCTATTCTATGATGGATTGGTGCCCTCCATGAAAATGTGAGAGAGCCCTTTCCCAACCCTTTTCCAAGCTAAATGAGATAGACAATGAGTTGCTATGAGCTCAAGTTGCCTATAGTTTAGATGCCTTCAAAGTGTCTTGTAAAATGAGAGAAGATGCATTGCTTTTATAGAAGAAGTTGAGAGAAGAGAGGCCAAGTTTAGCCAATGTGGGACTAAATCCCCTCCAATAGAATAGAGCCACTTGGCATGATGGGATTGGTCAAAGCTTGTGCAAGTTTTGGCCAATGTGCCCATTCAAATTTGAAAAATGTCAATAAATGCATGTTGTTGAGGGTTTTGGGGGGAATAATCTTTGTTCAAAAAAGTCAAAGATGAGAGTTATTGAGGGAAAATAACTCTTTTTAATAAATCAATAAATTGATTTATTGATGCAAGTGGGTGGGTTAGTTAGGAGTTTAGATTTGACTCTAGTTGAGTCAAAAGCTAGAGAATGCTAATCATGATTAGAAGTTAATTAATTTAGATTAATTAACTTAGGGGATTTTAGGGATTTGATATTTGATTTTAAATCAGTTTGATTTATTAAATCAAATAAGAAGAACCTTAGGAACTTAATTAAATAATTTGATTTATTTAATTAAGCTTGATGAACCTTAGGATTAAATCAATAAATTGCTTTAATTGATTAGTAGAAGAAACGAATGCATGATGTTAGTTATAGTGGAATGCATAATGTTATTTTTGGATGTCTACAAAGTCAAATGCAAACCTTGAATCTAAAGATAGAGAGACAATGGAAGATGGAATCAATTTGAAAACAAGTCTTTAGGTGTGATTTGGTGGCTAGTTGCACCTCCTCAACCTATATTTCTCCACGATTCTCCATAGCTATCCATGATCAATCCTTTGCAATGTGATATCTTGAGTGAGAAGTATTCCTCAAGACCTACAAAAACCCGAGTTTGTTGCCCTAAGCTTCAACTTTGTTGTAGAAAGAGAGATGAATCTTCTTGTGGAAGATGTTCAACACTTGATTCTTGAGATTTCTTGTAAAAAATGACCTAAAAATATGTATTTATGATCAAAAATACCTAATTGTCAGTTATTTTGACCTAAGAGGCTGACACCCATTGAGAAGTTTTAGCAAGTCAGATATTTTCCTGCTCAAAAATGTAAATAACCCTAAAAATGACTAAGTCACCACCTTTGGTGACTTAGTCCCACCAAGGTTTTTGAGGTTGGATTGATGATATTTGAGTGATTTTGATGTTGTTTATTGGGACTTGTATGATTCCCTAGGTAAAATAGGCCTCAAATTTAAAGATAACAAGTCTTATGGGCTGATAAATTTTATTTTAGGAGGGTGATTAATGCAAGGGCATCTAAAGTATTTCCAAATTAGGAACAAACTTGTCCTTTTCTTCAAAGTTATATAATTTTTCATGAAACTCAAGGCTCGAAACTTCTTTCCCCCACTCAGTGCAAGGCAAGAATTAGCCGAGTTAGGTCATGGGAAGGATCATGTAGTAGTGAGAAGAGAATGTTCTACAACCATTACATGATAGGGTGTGGGATAGTAGTTTCTGGGTTGAGGGAGTAGTAATTATTGCCATCAAAATGATACTTTCTCACTATTTCTCTCAATTAACTATACTCATCACTTTTATGTCCAAGAACACGATGATATGCACAATGTGGAACATTATCATCTTTAGGACTTTTGAACAGCCTATTCCTAGGTGGTAATAGAATAGGTTCTTTGTTAATGATTATTTGTAATTTCCTCTCACATTCTGGTGGTGAACAAAGAGGAAACTTGAGTTTTTGTAACTTGTAAGGCCTCTTGCATCTACTAGATTCTCTAACTTCATGAGAGGAGATTAGGGAAGGAGGTCTTGATATGATTTTTTTGTTGTCCTAGTTATCGTTATGAGATGGTGAGTGTGTTTTTGGGAAAAGGACATTCAGATCAAGAGGGGAATCAAATATCACTATGCCATCATCATGAAGCCAGAGATATTCGTGAGGAGGCATGCAGTTATGAGGGGGATCTTGATAGCCTATGGGTGATCCCACAATGTTGGTTTACAATTTATGCAAGATTCTTATTTTTGTTGAAATGGCATATTTTTAGAAAATATAATGTTTAAGCCTTAAAAAGTTCCATTTTAAGGATTCCAATAGAAGAGAGTTTGATCAAACCACCTTAGATCAAAAATCCTTGGATAGAACCCCGCTAGTTTTAAACCATACCTATAACAATGTCTCCTTTACACCTATCAAAATGCTGATAAAAAACCACCTTTGATTTAACTTTTGGGGGATCAAATGAATTCATTTAAAATTTATTTTTTGTAAGTATGTAGTCCTTTTTTTAAGCTTCCCAGAAAGTGTAAATTTAAATAAATTAAATTAAATTATTATATTTAATTTTTATTTCTTGTGAATGTAGGTTTTTCACAGAAAATCAAGCTCTTTGTTCTACACATGTGGAAAAATAGAATATTATCAAAAAGTAATTTTGAAAAATATGAGTGCACCAGATAGTGAAGTCTTTGATCCAACAAAAAAAATAAAAATTCAATACATACAAAAAAAGCTTATGTGTTATAGAGTCCACCTATGTCTAAATTATAATTGGTTTGACTTCAAAAATTGATTAAGGAAATAATATTCAATAAAAATCTATGAAACCAATTGGAAGCACTAGATATCATAGTTAAAAATCTAAATTAAAAAAAAAAAGAATTTAATCCTTTATGGAATTTTTTTTATCTATTAGACGGTGACTGACACTCCTTAAAAATGGTGTTTACTGAAAAAATCTAGTTTTCAAAGGAGATAGAAAAATAAATGCAATATGATTATTAATTGTTTCAAAAAAATATATTTAGAATCTACAGACAAAATTTCACAACTCAATAGTTTGCATCATCTTCAAATTCATCACGGTGTAGCTGCTATAGTTGTCTGAAAGTGAAGATTTAGTTAGAAAAAATAAGTTTAGTGTCTATTTTTCCCAAAACTTGTAAACGAGTATTGTGGGATCACCCCTATCCGCTTGGTAGTTTCATCAAGTGATAGTTTCTCATAAAATTGATGTATTTTTATGTTTAGTTGTTGTGTTATCTCCTTGTTTTCTCAAAATGGTAAAAGCTTTTCCATAGGTATTTTCAGGGTTGATTGGAGTATTTGACACTTGGTTATCATGAAATAGTTGAGTGGTTTATTTTTTAGAAGAACTAGGTCTACCTAGGGTAGGGAACTTAGGTTCTTTGTGTGTTTCAGGATGTATGTAACCAAATGTCTCAAGAGGTGAGATGGTAGGAAGGTCTTGAGGTTTCATGCATGAATAAAAGGATGCATTGGATTCAAGGTTGTCAAGGTAATAATTGAGAAACCTATTCATGCTAGCATGATCTTCTCCAATAATGTCAACATCAAGAGGAGGACATGCATTAGGAGTTGATTGGGTAGGAGTGGGTTCAAGGTCATTAGGATCTATTCCAAAGGCACAACATGACATGTGAACTAAGGTTTTGAATGACATCCAAAATGTTTTAAGAGATATAGCCATAATGAAAGCAAACTAATTGAAAAAAATAGAATAAAACAACAAATCTAGAAATAAAAACAGAAATGCAATAACAAAAAGCAGAAATGCAAAAAATGTTCTAGAAATGCTAGAAATTATAGTGCAAAATGTTTAGGTGGACTAAGTTGCCCAGTGTGGTGAAGTAGTCCCAACAATGAAAAATTTAGCAATTTTTAGAAGTTTTGAATGGTTTTTATGATTTTTAGGCTTTTCCAATGCAGATACAAAATGAAAATGTAGAATATTTTAAATTTTTGAGTGAAATGAAATGCAAAAATGCAAGCTATATGATCTTTTCACTAATGCAATTTAAAAAACCCTAGAATGTAAAACAATGCAAAACCTTAATGCAATTTTGATGCAAGCTTGTCCTAGGATTCAAATGCACTTGAAATCAAAATTAAGAATGTGTTCTAAAGGTGGGTTCACCAAAATTAAACACATATTTTGGGGGGGGGAGGAGGGTTCTCTAGAACTTCTAGGATTTTTCACTTAAAAGGAGACATGTCATTAACACCAAAAGTATGTGGGTTCATTCAAGACTAAGTGCTAATGTGTGTGGAATGTGTCTAAATATTAGAAAATAATGAAAGAAACTTACTATTGAAGGAAAAATAATGAAATTAAAAAAGGTATTGAAAACATTATGTAAAATGACCTAAAATGTATGCAAATTGTGGCAGAACTTGAGGAAACAAAAGGGGTGCACCTGGAAACTAAAGTTTGATGAAGAGTAGCTCTAGAATATTCTAGAATCTACTATTGAGGCCACTAGGATACTTACACCAAGCTGGGCGACTTAGTGGGTATGTGCAAGATCAAGATGGGCCAAAAAGTGGCAATATATAAGTGATATGATGGCCCATGTGGCTAACGAATTTTTTTTTACCCAAAATTGATCAAATGAAAAGGGTTTTAAAGGATATTCTCAGATTTCCACCAATATAAATTATTATTTACTTTGAATTTAATAAATAATTATTATTCATTTTCTATTTGAATTACGACTAAATTCCTTATTGATAGGTTGATTGAAAAACATCTATAGCTTTCAAACGATATCACATATTTTTAATATGACACATGTGTCACATTCTATGCTTCACATAGTTTAGGATTTAAAAAAAATTCATGGAGTTTTGACCAAGTTAAGGTGGTCAGACATATGAGTTTTTATATTTTATAAAAGTTGTAGTAAAAAATTCATAATTAATTATTTACTTGGAAACAAATTACAAAAAAATATGCATCACATCAGGACATGTGTTCTCTACTTATATATAAAATCTAATAATTTTTTTTTATCATTTTATTGTGGTTAGGGTGGTTAGACAAAAACCTACTTCTTATTTTTTCCCTTAAATTTAAGTACTACTCCATTAGAACATCAAATTTTCACCAGATAGATTTTTTAAAAAATAAACCTAGTAGTTTAGAAACTACATTCAATTTTCTAGAGATTTTATTCTTACATATTTTTGAAATAATATAGATAACTTATTCAAATTTTTATGTCAAGTTCCCAAACTCTAATTTTTTGAATTTTCATCACCACTTAAGGGTTTATTTTTTCATGATGATCCTACACATACCCTAGTCTTGTTTCAGGGAGATTTTACCAGAACGGGTTTCAAAGAAATGGGTATCCAGATCCGCAAAAACCACTTTTCAAGCTTGGTGATGGGACTAATTCACCAATGATGACGAATTAGTCCACATGTAGCTTTCATGAATCTTGAAGTTGGAATCTATAGCTTTCTACCTTTACTTCTACTCCTAACAAAAATCTAGATCTGAATCTTTAGATTTTGACCTATAGGTTGTCTTCAAGCTCCTTTTAGAGTTTGTTGAATTTGAATGATGTTGATGGGATGTTGCACCTTTTAGCACCTTACTCTTTGAAAAAAATTCTTACAAGACCTGCAAAACACACATGCGAAGAGGGGGAAAAGGGATAGGGTTAGAGAATAGGGGTTTACCTTAGTCAAACCCCATTTTGGTAATCAAACCCTAGAAAGTGAAATGAAATGAAAAGGGAAAGATGATTGGAAAACATGCAAGTGCCATAACTCCCAAACCCCTGATGGATAATTCTGAAGATATGTAAGTAATCAGCTCTAATAGATGAATGTTTGAAGTGCTTAGAGTGCTTGAATGCTTAGATTGCTGAGGAAGATAGATAGCTTGATCATGAGAGAATGAGGAGGATGATAATGAGGGGAAAACCCTTTATTTATAAATGTTTTTCCCTAATTTCTCATAAATACCTCATCACAAGATGACTTTAGGGTTTAGAGGACAATATCCTTCCAGAAATTTGGAATGATTTTGATTTTTAAGCCTTATTGACCCAAGTCACCCAAGGTGGTGACTTGGTCCCACTAGGGAAAATTTTCTATTTGTCGAGAATTAAAGTGTGATTAATTTTTTTTCATGAGATTCTCTTTCGAAACACACTTAAGTAGGACCTAGAAGTGCATAATGGGACCATTTAAGGATAACAAAGGGTCAATTTATTGATTACAAGCCTAGGAAAGTGTGAGAGTTTGTTACAACTCCTTACAATACTTTGAAATAAGGCTTGGTAAGTGACAAAAAGAGGTTATTTAGGTGAATTTAATAGAAATGTCCCAAAAAAGTGGGAAAGTGTTACAACATCTCACAACACCTTTGTAAGATATCATTAGTTTTTATTGATTTACAAGCATTCAAGGTCCAACATGAATGTGTTGGCCACATTACAACATTAAATATAGGAAAAATCAGGCCAAAATCCATAGGAAAGGCCCAATTGACTGAAAAATGTCAAGGATACATTTTTTTGCGACACACAAGGTAATTTGCTAATTACACTATGCAATGATCTGAAAAATATAATTTTTTAAATGCAAATTTGGAATCAAGAAATGCCTAAAATGAACCAATTTAAGCTAGATTTAGTGAAATGCATGAAGAAAAGAGTCAACCCATTGAAACAAATAACTAATGGCAACAAACATAAATACATAAATTCATTATTTAACCCTGGAAAACTACAATCTTAAACTCCACAGGGACTAGGACACCAGAAAGGGAATCTCTGTCTTGCTTATGGAATTCTAAGGTTCCAGAGACTAGAACAAACAATAAACAACAGAGAGAGGATTCTGAGCCAAAAACCCAAAGAGGTACTAGGATGCTAGGAAGGGTGTTTTAGTTCCAGTAAGGGGTTTTTACAAAAAAAAAAACAAATTTTGAGTTGTTCATAGTGTTCGTAGGTTGCCTATGTAGGGATGCGATGTTTAGAAACATAAAAGTATGCCAATGAATGAACAAAAAGTGTCTAATGCCAAGAAATTGGATGAAAATTTGAATGCAATTTTTTCAATTTTGAATGCAATAGAAATGTTTCTAAATGCAATTAGGATGATTGATAATGCACTTTTCAGTTTTCAATGAGATAAGATGATGTAAGAAAGAAAAAATGCAACCTATATGCACTTTCACTAATGCAAATATGAGAAACCCTAGATGCAATTTCACTAATGTAAGATGCAATGCAATAATTAATGCAACCTAGATCTAGGAATTTAATGGACTCCAAATCATAAAATGAATGCTCAAATATGTCAAGTTCATCAAAATGAACTGTAAGGAAAATAGGGTGTGGATTTTCACCTATCTTCCTTATTTCACTCGATATTGTCCTAGGAATCCTAATTAGATTGACTATCAACCTCAAAGGTGAGTCAATTCTCAACAAGGAAGACCTAGGAGGGGTTCTTTTAAGTTTTGGAAAATACAAATAAGCATTCAACTCACAAAACCTAATAATTCAAGCTAAATGAATGATGCAAACAATAATTATGTGACAAAAATTTAGGGTATGTGTACCTGAAAGTTCTACAAGTGTAATAAGGATTCCAGAAATCTAAAAATGTTGTCAAAAAGCATTATGGAGGACTAATAATCCCTTACTATTGTATTAGTATCATTGCTATTGTTCGTGGAAAATGCACAGTCTTCAAATGTTGGAACCGAATCCAACACGAAATAATTTTTGAAAAATGACATGAGGAGGAGTAAGACACCATAGGTAGTGACTTAGTCTCATTCTAAATTTTTGAAATCTTTGAATGTATTCCTGAGGTCCAAGATCTGCAATTCCTTCTTCTCATAGGCCAAGTCCTAAATCTTTTGAATCTAGCTTGTAGGTGATTTTGCATGAAGATGAAAACATTGTGATGCAACTTTTCAACTTTTCACTCCAAATGATCTTCAAGTATTCAACCTAAATCTACAATCACAAACACACAATAGAAGAAAAACTTGTTGATTATTAGTAAATTGGGGTTCACCATGGTCAAACACCTTGTTGGTAATAGAATGAAATGGAGGGAAGTGATAAATGAACAATATGAAATGTTACAACTCACCAGAACCTTGTTATGAAGTCTACAAACTTGTGTGAAATGGCTAGCTTGGATATAGATCTTGAATCCAATGAATGCTTGATAGATCTTTAGTTGAATTGCTTGCTTGAATCAAAACCCTACAACACAAATGTTAGCTCTAAAACACACATGATGCAATAATATCCTTGATAAGATGCTTGAATCTTGATAGTGGCTGCAATTTTTTGAAGAATTACTCTTAATCTAATTAAATTACCTTGGGAATGAATACTTGAGTGCTTAGGATTGCTTAGATATGAAAATAAATGAATGAGCCTTGTATTTTTTATTATTCATGCTTAAAACCAAGAAATTACATCACAACAAGCTGACATAGGAATTCATTAATTAAAGGAGGCCAAATCCTACCAGAATTTGAAAATAAATCTCAAAAAAAGATTAAGGTGGACTAAGATGCCCTAGGTGGCATCTTAGTCCTAAGTCCTAAAAATGTGGGGTACAAACTCCAAAAAGGGGGCCCAATTAAGGTTCCACTAAAAAGGGGGTCCCAAGACCTCGAGGGACAAAGATGCCCTAGGTGGCGAATTAGACCCAACCCAAAAATCAGGGAAACTCAACGAGAATAATTAAATTATCATTTATCCATTGATGTTTGTCAAGGTTTTCCAAAAAAAGATATAGTTTATAAGGCTTGTGGATGCAAACTAGGACCAAATTAAGACATAAATAAAGATAAATAAAGTAAGGTGAGCCCAAATAAGTGTCAAAATTCAAGAGTATGCATTTTCCTACACTAAAAGATATTTTAAATTAATTCTAATAATTTTTATATCTTATTTTACAATTGAGTGAGGAAAATTTTATCTTGTATATTAGGAAATTTTGAAAACTGAAAGATAATATAAAAATGTTTTATTTTTTTTCTTGTGAAAAATGAATATGTATTGATGGAAGATAATATACAACCATTTCCAACATAAATATTTTATGATAGCCATGACTATTAATAAAGCGAATATGCTTCAAGAATTAGAAATTAAATCCACTCATGATTAAGAATTTAGAGAATATTGGATTTGGTTAGAGGTAAAGACTCCAAATAAGTAACATTTTAGTTACCATCATTATAGAAGTCCATTTGGCCAAACAATCAACTACTATATTACTTTTTGCTCTTCTCCTTGCATCGCAACATCAAGCTTCAATGTCCACTCTTCCTCAATTGTCAACAACTGTGCCAACAAATATGATTTTCCATCCACCACAATATCCTCATTGCTCATTTTATTCTTTTCTACCTTTCTCTCCATGCCTTCCTCATGGCAAGTCTCAGCTACTACTTCTTCTATAGGTGCTTCTCTTTTAACGCTCTCCATCTAACATAAACTGCAATACTCCTTTTCATTTGCCTCTTTCTTCATCTCACTCTTCTTCACCACTTTCCTCTATATCTTTCCAATACACTTTCCCACTTCTTCTCAAACCATCTTTCTCACTTCTTTGCAAACTATCTATCCAAATTTCACAAATATTTGGTCCTCCAGTTTCTCCCAATACTAATCCAAAAATAGTATCCATATGGGTTTGCTCATGGCCCAACGCATATTGCTTGTTGTAATCTTGCACAATTCACATTTTTCACGAATTTCAACTCTCAATTCCTCAGGGCTTCTCTACCTACAACAACCCTCTTGAGCTCTTCTCTACATCTTCACACACTTTATTCTAAGTGTGAACCACCTCCTCGTCAGTGATCTTCTAACACAACACCCAAAAGTCTTGGTGGATCCTCTCCACTCTCAAGATGACCCTCTCTAATACCAATTGATGAAAGAGGGTCCTCCCCTCTAGAAACCAAACTCAAAACATGAAACAAATTTTCACAAGGATAATTTTCCCAATTTCCACATTTAATTAAATAATGATTGTAACAAAATCTGACCTATTATTTAATTCAATTTAAATACCAGTGTAACCATTTAAAAAAATAAACATTCTTTATATATACATAAAATTTCAATTCAACATTTACTACTCCTCTAGTGCATAGTTGCAGAGCCTCAAATTATGCTAAATCGGCCTTGCACCTTATTCTCACATAGTCTTGGCTATGTCTATTCCCACATGTCATCTTTCACACTCTTCACAAGTTAATTTACAATTTCACTATTATCAATAACCCCTTATCCATTTTGTGGCATCCTCTCCATTTACCTTTCACACAACCCACTCTCCCATTGCAATTATTTGTCTATTTACTTTATTTCTAGGTCATATGGAAGATAGTGTCACACCCATTCTCTAGATCTACTTCATATCTATACTATGTGCACCTTCTTCTCTAATACTAACCGACCTTCCCTTTTATTCTTCCTTCTAATTTTGCATTTTGTCCAATATGGGCGCCACTTTCTCTTCCTCTCTTTTTTGTTTTAAATATGCATCTTTTAAAATTCTTCACCACCCCTTGATATTTATCTTGAGCTCATTTTTTCTTTAACCTTGTGAATTTCCTCTTTGTATATATAATTTTTAATATTTTTAAAATTCCATCAAACTCCTAAACAAAATATGTTCCAGTGTTTTACTCTTTTGCTTTGTTTTTTTCTTGAAGGTTAAAAGACACTAATAATATTAATTCAAGATTCTAATTAAATTCAAGACTTTTGCTACCTCCTCCAATCAATTCATCTTGAAACAAAGTTCATTTTTTATCTAGAAATTTCCTTTACATCTGTCGATTATTTGTTTAAATCCTTCGACCAATACATTTGTGCATATCCAATAATTGGTATTGTACCCGATCCATGTGAATATGTGTCAAAAATCAATCAGAACTACAATGAATAGATGCCCATGTTCTTACATTCAAATACTAAAGATTTTGTTAAAGAAATGGAGATTTGGATTTACATAAGCTAGTTACATTTTAAAATATTTTCTTTCATAAAAATTCATGAGACGACATTGCTCGTCATTCAGCAAGGCATAGAATTTTAGAGGTTTATGAATTGAGTAGAGAAAGACAAACCAAACATGAATGGAACCAAAATTAATAGAAAGTGAAACAATGATTTTGGTTGGTGTCGATTTCCTTTTTGCAAGCATGCTCTTGCACCATAGGTTTTCCACATAGATTTTGTGTTCTCTTCTGTATGGTGTTTTTATTTCAATTTTTTATTAGCATTTCATGTTTGAATAGTATAACAGATTAAGGGTTTAATGAATACATGTGGATCTTATTATTTTTTAGAGTTTTGATGTTTTAATTTGATGCAACTCATTTATCCTCGCTATCAATTTTCTTGTTCATTCAACATATATCCAACATAATCATCTTGCATGTGAGTGTAAGTATAGGTGAAAGACTCTATCTATAGAACACTTTACTTTGTAGAAGAGAAAAGGGGAGCCAATTACTTCTATTTTTGTTATTTCACTTTCTTCTACTATTATGATATATTTTGTTTTTCTTGCACCATTTCCCATTGCCTTTATCTTGCCTTCACCTCCCCCAGTGGGTCTCGATTTTTCTCATCGCAAGAGGGTGCAAGTCTTCATCACCCGTTCCATGGAGTCCCCTCTCTTGATGTTCCTCCCACACATCCCTCGTTTCACTCAACCCATCAACATGTCAAATAAAAAAGTAGTGTCCACTGTGGTTTTTTCTTCTTCCTCCTCCACCTCATCTTCATCTATGAAAATTCAACATCCTTTGCTAAAGCACAAGCTAGAGAATGACCTCACTGTGAGTACAGGTTAGAAGAAGGGTTCACCTTTATCTAAATTTTTTTTTGTCTTGTCCTGCACTATCCTCATGATGGAGGTGGACCCTTCTTCTCTAAAGATAGTCACTACCCCTCTTCCTACGGCCAGTTCTAACTCTTGAGTGCCTTGCCCTTCCCGTGAAAAGTATTTTTAATTTGGAGGAATATATCCCAAATCTATTGTAAATTTTTGTAAGATTGATGAATTTTCCTTCACAAGAGCTTAGTGAAGAAGACCTTGAGAGGCCTTCTTCTTTTGACATTTTTGTAGGGTAGTTAGAGGGTACCTCACTTAGTATACTACCCTTGCAGGCCTATCCACCCTCTCCCTACAATAATCTAGATTGGGAGCAAGATGACCTGTTGTTCGATGGGGACTAGGGTGGCACCTCCTCTATATCCACATAGGTTAGATTTATTCATGTTTTTGTGCTCCCATGTGCTTGTATTTTTATGTTTGTGATGCTACTTGGAGGACCCTTACCACCCTTGTAGGTGCTTGGATAAAGGTGCATACATTTTTTTATGCATTTATTCTATTTGTATCACCATTATTTTATGTGTCATGATATTAATTTTTGATATTGGGGATTATGTAAAGTGTCGGGGGCATTTAGGCCTTCTTCCATGTTGACCCAATTTTCATTCACTTTGTCTTCATGTCTTGATCATTATCTTCCAAGAACTTTATGGATTGATGACAGTTCATATGCATATTATATTATATCTATCTATTTATATCTATGGATAGTTCTGACCGTGAATTCTCATATCCTCCCATCTCGTGATTTTATCTCTCTCTTTGTTGTATGATGTTGTGTTTCTCATGTGTTGTCCCTCTTGTGTCTGACAACATACCATGGATAAATCTCATTATGTGTTGCATGCCATAAAATATCTGCCTCCCCTTTCTCTCCTTAGGATTCCATGTGCTCCTATATGTAGCACACACCATCCTAAGGGGGCTATCATGCTTTTCTTATGTTCAATTAAGGGAATTTCTTTCAAAAGGATTAAATGGTGTTAAAATTATTTTATAGTAAACTTATTGATGAAAGAAAACCTTACTGAAAATATCTCATTTTCAAAACCTATGCATTCTCTCAAAAAGGACCCCTTATCAAAAATTTCTTTTGAAAAGGATTTTGTACTGAAAGAGTCTAAATTTTTTGCTTTAAAAGAGTACTCTTTTTAAAATGAAAGAGTTTGAAAACTTTCCTTTGAGAAAGAAGCATTATTTCAACTCTATTCCTTGATGAAAGGTATTGAAGAAGTATTCCTTGATGATAAAATCATTTTCCAATTTTGTTTTATCTTTATATTGGAGCATTCCATTGAATTGGCCCCTTGGTTTCTTGAAGGCTTCCATGTCGAAAGAACCCCCTTTGAATGTTATCTTATAAAATGAATTCTTTGGTGTCTTACAACTGGTGTATTTTATCTTATAGTTAACGTCATTGTGTCTTGGTGTTAGAAATCATATATCTTGGCATCTAGCCTGGGGGAAAATCATCAAGACTTGTCTTTTTTGTGACTATCCTATAATGGAGTTTTCAGCACTGACTGACCTATCTATCTTATTAGACCATGTCTTTTGTCTTATTTGATTAGGTTGTGTATTTTCATGGTGACTTGTGTGTCTTCTGAATATGTGTATTATGATTAACTTTTTCACCTAACATGTTTTTTTTTCAGCCTAATATGTTTGTGGTGAGATCACAGCTAGCTTTGTAGGCTTGAAGATTACTTTCATCTTCACATCTTGTTAGAGCTACCTATTTCATGTCTGGTTATGTTAGATCAAATAAATTCTTCCTTGATGATATTTATATATTCTCTTCAATCTCTTTCTAATTTAGATCACATACACATTGAAACATATGGTCACTAAAGTGGGGGAAAAATGTAATTGTGTAAATTGACACCTATGAAAATTTCCCATTAATTTACCTTCACTTTAGCTTAACAAATTAGATGATGTTAAGACACATCACCTTCATCATGATTATCCCACATTTCCCCACCATTTTTTATTGGTGAGGGGATTTTTGTCAGGGATGTGTGTATGCCATGTCGATGTCTGTACACCACGCTGTCATCCTAACAAGATTCCTACCTCTAGAATCTATAGAAATTTAATATTTCTTGATTGCTTGTGGAGGTAACATCTCTTGTAGACTCTTGAACAATGAAAAATCTCTTAGCCTACATTTATCTATTCAAAACTAATTATATCAATCTATCGCACCGATTCTTTCAATCTCATGCCAATTCTCTCATTCTAGCACCTCTTGATCAATGTTGCTTCACTCTCACTCTACCTTTCTACTAATAGATTTCTACTTGATCTCTATAGCTTCTCTTTGCTTCAACACCATTGGAATTGCAATTTTATGAAGCTCTACCTCCTTGGCATGGTGGTGTCATCTTTCTCCTTCCTATATCAACCTTGAGTGCTTATATAAATGAAGGTGATATTGTGTCTTTTCATTTATTTACATCACCAGTTTTGTAGAGTACCATTCAGGTTGTCATTATTCCCTATTCCTTGTGTCAATTTTATTCTCTTTCATCAATTTTATTCATATATTTGTATAATAGTTGACCATTGTAGTGGGAACACTTAAATGGGGGTTCGGCTGAGGTAGACCTTAAAACATAGTCCAACACTTTTCTTGTTTATGTGTGTCTAGGTACATGTTCATTTTATTAGAGCTAGTTAGAGAACTAGATCATAAGTGAGTTGGCAGTTTTTTCCTTTCTTTGTCAGTTCATCATTAGAATAGATTTATAGTATTCTTTTGGTTTTGTTAGTTATTTCTATATTTTCCTATTAATCTATTAAACTGCTAAACTTCAATAATTGGGCCGTTTATAGACCTTGTGCATTTCTGATTGTCATTTGAATCTTTGTCCATATAGTTCACAAACTCATCCCTTAGAATCCAACATGACACATTAAATTTTGGATACTACATTGTCATCCACAAATAGACAGTTGTCTGGTCTACACTTTGAAACCCTTGTATTATGCTCACTCTATATCCGAAAACACTTATCATTAGTAGAAAGGAAACAAGGTCACATTTTCCCTTCCTTTTAAGTCTATCTCGCCCTTCTTAAGATGTGAAATAGTCAAAGGTAGTTTAGGATCTAGTTAATTCCTTGGAGCTCTCTTGTGACCTGGAGCGTTGGGGGTGACAAATATCCCTACTCTATAATATTAATAATATAAATTTTGTAAATCAAGCATATCTATGGTTAATCTATTGAATATCCAAATTGAAAAAATACCCAAAAGTTAAAAAAAGAAAAAAAAACTAAAAAAAAAAGTTAGGAGAAAAACGTCACCTATGTTGAGAACCATTTTTGTGACACACTGGGGGAGTGATCATGATAAAAAAAATGGAAAATAGGTGTTATTCTTGATATTCCAAGAACCCAAAAAATGAATAATAAATATGAAAAAATAACAAAGATAAAAATCATCTTATGATGAAATCCACCTTTAGTGCCACATTGGATAAGTACTATGGAGAAAACCTACATATATACACCATGTGTAATAAAATAGAATTCAAAATATTATAGGTACTAATTTTCATTCCTCATCCTATTTGTATGTCATTTGTTCATGTCTTCCACCCAATTTATTTTGCTCCTTGTTATACACTAAATGAAAGTGACTACATCATATTTTGGAATAAATATTTCTTTATGCATTTTGATCAATTTAGTGACTAGAATACCTTTCATACTCGATAAGTATTGATTTTAATGTATTTTCCATTGCCCCATCAATAAAAAAAAGAACAAAGATCAAACATCAACATGTACCTTCAAACTTCAAGCTACACAATTGAAACATACACTTTCAATTATTTTATTTTTATAAATCTAAATTAATCTCAATAACATATAACCGAACTAATATTTTTTCATCATGAAAATATTCTTCTAATCCATCACTTGTCTTATATGGGATGTTTTCTTCCCTATAATAGATGTGTTTCTTAAATGGGATGCTTCCTTCCATGCACCAAATATGATCAAAATCCATCCTTTAGTTCTTTCCGCACATTGGCATGAGATAGTACTATTATGTATTAGTTGATGGTTGCTTGCCTTTTTATTTGGTTTATCTTTTAGTATTTTGATCTTTATTTTGATTTATCATTTGAACTACGCTATGAATACTAAATATGTGCTTTTAATAATATGAATTATAAAAATTTATATTGTTTCTTTGTGTTGTGTTTGATGGTTCTCTCAACATGAAACCACCAAGAACATTAAATTCCTTTTTAGTGTTGGAATATTCTCTTGTCTATTTTTCTCTTGAGATTTATTCCACGTATTGAATACATTGTCACCTTGATCTTATATACCCTAGTACATAGCATACATTTCTATATTAAATAAATATTTTAAACTCAAATAAAACATAGTAAATCATGATCTTCATGCATATTCATGTTTCGTACATTCATCCTTTAACTTTTTCCCATCATCTTACACCTTTCATTTGACATGTCATTCTTCATCTCTTCTTAGTTTGAGAGACAACCCATGTAGTTTGCACATGGATAACCTCTATAGGGGACATGAATCAATCAATCATATTGTTTTTATTTTTATTTTCATTTCTCACTCAACTAGGACATATCATCATGATCATCCTCATACTTTCTAATTTTCTTCTCAATCTTTTAAGCATTGTCACTTCATATATTTTTTAAAGAGGGGTAAAATATAGAATCTAAAATTTTCACCTAATCCATACCATTGTAATATCACTTATTAATCATTCATCACATTGGTTAAGTCAATATTCATTTTAACCAATATTCATTTAAAAACTTGTTCTTCATCTATTATTCAAATCATCCTTTAAATAGAAACCTTTTCGTCAAAATTATCTACTAATTGAGTTAAATAATTCATTGTTATCTTCTAATGGATTCAAAATGGAAATTTTCAAATTTTCAAGACAATCTATTAATTTGGATCGTTGATGTCATATTAATTTCTCCTTCAAAATTCTATAAATAAAATAATTCCTTCATCATTTTATCAATCATTCTTACACTTGTCTACTATATCTAAATCCATACTTGTTAAAATATAATATTATGCTAATTTGTTGAATCCACATCCAAAGAAATCTAAATCAACATGGAATTAACCATTTACATTGAAGTGATTAGATTAGAGTTTATTGATTTGTATTTTATGTTTTAAAATTTTATAATTCTTATCTTTCCATTTCCTGCACACAGAAAGAACAATAAAATTAAAGTTTTTGTATATTTATATTCACTAGATGAACTTATATAGAAGATTACTTACATAATTAAATTGTGTTTTGGTTTTCATTAATTGGGTAAAGATTTGTAGCATTCTGTTTGTTCTCGGAGTAGGTTTTGAGGGTTAGGTGGAATTTACAGATAACCCAGCAGCTGATAAGATGCTGTAGACCGATCAATCAGCCGTGCCGTGTCGCCACAGCTGATAATTAGGACTAATAATTCAAATATTGTCTTAATTAAAATCCCGTATTTGAATTATTTGTCCTAATTATCAGCTCTGGCGACACGACACGGCTGATTGATCGGTCTACAGCGTCTTATCAGCTGCTGGGTTATCTGTAAATTGCAGTTAACCCTCAAAACCCACTACTAGATTTCAACAAGCAAGGATATTTGTATTAATATCTAATTATCAGCTGTAGCGGAACGGCTGATATATCGGTCCTCAGCGTCTTACCAGGTACTGGGCTATATAAGACATGTTCAACCCTCCTACATAGTCATATGAGTTGAATTTCAACCGTCCTCCATCGTCATTTTGTTTAAAATTCTTCAAGATTCCTACATCTGGATTTGGCTTCGTTTTCTTCTGAAGTAGCTTTGCCATAACTGGTGACGTTGAAATGGAGATAGTATGAACCATGTTGACGTGGTTATGACAAATGCAAAGATTGAGGTTGATGTTGAAATGGAGTATATGGTTTTGGACGAATAAGATGTCTTCATGGCAGCGCGCAGATGGACGAGTAAGATATCATCATTGTGATCCTCTTTCTCGTTCTTCTTCATTACCTATCTCTGCATCTTCCATCACCTCGTCGATCTGCGCATCTGCCATGAAGATATCTTCTTCATCCAAGTCCATATACTCTATTTCAACGTCACCAGTCATGGCTATGCTACTTCAAAAGAAACGGATATAGGTAAAGAAGAAGATCGAGAAAGAGGATCACATTGTTGCTGTCCATATGGGTATCCATGTATGTAGGAAATTTTCAGCTGATTCTGTCTGTAACTATAAAGCTTTCTCTTTGTATCTTCGTGTAGTCTCAGAAATTTGATTTTGTTCTTGATTTTCTATGTTAATAAGTCAGATTGATATCGCAGATATATATAGGACCTCTAAACGTGGGCGCTCAACAGTCTTGAACAGGTACTGGCTTGATCAATAATACTTATGGCTTCCTCGTCACTCGAGGTCATTTTTAATTGTATTTCATCAATCTGGGATGTCATATTGTAATTTATGCTTTCAAATCTGTAAAATATGAGATATGCATCTAATATTATAATTTGAATAGTTAACACTCATATTGTGTTTTTCTAATAAAAAAAGATTGAGATAATTATTTATAAATTTTAATGTTTTTAAATAAAATTATTTATATTTATATTTTGTCAAATATATATTACAGTAATTATATGAAAACAATATTGTTAATTATTAATTTGGACATATATAAATTCAATTAGTGAATTTGACATTGCACAGTTTAAAATTAAAATTAGTTATCTTTTACTTTTATAAATTAGTCAATCAACCACGTAAACTATTTAAGTTTTTGTTGAAAAATATTATTATATTTTTTAAATATTTATAAATAAATTTTCTTCTATAAAATCAATCATGCAGTTATAATTAAAAAGTATATTTTATTTTTTTCATAAATAAGAGTAAAGTAATAAATTTAAAAATATCTCCTATTTCTAATATTAATATTAAGAATGAGTTACTTAATTATAATATATAACATAATAGTAAGTTATTTTGGTTAAATAGTATATAAGAAGTTTTAATGAGCTTGCTTAAGAACCTTGTCTATGTTAATCTATTCTTAGATTACAATGTTTTTTTGAACTATTAATTTTTTAGTAAACTATGAATATTCACTTTTAGAATATTATTTAATAATATTATCTTTTAAATGAATTTAGAAATTTCTTATTTATTGTTGTAATAGTAATTATAAGATTTGTACATTTATTACTCATAATTATCATTGTTTTCTAACATTATATTTATTTTTAAAATATATTGGATATCTTTATACCTAATGACATAACATGGATTTATATATTTCTTAAAATATCAAATGAAAGGCATATAAATGATCTTGAACCATCCTAAAATTTTCATATGATCAGTAGGGATGACCTTACAATTCTAGGGTGAGAATTAACTAATAAAAGAAAGAGTTGATTGATGAGACAAAAATGAAATTTATTTTAAAATACATAATTAGATCTCATTTAATTAAATAATTAAATACCATGTAATAAAATGGATAAATTAAACTTATGATAATAAATATAAATTACTAATAGTAAATAGAGGCAAACCAAAATAGTCATTACAAATCAGCCATTATAAATCAACAATTACAAAACAACCATAGAAGAAAACTAGGGGCTCATGAGTGGTGAGAAAACAAAGAAAAAGTAAATAGTAACTATATCTTAAATAGTTCAATCAGTAGTAATATAAATTAAAAAATCCACAAAGCCATGACTAGCACAAACCACCAAACCAACATACACCTACTCGTCTTTGAGAAGATTAGCACTAGTGATAACATTCCATTGCTGCTCCAGAAATTGGATCTTCCTTTCAAAACACACATGCTCTTGATGATTGGCCTGTGTATCTATTGTGACATCATGAGCTAAGGTGTCCATCTTTTTTCCCTTCTTCTTCTTGTTGAGACCATCGTCCACAACTTCCACCAACCGCTTCCCCTGTCTCTTCCTTAAATCATCTTGAAAGAGCTAGTGAGAGTCATATTCTTTACTATTTATGTAGACATACGAAATTAACATTTTTAATTAAACATCACATTTAATCATTCTTCCCTCTTTAATTAATTAATTAATCTCCTATAGTTCCTGATTTAATTAAATCACATATATCTAATTAAATCACTCATATGCATTTCCTCTCATTTGATTTAAAATAAATACAAAAATTTAAATCAAATGTCATATCACCTAAACTCCTGTTAGATTAATCAAATCATGATTAGTTTAATCCTAATTACATGAATCCTCTAGATTCATCCACTTGCACAATTAATCATTTAAATTGATTTATTAAAACACCCATTTTCCCTCGCAAGGTGCCCTCATTAACTCTCATGTTTAACTTTTTTGGACAAACACAATTCCCCCCAAAAAACCCTCAACCATACTCATTTATCGTCATTTTCAAATTTGAATGGGCACATTGGCCAAAACTTGCACAAGCATAGGCCAATCCCATGGTGACAAGTGTCTCTCCCCTATTGGATGAGATTTAGTCCCACATTGCCTAATCTTGGATTCTCCTCTCTCAACTTATCCTATAAATGCAATGCATTTTCTCTTATTTCATCATCTACAATCTACATTTAGAGCATCGTTATTATAGGCAACTTGAGTTCAAGAGCATCTCATTGTCTATCATCTCACTAAGCTTATCTAGGATTGGGAAAGGGCTATCTTCTACATAAAGGATAGCACCAATCCAATATGGGATAGATGTGCTTCATGTCATTTATGCTTTAAATTATTTCATTTGGTATTTCTAGTTGTTTCAATGTCTTAATTTAGCATGTCTACTATGGAATAATATCTCATAGGGTTGCTGGATTTTGTTATGTCAATTTCATTTATAGAAAGAGATTTATTAACATACTAACATGTGGCAGATTTTAGCATCCATAGTTTCTTTGTTGTAGTCGGTGATAACTCTCAAGAATTGCATGCTCTTCTCCTGGTTCCAGTGGATGGCATCAATCTTAATCAAAAGGCTCTTTTCTTCCTTAGAACCAAATATTTCTCAAAGATCATCTAGCTCTTTTCCCCACCTTTCCCACCTCTCAAAGGATCTCACTAAGGAAGAAATCATATCCTAATGCACCTTATTCTCTACTTCACCAGGCCACAATACCTACTGATCGAGAAACTTACCTTCCAGGATTTGAATTATTTCTTTAGCCGTGACCAACTAACCTAGGAGGCATTTCATAATATCCTTCTGAACATTAATAGCCTCCAAAATTTCATTCGATTTCTTTCTTAAGGGTTCGGTCAGGACATGAATTAACCTCATAACATTACTAGGTTCCTCTAAGCTGATGCACATGATTGAATAATTTTGGGGATTAGGGTTAAAAATGGGAGGAGAGTTGGGAAGCTCAGAGTCATGGCCCTAAGCCGAGGAGAGTTATCCAGGCTCTGATTTCGAAAATCATCCTCATCATTAGAATTATGAGTCTTCCATCCTAGAGGAAATGGGTGTGGGTGTGGGCATGAACAGGGGAGTTCATTTGAAAATAATGATATGCAACAACGAATAAATAATTCTTTTTAAAACAAATATGGTTAATCATTGCTAGATGACATCAAAATGATAGGAATTATGTGGATAATTTTAGTGTCTACATTTTACCACTCTTTGAAGAAATTTTTGAAGTGACATTGCTTTAAAGCAAAAAAAATTAGTTGATAGGAAAACAAGAAAATATGAGGATGATGATGATCATATGATCTTATTGAGTAAGAAATGGAAAATCAAAAAAGATGAGACGATTGATTGATTTATGTCACATGAAGAGGTTATCCATGTGTAAACTACATGGGTGATCGCTCAATGGAAGATAAAATGAAAAAAAATAATTCAAATGAAGTATGGAAGATTTAGTGTAGGAAAATGCATCCCTCTATATTTTCACACTTGTTTGGGCCCTCCCTGCTAAAATTGGGCTTCTTTATGCCTTATTTGGTCCTATTTTGCATCCACGACCTTATTGAATGCATCTTTGCAAGGATAATCCTAACACATATCTAATGACCAATCATAATTTAATGATTTTAGATTGTATGGCCTACATTTAGTGATATAGAACTCATATGCCACCTTGGGCATATGGGTCCCACCTAAGTTTATGGGCCTAGTCCTGAATTTGGCATAAAACTTAGCATTTCTTGAAATTTGCGACCCAAGCCTTGGCTATTGGGACTCATACACCCCAACTATTGTATGAGTCCCGCTTATCTTGGACCTATTTTAAGTTCAAATTCTTGATGGGATTTAATTATCATAGATCTAATGTCACCTTGTAGAGTTGTAATTTCACGATGGCATAAACAAGTATAAATGCAAGTTTACTTCACATGTTTTATCCTAAGCTTTAAAGTATTCAACAACTATAGAAAATTTGTGATCAAGAACATTCAAGATCATTCAAGAGTTTATTATCAAGTATCTTGGAGTTATATTCAAGATTCAACCATCATTTCAAAGTCATCATGCATCATGTTTTGTTTGAGCTAACATTTGTGATGTAGAGTTTTATGATTCAAGAAGGAATTCAAGTCAAGATCCATAACATACAATCAAGTATCAAGATCTACATTCATACTAACCATTTCATACAAGATTGTAGATTTTGTTCAAAGGGATTGGTGAGTTGCAACATTACATATTGTTCCTTCATTATTCCTTCATTCTATATGATTCCATTTCAAGGTTTGATTACCAAAATGGGGTTTGACCAAGGAAAACCCCTATCCACTAAAAAAAAATTCTTCCCTATCTTTGATGTGTGATTTTTAGTGGAAGATTAGGGAAAGTCATCTACAGGTCAGAATTCAAATTTTTAAACCCAGAGATAAAAAGGGAGAGAAGATACAAAATTTTACTAGAGATTAGAGTTTCAGACCAACCCTAATACTAGGACTATATTGACACTTGTGACGTATGAGTCCTAGTATACCATTTTTCAAACTTTTTCTATAGATCTTGGTATATTGGTTGTAGATTTCAGTTTCGACCTGAAACACTAAAATTTGACAAAATTTCCCTTGTTGGCGTATAAGTCCTAGTGTGCTTAAAAAGTCACAATTTTAAGATTGTGGACCTACCTTCAATCTTCTTTAGTTTTTTAGGTGTACCTCAAGTTGGCTAGGTCATATAGTTAGGTTTTGCATGTTAATTTCATTTCTTGTCTTTTTAAGCCTCCGCTTAGTGGTGAACCTCCTTATTATCTTTAATCACACCCTAGGAGACCTTATAGTAGATCCTTTCTATCAATTGTAACATTAGATTGAGATCTATAGGGTTTCTTTGAATGAACTAGAGTGAAATAGGAAGGGACTCCCCCTTGACCTAGTTCCATCTCTCAAGAGGTGGAACCATATTTCCTTGGTTTTACTTTGGTGAACCTAGCCTTTGGACACCTTATTTCTGATCTGGAGTGCATCATAGTCCTAGATCTAGCTTACATCAAATTTACATTAGATCTTGCATTAGTTAATTTGCATTTAGGGCTTCTAAATCTTAGATTAATGAAATTGCATATAGGTTTAATTTTCTGCATCTTGCAACATTGAATTTCATTTAAAATAATTAATTTCACTTAGTCTATACAACATACAAATCTCAAACGTTATCTTTAACTCAAAATTTTTTGAATTTAATGTTGACTATGTGAGAGGAAAATTTGCAATTCCTAACAATAGATGGATTAGCTATTGTCCGTAAACTGAAATAAACCCCTCCCTATGAAATTGTTGATCAAACATAGAACAGAAAAACATGAAGTAAAGCATGTGCAACCTTAAATATGTAAATCTAATCTAAGTTAAGCAGCCACCATCCCATAGGGGGATTGGTGCCCCTTGATGTGAGAAGAGAGCCCTTTCCCAATCCCTGATAAGCAAGTGATGAAGATAAAATGCTGTGATAATGGACAAAATTAGTTCTCAAATGAAGAGAATAACTTTGCATGAGAGTGTGTTGTGTGTTTGAAGGATAGGAGCCTTGAATTTATAGTTGAAATTCAACAAAGGGGAGGCCAAATTGAAGAATGTGGGACTAATCCCCAACAAATAGGAGAGAGCCACTTGTCACAATGTGATTGGCCCATGATTGTGCAAGTTTTGGCCAATGTGCCGATTTCAAATTTGAAAATGGCATTGAATGCATATGGTTGAGGGATTTGGAGGGAATTTTGTTTGAACAAAAAAGTCAAACAAGGGAAGTTAATGAGGGCATATTCCTTGGGAATATGCCTTGTGAGGAAAATAGGTGTTTTAATAAATCAATTTAAATGATTTATTGTGCAAGTGGATGGGACATGGGTTAGTCTTAGCATTAATTAGAGATTTTGACTAATTAAGCTAGTGATTAGGTGGTGTGACATTTGATTTGCATTTTTGTATTTTTTGTAAATCAAATGAGAGGAAAATGAGTGTTAATCATTTTAATTAAATACATGTGATTTAATTAAATCAAGAGACCTTAGGAGATAAAAAGTGATTTATTTAATTAAACCTGATTTGTTTAATTGATGGATGAAATATGATTAATCAATAGTGTTAATTTTTCATGTCTACATTTTTCCCCTCTTTGAAGCAATGTACTCGTTGCATTGGTTAAAAGAATGACGCCGCTAACAAAGAAATTTTTAAAAAATTGATTTTTTTTAGATGCCCCAGCGAAAAGAAGTATGTTAGTACATTGCCCCCTACAACTTAAATGACTATGAAAATGGGATGTTTGGAAGATGTTTAGAATAACAGATTTATATTATCCCAAACAACTTAAATGATTATGCAATGCATGTGAGATGAATGATGTTTTCCTATGATGATATGAAGTGATTATGCAGAATGAGAGTGCGGATACAGGATGGATGCATTGTTAGCATGAAAGAGGATAGAAGAATGAGAGGGATAAACCCTTGAATCCAAGTAAACGCAAAATTCCAAGAAGTCCACTAGTCATCGAGACTTTATTAGATATGATGAATGATGATGATGTATTGCTTATGTAGGGATGGGAGAGATAAAGAGCATGCCCTTCTTTATGTTTGATAACACACATAGGTGTGATGTATCAAGGTATTAAGAACCAAGATGGCGTTGCGCCTAGTGTGATGGACTTTGAGTCGACAATCAGATAGGAGTTCTCTTGTTCACACTTGACAAACGAAACCTTATTCGTAATGTAGTTCAGATATTCTAAACATCTCGGGCCAAAACATAAAAAGGAAAGCCTTATTATGTGGTCAACAAGATACCTAAAACATCCTTCTAACAAACAAAACAAAGTATGCATGACGAAGTTATTTTACAAGAATATCCAGCAAGCACAGCAGATAAAAAAGATAATGATCTTTGCCCCATTCCTTTCCCTCTAAACCTGTTTTGTTTAGGCATCATCAAGAGGTCCTTGGAATGAGCGCAAAGACCAAGGAAAAAGGAATCAAACAAGCTAATGTTCTTCATACCGCTAGCCAAGCCTAAACTACTATGGGGTACCTGATGCTTATGCCCAATGTAGGAAAGATTCATCCTAGGACATGTTGTGATCAGGGTTTTGATGAGACTGATTGGGTGATAAGATATTGATACTCCGAGTTGATCAACTTGCTTGCTTAATAACTTAGATTTAAGACTTTGATGATTAGGTGTTCAATTTTGAACCTACTAAACTTTCTTCTAATTGACTCACCAAAGAGTGAAGGCGATGATTGACTTTATTCAAACGGATTGCCAAATGCGATGGATGCCTAAGGACTGACCTAAACTATCTTGGGGGATGATCAAAGATCAACCTTGCCTACGTTCAAGCTCAGAGATGATGTAGTTCAGACAAGGTGAAAGACTGACATGACTTAATGATGAATTTTTATTTTTATTTTGAAGATTTTTTGAGATATATTTGATTGAATTTGGGAAGAGCACAAAATATACACAAATCTGATCCACCATTAGTTTCAAGGACATGCCCCCAGCGTTTAAGTGATAGACTTCTTCACTAAAAGGCAAGACAAAATGACCTTAGGAATATGCCAAGTAGTACTATGGTGGAATATGATATGGGCACCAGCTCAAGCTATGTTATGAATGCGAGCGGATGGGTGGATGGATGATTAATGAAATGTGATGAATGGATGATTGTTGTTCTCCTAGCTATTTCCTTGATTGTGGTTCGACATCGGATTTGTGTATATTTTCAGATCTTGATTACCGGTTGGTTGCTCAATATTGATGATCTTATCTTTGATGAGGTCTTGGATGATATTCTTTAGCCTCGTGCAATTTACGATGGTATGTCCCTTGATCTTGTGAAAGTCACAAAGGAGGTTTTCTTTGCACCATGGCGGTTTGGTCATGGGTTCCGTGTATTGCTCAGAGTTCAAGATTTTGATTAGGTTTTCCTTGACCAATTTCTTCACTATGGATTCAATTGATTCTCCAAGAGCTGTGAACTTCCTCTTGGGAGGATATTTGCCTCGGGGAGGTGGTCCTCCTTGATTATTCCATTTTTTTATTTTATTGCTAGGAAGCGGTTGCAATTGTGCTACTATATTAGTTTGCACATTATTGTGATTATGATTTTGTAGTTGCTGATGAGTCTAGATGCTATGCTTGGGGGCACTAATGACCACTTTAGCATCGACCATGCCAGTGTTTGTGATATTTTTGTTCCTCGACCATGTTCGAGATTTATTGTTATAATTGTTGGACGGGCAGTTATCCTGTGGTGGAGTGAATGTTGATGTGCCTCCTCGTGCAACAAGGGCTCTTTCAATGTTTAGTGCCTTTGGGATCAATTGATCGTATGATGTGATGCATTGCATTTTTATGTAGAATGCCAAGTTTTCATCTAGATTGGATATGATTGTGCAAACTTGTTGTTCTTTCGGCATGGTCCACTTGCTCTAATTGGTCTTGGATCACCATCTTTGCAAGAAGGATGTGAATATCTCTCCTTTTCTTTGTTTGAGCATTGATAGTTCTTCCAAACTAATATCACCACCCATGTTGAAAGCATAATTTTTAAGGAATGCTTCCAAAATTTCTTGGAATGTTTTATTGCCTGTGGGTAGGTGAAAAAACCATTCTATGGTAGGACCGATCAGAATTTGAGGGAAAAGTTGCATTAGATATGTGTCATCATATGCCACCTCCATGCAATGTACCTAAAATTCCCTGATGTGGTTTTTTTTAGGGTTACCCGATCCATTATACTTATCGAATTTGGGGATTTTAAATCTCTTTGGGAATGGTACCATTGTGAGATCTCTGTTGAATGGATAGGGGGACAAGTTGCCCAGTTTTCTGGTTGTTCCCCCTGATTGGAGGTCCAACACTTGCTGCGAGAGCAGGTTGATTTGTGTTGTGACATCGTTGCTTGCATCGGGAGGCAGAATGAAAGTGTTTTGAGGTATTTGGGGTGTTTGATTGGTGGGAGGTGTACTAGTGGCAGTTTGCTGCAAACTTTGATGTGCATTCAAGGCCTACTGATATGCCTGCATTTGCATCAACAATGCTTGTTGTTGATTTTGCTGCTGTTGCTCCCAACGAGGCTTGTTATTGGTCGAGTTGCTACTGCGCCAATGAGGCTTGTTATTGGTCGAGTTGCTACTGTGCCAATGAGGCTTGTTATTGGTCGAGCTGCTACTATGCCAACGAGTCTTGTTATTGGTCGAGCTGCTGTTGCGCCAACAAAGCTTGTTGTTGGACGAGCTGTTGTTGAGCCAACAAAGTCTGTTATTGGGCGAGCTGCTATTGAGCCAACAAAGTCTATTATTGGGTGAGCTGTTGTTGAGCCAACAAAGTCTATTATTGGGTGAGTTGCTGTTGAGCCAACGAAGTCTGTTATTGGGTGAGCTGTTGTGCCTGAAAATCTTGTAGGGCCTATTGGTATGCTTGCCAATGGATTGCTTGCAGTTGTACTCGGTATTGTGCTTGCTGGGCTACTTGAGCTTGTGCTTGTTGGGTTGCTTGTGTCACTTGTGCTTGTTGGGTTTCTTGTGTCGCTTGTATGGCTTGTGTAGCTTGCTCATTTTGAAGTGCTTTTTGCTGGATACCTTGTCGAGCAGCTTGTAACATCATGGTGAATGAACTGGTTGTATTGTGTCTTGGTGGAAATTGCGGTAGATTTGGAAGAACAACGACCATTGTGATGAGCGGAATGGTCTTGTTAATGATCGAGGTTTGAGTTACAGATGGTGTGATTGAGGTGCTTGGTCCCTGAGAAACCATGCTCTAAGGAATGACAGATGCATTGTTTTTTGCGGTTGTTTGGATGGATGCCATCTATTGTTGTGGTACAAATGACACGGTTGGTGGATTTGATAAAGTGCTCTGATTTGAATAGTTAATGGTGGGAAGAGGAGGAAGACCCAACTTGAGTGATGATGTGGATGTGAGAGGTAAGGATGGAAATGGTGGGAAGACAGGTGGTGCAATCCCTAAAAGTGATGATGATGGATCCAAGATTTTCCCTACTCTTAACAAGTCACCTTCTCCTTGTGAGATAGGGAGAGAAGTTTTTATGTCGAGAGGATAATTCAGCATTGCATGAAATGAGGATGATGGTTTGACTTAGATCACTTGAAATGGATGTTTCTTTGTTTTGCTCCATATTCTTCTTGTGTTGAGATCGAGTTTGAACCATAAAATGAAGATCAATTTTCAAGAATGTAAGAGATTTATGAAGTTTACCCAATATCAAGGTGGTTTAGTCATTAGAAATCCATTTGATCATCACATATTATCTTTCTGACAAATTATTACCATTCCATGTTACCATTGGGCTAACAAGTACAATCACTAAGAGAATAAAATACCTTTCCAATGTATTTTGTCTCCTCGATGTATTTCCTCTACTGCTTCATTCATTGGGATAAGTCAGTGAGACTTTCCCAAAAAACCTTTGTCATCGGTATAACCCACATGGTTGGGGAGATCTAAGGATCCCACTCCAATCATATATGTCTCTTTGATACAATGGTTCTTTTTTTTTATCGATGAAAGTGTATATGTTTCTTCCTAATGAGGTTTCAATCGGCATGATGCATGAGCTTGGTATGATTTGAAAACTTCACTCCAATCAGCTTTCTCTTGTCGATAAGTTTTAATCGGTGAAATGTTAGGCATTGTCTTTTCGATTATGCACACCTATTATCTTCAAGGCCTTTGATCGTTGTATCTTGATTCACCTCTTCCCAATATGCAAAAAATATTGAAATGAAGAGCTATGACTTTCTGACAAAAAAGACATGCATATGATCTTCCCGATAAGGACAAATTTCTCTAAAATATTTTGCTTAACAATGATCAGATAGATGCTTACATATCAGAGGGCATACTAATGGGATAATTAGTTAACATGGGTTGTAAAATGTATCTTGTCACACAAATTTCAATAATTTGTATTGATCATGAAATAAAGGTGTGGAAATTTTTTGTGGTACATGGAAGATAGGTGGGTGAAGGCTAGTGAAAAATTTGAGATTTTTTCAGTTCTAGCATCTAATACAGGGCGAAATCACCCAAAGGGGTGAATGAGTCCTAGTTATGGTTTTTGAAAGCTTCAAATGCCTGAAAAGACACAACAAAAAATTCCTATAAATTTGGAAAAACCACTTGTACAGGGACTAAATCACCCAGAGGGGAAAATGAGTCCTAAACAAGGATTTTTGCACCAAATTCTAGATTTTTTGAGTTTTTTCTAAGGTTTCTAACCTGTATGTTGACTTGATTGTTTGCAATTAATTTTTTTTAGTAAAATCAAATTATTCAAGATGGAAAAATGCAACCTATATGCACTTTTCAATAATGCATGGTTTAGAAGTCCTAAATGCAAATTAACTAATGCAAGATCTAATGCAAAGTTAATGCAAGCTAGATCTAATAAATTAATGCACTCAAATTAGAGTTCAAGGGTTTAAAGGTTAGGTTCACCAAAATGAACTAAAGGAAAATAGGTTTCACATTTTGAGAGATGGAACTATAGTTTATGACCTATTTCACTCCTAGTTCATTAGGAAACCAAGATCCCTTAACTAAGTGACTCAATTGATGGAAGGGTATATGTGAGAGGGTTTGCTTACATGAGATTAAAAGGGGGTTCACCAATAATAAAATTCTTAGAAAGAAAGAAATGATAGTAATTGATCAAGGTGGGAAATTGGGTTCATCAAAATGAAATGAATTGAGATAATGAACCATAAGTTTTCCAACCCAAATCAATGAAATTATGAAGGCCAAAAGATGCAAATAAAAATTAGAAGCTAACCCTAAATTTTATATAAACTATTAGGGGATTTTTTAGAGCTTAAAATGGTGTGTTCCTTACTGCAAGAAGCCTATTGTTAGGGAACAAAGGACTCATTCACCTTTAGTGGAAAATGGGTGCTTGTTAGGGTTTTTGAAACTAAGATTTGGATTATTTTCCTTGATGTTTGTACTCTCAGATTCCTAGTTATCAGCTCTTAAAAACCTATAATATATTTTGTAGCTTCAATTCTTTGTTCTTTCACTATAGAGATCAATCTTGCAACTTGACAACTTTGACAATTTTTCTCTAATCTTCTTCTCCACTTGATCTTCAATCTGTAAGTCTATATACACACACTCAAGGGAATAAAATTTTATTTTTGTTAGTGAATGTGGGTTTTCCTAAGTCAAACCCCTTGTAGGTAATTAAACTAAATGATGAAATAGTGAAATTGAAGCATGAATATGAAATGATATAATGTTGATAACTTGTAAGTTGTCTTGGAAGATAAATCTAGAATTTAACATCTAGTATCCATGAAGAAAGTAGATCTTGACCCTTGAATAAGATGTATAAAAATTCTCGCAAGTAGATCTTCAATTCCACATCCACTATCTTAGCTCAACAACATGTAGGAATGTACTAAACCCTTGCCATGATGAAATGATCTTGAATTTATGTAATAAAATCTTGATAATATTCCTTGAAATTCCTTTGAAAATTCTCTATATTTCTCTTTCTCTTCATCTCATGAACTCACATAAAAGTGTTAGGAGAAACAATGTGAATTAACCCGATATTTATAATAAATCTAGAGATTAAGGTCAAAATTCAAACAACTCAAGCTGACGCCAGATCTGGAAATAAAGCTTATTAAATTATTTCCAAAATGAAATTTAAAAAGGGGGTCCTCATTCAGGGAGGAACCATTCGCCACCTAGGGTGAATGGGTCTTGTATTGTTTTCTAGGACCTTACCTTCGAGGAATGAAATAACATAAAAAAACCCATGTAAAATCTATCAGAAAATGGGGATCCTATAGAGGGTGGACTTGTCCACCACCTAGGGTGAATGGGTCCTAACACAAATTTATAAGACCTTAAATTTTCCCAACTAAATGTTATGTAATTTGATTTAGGGGTTTCGGGATAGATATTTGGGAGGTGTCACAAATAAGGCTTAAATTTGAGTTAAAGGGGCTAATTATCTCTAATTAACCACAATTAATTAAGAGGATACTAGATAAGTGTTAAAGTGTTTTACAACACTTTAAAAAACCTAAAAGAGGGTATAAATTAGGAACATCTTATTTAAAAGGTTCCCGAGATCAATGTGAATGTGTACAACACATTACAACATTAGACTGAGGAAAAATTAGATCAATTCAATGATAATTATTTCCAAATTAAGTTAGGAAATAGGGATATTTTTTCTATTACTACATTTTTCTCCTACTTTAGTGAGAGGATGACCCCATGTGAAAGTCACAGTAAAATAGATATTCAAGACACTTAAGTATGCAGCAATAACAAAGATACGTTATCATACCCTATCAAAGGCCAAGAGAAATAAAGAAAAACAAAGGATCAAGCACAATTATTTCAACACAATGTGGAATGGGGTTGTTTTTCCATAACATGCACACTTACTCTGGGGTAGTGGAACCTTAGTCTATCAACAAGGTGAGTTGTCCCAAATATGTGTATGCTCAATTAGGGGTAGTGGAACCTTAGTCTATCCACTTGGTGAGTTATTCCAATGAATTAGAAAATGAGAGAATCATATTAGCCTCTCATACCATATTGAAGTTATCCTCCTGAAAAATTGGATAAGGCACCATAATATAATGATTTTTGTAAATGATTTTGAAATGTCTTGTAAAATTTAGTTAAAGAGGATTTGTCTTTATTCTTATAAGGTCTTCTTCTTCGGGAGCATTATGCCGAATGTCTCCAAGAGAGAAAATATCAAGAGTGTCAAATCGTCACACATGCGATGCCTTGTTTGTATCATGCCATGAAGCTGGATTGTACACTCTTGGAGGACATAAAACCCGATGACACCACCAATAAAATGATATTTCACAAGAAAAAAGAGAAATCATGCCGTGAAATATGCCAAAATATGGCATCGATGTTTTCCCCAACTTTAAAGTGGTTGCTACACCATTACTATGAGAAATTTCTTTAAAGGTGCCAATGACTTCTCCTAAGGCATGGGAGCCTTCCTCGAAAAACCCTATGCCAAGTCATATGTTTCTAAAATAAGCTATGCCATGAAATAGGAAGGAAGGCTTGCACCCACAAATATATAAGGGATTTATGGATTTGGGGTCAGTATGTCTTTCTGCAATATTTTCATAGAGCATGAAACTATCATAATTACCCAAATACTCATAGAACTAGAAGAATTACACAAAGAGAGTGAAAAGAAAAAGAAAATCATTTTAGGTAAACATGGAAGAGACCTAAATTTCTTGATTCCTTCCATCATCCCCAAATGGAAAAAATAAGACAAATGAAAAAGATAAAGGAAAAGATTTTGGGCCAGCATGGAAGAGACATAAATATCTCAACACCTTGTATCATCCAAAAAGGAAAACACAAGACAAATGAAATGATTACGACATATAGAAGAATGAAAGGTACATATAGAGGAATGCATAAAGAGAGAGAGAGATACATGAAACAAAAAATCATGGGAGATCACATTATGCACATGCAATCACATAAAGAAACCATTTAAATGCAAAAACAATAGTTAGGCACATGTGAGTCAACCTAAAGTAGGTCATCCACATCCCAATCTTGGTCAGTATAAACATAAGGTAGACAACTAGATAAAGGGACAAGAGCAAGTGTCAAACTAGGGGAAGCACCGGTTCAATACTCTTTTTAGGAGATTTATCATTTAAGTTCATGGAAGAATAAAAAAATGTATTCAACTCATCATGTACTTCTTCATCAATATTTACAATGTCAATGCCATCATCTAGATTTATCACAATGGAAGGTCAAATGAAAATTTCCACAAAATGTTCTTGTTTATGTTGCAGTGAAGGTATAGAGTCATCATGCATTGCTTCAGGTAAATTCTTATTCCAAGATTTTCTATGGTTTTCTTGTCTTCTTGAGCCTTCAATCTACAAGAAATAGTATGTCGTCTACGCCTATTCTCTCTAGTACTTCGATTCCATTTCAATCTATTATCAATTTGTGCTTGTGTAAGAGTGGGTTTATCAATCATAGGTTCAATAACTTCCTTGGGAGGAATCACAAATATGAAAATAGTTTTTTCAATCGCTTTATCTTTGACTTTGTAAACTTATTTGACTCTAGGAGGAACAACAATATTGTGTTATCTCATGGTCTCTTGTAGGAAATTATGGGAGGTTTTTCTATATATTGCTCTTGTATGTTGGGAAGGGCTTCTATTTGAATAATTTATTTGTCAAACATAGATGTTTTATTTGTAGGTTGAGGCATATTTCAAAGGGATAATTCTCCTATTTTATTTTCCTTGAAATTTTGTGGTGCAGGAGCACCTTAAGGTCTTTTGGTGAGATCTTTGCACATTTTGGCATGTATGTGGTTCTAGCCAACCACCAACGTAATAAGGACTAGGTTATAAAGTCCCAAGGTTGAATTGAACTTTGCGTTGTGTCAAAGTTAGGTTAGTTTAGAGCTTTGAAGTTTGGGAAAGTCTTAATGAGGAGATTAGGCAAATCTTGACAAGGTTGTCTTGGAAATTTGTCCTAAAAGTTGGAAAATGGCATTAATAATGTTCTAAGCCCAACCTAAGGGTCCTAAAATGTGGGAATAAGGTATATAAGGTTAGAAAAACCCTAATATGATAGGTGGGAAAGCTATTGTATGGATTGAGATTTGGGAAGAAGAGATTGCGACTTGGAAAAGAGCAAAATTTGTTTGATTTCTGTGATAGAGCCTTCATCCAATCAATTAATGGATTGAAAGGAATGAACTAATGCTTTGAGTCTTTCATTTGTGATCTGTTCCTACCTTGAGTAGCATTGGTTTAGTCATTTAGTTCAGCTGGTTGAGGGTTTGCAAATTGTTTTGGGTTCTTGAATTCACTGCCCGATTCAGGGGCAGTTTTGTAAATAATGATCCCCACTTGACTTCCCATGGAAAAGCTTCCATGGCCCCTTGGAATCAAGTAGAGGACTGTGTACATAGTGTAAATATTGCTTTAGGATTCTTTGTGTGTAGGGGAGTTAATGTAACCATCAAGCTCTAAGCGAGTGCAAGGGCATTCTGGCTAGAATCTTGGACAAAACAATAGCAAGAAGACTTGCTAGATGGATAGGTATGTGCCAATTCGAGGTGTAGGGGTGTAGCAGCATGTTTCCTAGACATGTGTGTGCAAGGAGGATTACAGAGGAGGCCATTAGAGCCCTCAATTAAACTAAAGAAACCGGACTATGACACTTGCCCTAGAAACCCTTGAAAATAAGGGTTTGGTGAAAATCCTATGTAAGGATGCCAAGGGGGTCTAAGACCTAGGCAATCTTGAAGCCTAGGAGGTCTATAGTGACAATCCATGAAGATTTTGGGGGTTTGTTAAGGAAGGTTTGGAGTTATTCCAAGAATACTGGTTCTTGGAGGCCTAATTGATTAAAAACCAAGTTTCTTGAATTCGATAGTCAAATGAGGAAAGAATCCAACAAGGTAGATCATAATGGAGTAAGATCATCCAAGGAATAGTTGGAAGACCTATTCCTAGTCCCAAGAATGGTTTGGGAACTTTGTAGCAAAATGGAGCCCATGGGAGTTCATGGTGATTTGAGAGCAAAGGTGAGCATTTGAAATTGGTGGAGTGTTCTATAAGAAGATAGGGGTCTTAGGAGTGACCTCTGAGTAGGGTAGGGAAGAATACCCTAGGAAGACCGAAGAATAGGTATTAGGAAGAGAAAATGTGCTCTTGAGAGATAGCAGTTCCCACCAAATTGGTATTAGAGCCATAAAAAGGCTTGGGAATTGAGAAGTGAATGTTAGAGAGAAGTGAATCCATAGGAGAAAGCACCATGGTGACTAATGCAGAGCTAGCTAGAGATCTGATAGAGCAACAAGAAAAGAATAGATGACTTAAAGTAATTGTAGAAGAAATGAAGCACAAACTAGAAGAGGTTGCAGAGACTATAGGAAAGATGAAAATGCAGTTAGTAGAGGACAAAGACAAGGGTAAGGACCAAGTTGAGGAAGACATAGAACTAGAACCTGACCCTCCATCAGCAGAGGAACCCTTCCTCAAAGCATTCAAGGCATTAAGTGGCAAGGCACTAGAAGGCATCCCTGTTCTCACAGGAAGAATGGATGCAGAACTAGTTATGGAATGGATTGAGGAAATAGAGAATCAGTTTGAATGTGATGGGATGACAAAGGCACAAAAGGTAAATATAGCCAAATCAAGGTTAAGAGGACAAGCATTAACTTGGTGGAAGTTCTTGCAAGAAGATAAAGAGAAGGAAGGAAAGAAGCCCATAGGAAATTGGAAAAAAATGGTGGCTAAAGTAAAGGAAAACTATCTACCTGAGGACTATGACATCCAATTACATAAGAAGAGGCAAAATCGTAGACAAAGAGAATTAGATGTAGCTACCTACAGAAAAGAGTTCCAAAAGCTAAGCCTTAGGTCTAGAGTGCAGGAAATTGAAAGCATTAAGGTTGCTAGGTATCTAAACGACCTTAGATGCAACAAACAAGAGGAGTTGAGTCTCTTCACACTTACTACCCTCCATAGTTGTTATTAGATGGCTATTAAAGTGGAAGAGAAACTAAAAAAGAAACAAGATTCTAATACCAGGGTTAAAGGAAGAGGCAGAGACCCTAGAGGTGGACATAGAGGAGGTTTTGGTGGAAGGAGCAATGAGAATAGAATCCAAGGAGATTCTAAGGTTGGTGAAAAATCCCATGAGACAAATAGTAGAGGGGGATAAAGAGGTAGAAGCTCTAACAATGGTGGAAGAGGCAGATCGGGAGGATTTGGGAGAAGTTCTCATTTTGCTTCCATGAAGTGTTACAATTATGGACAGTTGGGTCATCTGGCTTATAGGTGTCCTAACAAGCCAAAATCTTCACAAGGTGAGAGAAAGATTACTTATGTCCAAGAATCGGACTGTTCCAAGCACTCAGAGGTAAGTTTAGATTCGTAGAAAGGAGAGAATCTCATGTTGAGAAGGATCTTGATCAAAGCACCTACCGAGGATGAACACAAACAGAGGAGAGCTCTTTTTAGAGTCAAGTGCAAGATACTAGGTAAGGTCTGCGAGGTCATCATTGACATAGGATCTACTGATAATGTCATATCAAAGGAGGCAATATAGAAGTTGAACCTCCTCAAGATACCCCATGTGTGTCCTTACAAGGTTACTTGGTTCAATAAGGGGCAGAATATATTGGTCAATGAACAAGTATGGGTTGACTTTGCTATAGGGAAGTATCAAGATAGGATACTATGTGATGTGCTACCAGTGGATGCATGCCATTTTTTGCTTGGCAGACCATGGCAATATGACAGGGAGGCAATACACCATGGCAAGGAAAACAAGTATTCATTCAAGAAGGATGGAGTGACTTACAAAATCCAGTCTTTGATAGAAGAAGGCACAGTGGAGAAGGCAGAATCTAGTGTACTTTTGATGAGTGGAAAGGAATTCCTAAAAGAAATAAAGGAGGAAGAAGGAGTTGTCTATGCAATCATGTTGAAGCGAAAGGAGGAGGAGTCACCTAGTCAGCTACCTATGACAACAAAAGTGAAGCAACTGTTGGATCAGTTCAGGGATATCATTTGTGAAGGCATACCAGCTACACTACCACCTAACAAGGCAATCAGTCATCAAATAGACTTTGTACCAGGAGCAACATTGCCTAACAAGGCTGCATACAAGATGACACTAGAGCAGAACAAAGAGATAGCAAGGAAAGTTCAAGAACTTTTGGACCAAGGGTTGATTAGAAAAAACATAAGCCCATGTTTTGTTCTAGTGGTGCTGGCACCTAAGAAGGGAGATAAGTGGAGAATGTTTACTGCATCTAGGGCAATAAATAGGATAACTATTAGATATAGGTTTCCTATTCCTAGGATAGAAGACTTAATGGACTGTTTAGGGGGTGCTAAGTACTACTCCAAGATTGATTTGAAAAGTGGCTACTATCAGATTAGGATGAAAGAGGGAGATGAATGGAAATCATCTTTTAAAACCATAGAGGGGTTATATGAGTGGTTAGTAATGCCATTCGGGCTTACAAATGCACCTATCACTTTTATGAGGGTGATGAATGAGGTCTTGAAGGAATATATAGGAGTCTTTGTGGTAGTCTACTTAGATGAAATCCTCATCTTTAGAAAAACAAAAGAAGAACATATGAAGCACCTAGAACTTGTGTTGAAGAAACTTCAAGAGGAGAAGCTCACCATAAATTTTCAGAAGAGTGAGTTTATGAAGCAAGAGCTAGTCTACCTAGGATTTGTAGTATCTCAAGGGAACTTGAAGATGGACAAGAGAAAGGTTGAAGCCATTCTTAGTTGGCCTAATCCCAAGATAGGGACTGAAGGTAGGAGTTTCCATGGATTAGCTCAATTCTATAGGAAGTTTGTTAGAAGGTTTAGTGAAATCTGTGCACCGGTCCTTGACACCATCAAAGAAGGACTGAAAACAAAGTTTGTGTGGACCAAAGAAGCCAATGAGGGATTTGAAAGATTGAAGAGGGAGATAGCTACCCAACCAATCCTAGTGTTACCAAGTTTTGACAAACCATTCATAGTGGAATGTGATGCAAGAAACATAGCAGTGGGTGCAATCCTAAGCCAAGAAGGTAGGCTAGTGGCATTCTTTAGTGAAAGGCTAAATGAAGAAAAGTCTAGGTACTCATCCTATGACTTAGAGTTGTATGCTTTAGTACAAGCTCTTAAAAATTGGAGGCACTACCTATTGCCCAAAGAATTTGTGGTATACACCAACAATCAGGCCTTAAGCTACATCAATACTCAAGAGAAGCTCAGTTTGAGGCACATCAAATGGATGGAGTTTTTGCAATCATACACCTTTACTATCAAGCACAAGAAAAGGGTTAACAACAAGGTTGCAAATGCCCTTAGTAGGAGATTGCTTACCATTCAAGAGATACAGCTGCAGAGCACAAGGGTTGAAGGATTCAAAGACCTATATGAAGGAGATTCTGATTTCTTAGTGATCTACAAGGTATGTACTGATTTTGAAAACCATTTTTATAGTGAATACGCAGATTATACTTTGTAGAATGGTTTATTGTTTAGAGGGAAACAATTATGTGTTCCAAGAGGTATCATGAGGGAGAACCTTATCCAAGAAAAGCACAATGGTAGTTTGAGTGGGCACTTTGGATTGAACAAGACCCTAGACTTAGTGGAGAGGTTCTATTGGTGGCCTAAGATGCAAAGAGATGTAAGAAGGTATGTGGAGCAATGTGGAGTGTGTCAAAAGGAAAATGGAGCATCAACAAATGCAGGTCTTTATCAGCCATTAACCATCCCAAATAGACCATGGGAATGCATAAGCATGGACTTCATAGTAGGGCTACTTAGGACATCAACTGGTTTTGATAGTGTGTTTGTGGTAGTGGATAGATTCAGCAAGATGTGCCATTTCATCTCATGCAAAACAACACATGATGCAAGTCAGATTGCACATCTATTCTTCAAGGAGGTAGTAAGGATGCATGGGTTGCCAAAGAGCATAGTTGCAGACAGAGATGTGAAGTTTATGGGACATTTTTGGAAAATTATTCGGAGGTTAGGAACCAACTTGTCTCATAGTTCAGCATATCATCCTCAAACGGATGGACAGACAGATGTGATAAATAGGGTACTTGGTAACTTGTTGATGTGTCTAACTAAGGAGTATGGAAAAGGATGGGAACAAGTCATCTCATAGGCATAATTTGCCTATAATGATAGCACAAACAAGTCTACTGGTAAGAGTCTATTTGAAATTGTATATGGGTTACATCCAAGAGGTGTACTTGAGTTGAGAGACCTAAGAGGTTATGAAGGAATCAGTGGACATGCTGATGATTTTGCTCAGTCAATGAGAGAGGTTCATGAGCAGGTAAAGAAGACATTAATGGAGGCTAACCAGAAGTTGAAGGCTAAAAGAGATGAAGGGAAGAGAGATCTACATTTTGAAATACGTGATTTGGTGATGGTATATTTGAACAAGGAAAGACTAAAGAAAGGCATACCAAGTAAGCAGTAGATGAAAGGATAGGGCCAGGTAAATTGTTGGCTAAGTATGGATCAAATGCCTACAAGGTGGAGTTACCCAAGGAGTTGTCCATTTCTCCTATCTTCAATGTGAAGGACTTGGTGAAGTATAAAGGACCAAAAATGGATGAGGAATAGTATAGTGTTGAGGTGAGTAAGGATGTGGAAGGACTCAAGGTACCTGATCAGATTAGACCATAGGTTGACAAGATTCTGGATTCAAGGGTGAAGAAGAAGACTAGGCACAAGACATACATGGAGCACCTAGTGAAGTGGAGAAACCAACCAGAGTCAGAGGCTACTTGGATAGCAGAGAGTGATTTCAAGAAGCATGGAGTCAGTGAGATGTTCTTAACACCACAGGTTCCTTAACTTCTTTGTTGCAGGGGGAGAATGGTGTAGGAGCACCTTAAGGTCTTTTGGTGAGATCTTTGTATATTTTGGCTTGTAGGTGGTTCTAGCCAACCACCAAGGTAACAAGGACTAGGTTATAAAGTCCCAAGGTTGAATTGAAGTGTGATTTGTGTCAAAGTTAGGTTATTTTAGAGCTTTGAAGTTTGTGAAAGTCTTAATGAGGAGATTAGGCAAATCTTGACAAGGTTGTCTTGGAAATTTGTCCTAAAAGTTGGAAAATGGCATTAATAATGTTCTCAGCTTGACCTAAGGGTCCTAACATGTGGGAATAAGGTATATAAGTTTAGAAAAACCCTAATATGACAGGTGGGAAAGCTATTGTACAGATTGAGATTTGGGAAGAAGAGATTGCGACTTGGAAAATAGCAAAATTTGTTTGATTTTTGTGACAGAGCCTTCATCCAATCAGTTAATGGATTAGAAGGACTGAACTAATACATTGAGTCTTTCATTTGTGATATTTTCCTACCTTGAGTAGCATTGGTTTAGTCATTTAGTTCAGTTGGTTGAGGGTTTGCAAATTATTTTGGGTTCCTGAATTCACTGCCCGGTTCAGGGGCAGTTTTGTAAATAATGATCCCCACCTAAATTCCCATGGAAAAGCTTCCATGGCCACTTGGAATAAAGTAGGGGACTCTATACATAGTGTAAATATTGCTTTAGGATTCCTTTTATGCAAGGGATTTGATGTAACCATCAAGCTCTAGGTGAGTGCAAGGGCATTTTGGCGAGAAGCTTGGACATAATAGCAGCAACAAGACTTGCTAAATGGATTGGTATGTGCCAATTCGAGGTGTAGGGGTGTAGGGAAATGTGTCTTGGACATGTGTGTGCAAGGAGGATTGCAGAGGAGGCCATTAGAGCCCGCAATTAAACTAAAGAAAGCGGACTATGACACTTGCCCTATAAACCCTTGAAAATAGGGGTTTGGTGAAAAGCCTGTGTACGGATGCCAAGGGGATCTAAGACGTAGGAAATATTGAAGCCTAGGACATCTATAGTGAGAATACATGAAGATTTTGGTGTTTTGTTAAGGAAGGTTTCGAGTTATTCCAGGAATACTGGTTCTTGGAGGCCTAATTGATTAAAAATGAAGTTTCTTGAATTCGATAGTCAAATGAGGAAAGAATCCAACAAGGTAGATCAGAATTGAGTAAGATCATCCAAGGAATAGTTGTAAGACCTATTCCCAGTCCCAAAAATGGTTTGGGAACTTTGTAGCAAAATGGAGCCCATGGGAGTTCATGGTGATTTGAGAGCAAAGGTGAGCATTTGAAATTGGTGGAGAGTTCTATAAGGAAATAGGGGTCTTAGGAGTGACCTTTGAGTAGGGTAGGGAAGAATACCCTAGGAAGACCAAAGAATAGGTCTTAGGAAGAGAAAATGTGCTTTTGAGAGATAGCACTCCCCACCATTTTGATTTTATTTTATTTTCTTATTTTATGTTGGGAAGGGCTTCTGGTTCAATCTTCACAAGGCTTGATAGGTTCCATAGGCTGAGGCCAAGAGAAATCTAGTGAAAAATTCCATCGAGCCGATGTAGGATTAAATCCACTATGGTGCATTGTAAACATATCATTGGGTATGTGCAGGATCATGATGGGCCAAAAAGTGGCGATATGTGAGTGATATGATGGCCCATGTGGCTGACAACATTTTTCTTACCCAAAATTGATGAAACAAAAACGGTTTTTAAATGAGATTATTAGCTTTCCACCAATATAAATTATGCTTTACTTTGAATTTAATAAATAATTATTATTCATTTTTTATTTGAATTACAACTAAATTCTTGATTGATAGGTTGATTTTAAAACATCTATAGCTTTTAAATGGTATCACATGTTTTGAATCTGAAACATGCGTCGCATTCTATGCTTTGCATACTATATGATTTAAAAAGAAAAATGAATTTCATGAAGTTTTGACCAAGTTAAGGTGGTAAGACATACAATTTTTTATATTTTTAAAAATTTGTAATAAAAAATTCATAATTAATTATTTACTTGGAAAAAAATTACAAAAAAATATGCATCACATCGAGACATGAGTCCTCTACTTATAAAAAAAATATTATTATTTTATTGTGGTTAGGGTGGTCAGACAAACACCTACTTCTTATTTTTTCCCTGAAATTTAAGTACTATTGCATTGAAATTTCAAGTTTTCACCATTTAGATTTTTATTTTTTAAATAAACCTAGTATTTTAGAAATTACATTCAATTTTCTGTAGATTCTATTCTTACATATTTTTGAAATAATGTATATAACTTATTCAAAATAATTCATCAAGTTGCCTAACTCTGATTTTTTTGAATTTTATTATCATTTAAGGGCCTATTTTTTCCATGATGATCCTGGACATACCCCATTGTAAAATGGAAACTTTGGACATCTATGCACAACTAAGGGGATCACATTCATGTAGAGAAGAAACATATAGCCTAGCTTCACACAAAACTGGTCTAATTGTGGGATGAAGGAAAATGAGATAGTTAATGTTTTTGGTCCCACTTTTAGAGAGAGATCTATCAAGCCTATCATAGGGCAAGGAAACCCATTATGCATCTTGATCGATGCTTTTGGTTTGTCATATATTTATTGATATAGTTCATTCATATATATAATTCCTCATTGATCACATTTTATCCACAGATGGGATCAATCAATATCCCATTAGTGGGCTTATCATTGATTCATCTATCTATGTAACGAGGACCATCAGGTGCATTCTTAAGTATGTCATTTTTTGAGAAATCAATGTCAAGAGGATTTTTCATTGAGCCCTTACAAGGTCTAGCTCTGATAAATTTTACCATTTTTTCTACAAGATGTGGTTCCATATTGCCCTCGTACGTGTCAACATTCATCACAGCCTTCTTAGTTTCACTAGCAAGAATGACTATGGCATGTATATCATTATGGTGTGATTTATTCTAATACACATGAAAGAAGTGACTAAGACTATAGATAATTTGTGTTCCATTTCTAGTTTTAATCACTTTCCTTAGATTTGGTATAATGGGAACCAAGCTAATGTCTATTCATTTGCTAAGGATATGGGCTTGTAAATTTTCAAATATTTCATCTAGTTTTTTTACGTCATCCAGTGAGATTTGAAGTCAAGTATACAAAGAATGAGCCATGGAGTGTTGATTATCAACACTATCAAAAAGAGAGTTAGAAAACCCAAGATCCACGATGAGTGAAATATTGTAGGATTACATGAGCCTCAAACTATGTCCTACAATAGTATTGCAAATAGGACACCAAGTTGTAAAGCTCATACAAGTTTTACAACCATAGTGTGAAAACCCTAAAATAGCAAAGGGGAAATGCAACAACTTAGAATTAAATGCAATTTTCAGATTCTAAGAAATGCAATTTATTGATTACACAATATAATAAATTAAAAATGAAATGTTGTACATGAAATTTTGAATTTTATAAATCTACTAAAATGAAGCAATTTAAAATAAATGCAATGAACTTGACGAAACAACAAATTAGGAAATTGAAACAGGAAAGTAATAGCAGCAAACAGAATCCTAAAACTAAAATTTTATTTTCCATAAAATGTAGATTAGTAGCTAACAAGGAATCATTCACTAGTAAGGGTGAATGGGTCTTTATTAGGTTTTTTTGATATGTTTTTGTTGATTTCAGAGTGCTTTTTAATGCTTTTTCAGATGCCAAAAGGTGAAGGTTTAAGCTGATCAATTACTCATTCAACAATAAGGGTGAATGGGTCTTGGTTAGGAATTTCTAAACTATTTTTGAATGGTTTGCAAGCTTTTAGTAATTCCTTTCAGTTCCAAGCCTCAATCAATGAGTTTCAGTTTCAGATTTTCCAAAAAATTAATGTGAAAATGCAATAAAAAGATGAATGCAAGGACCTAAGTTCAAATGCAATTTTTTGTTTTTTAAATTTAATTAAATGAGATCTAAATGATATGCACAATGACTTATTTATTTTTGTATTTTTCAAATTTAGAGACATACAAAATAATACAAATCTAAACCATAGATGAGATGAAGATTTGAATTCAATGCAAGAAACCCTAAATGAGATCTTAATTTAATGAAAATGAGTGCAAGATCTAATCTAGGATGTAATAAAAGACTTCAAAATCAGAAAATTACAATGTTTAATAGGTTGGGTTCACCATTAATGATTATGTGGGAAATTAGGTTCATTAAAATGAAATGAATATAGATAATGAACCACTAAGTCTTCCCACACAAATAAATGTAATTATGAAGGAAAAAAAATGCAAATAACAATAAAAAACTAACCCTAACTATTATAGAAACTATCATGGGATTTTTTAGAGCTTAAAATGGTGTTTACCTTGTTGCAAGAAGCCTATGTTTAGGGCATAAAGGACTCATTCACATTTAGTGGCGAATGGGTCCTTGTTAGGGTTTCTAAAACTGAGATCTGGGTTATTTTCCTTAATGTTTGCACCCTCGTATTCCCAGTTATCAGTTCCCAAAAACCTCTAATTAATTATGTAGCTTCAATTCTTTGTTCTTACACTATATAGATAAATCTTGCAACTTGACAACTTTGACAATTTTACTCTAAACTTCTTCTCCACTTGAGCTTCAATCTATAATTCTACAAACACACACTCAAGGGAAGAAAAACTTGTTGATTGTTAGTGAATAGGGGTTTTCCTAAGTCCAAAACCTTGTAGGTAATTAAACCAATAGATGAAATAATTAAATTGGAGCATAAATATGAAATTGTAAGAGAGGGGGACCAACCACTGCAAGACCTCAGGTCATTAAAAGCCAAGAGCGGAAAGGAAGGTTAGGATAGAAGGGATGAGAATGATGAGGATTATGTGTCCCTCGCTCACTCTAGAACAATCCTAGGAGCTCAAAGGAGACTAGACGAATCATTTTCTAGATTCAACTCTACATATCAGGCAGCTCTCTGTCTGGGGACAAAACTGCAGTTCTACTATGAAAACTTGGCATGTTGGCATCTGACAGTTTTGTTGGCATCCGTATGGCCAAAAAACCAGAGAGATGAGGCTATACTCTAAAGTAAGGATTGACAATCTAGTCTAGCAGTTTTGGGAAGTAAAGAACAAGACTACGAAAAGAGAAATATAAGTACAGATATGATAAACATAGTATATTACCGCAAGGGTGACAAAGATAATTGCATACAATGATCCTCTCACCATATTGCTCTGAGATCTCTCCACCTACACATAATAAAGAGGGAGAGTGTTGGGGTTATTTAGGGGCATACCTCAGTGAGACCCTCATCTTGGTGTTTCCACCTCCATGAACATCCAAGTTTGTAATGATGGAAATAATGATAAAGAAAGAATACAAGCTACGTATACAAGAAAGACTACAAAAACGTATGTGCTTACTCAACCAAATACGCTAGAGGAGATTAGAGGAGTTTACCACCCCCTTCCAAAGTGCTCAAGTCTTGTGGAAGAGTTAATGAGAGGAACTCAAGCCTCTATTGTTGTGGTGTTTATCCCGCACTCACACTATCAGAGTGATGGAGTAGTGGATTACTGCAGTGGAGTGAGAAGTGTTGCTACAAAGCTTATGGTTGAATTTTAAAAGCATGGAGAGAGTGTGCCAAATTGTTCCAAAACTTCTATTGAACCTTCCAATGGATGGAAGAGTGAAGGATATGAAGAGATGGATGAAAAATTGTCATATTCGGGTCAGCCAACCAAAGAGGAGCATTACACTTTGACTCACAATCAGGAGTGTAACGTCTATGCAAACTCCAAATGTATGAATTTTCCAAGGATGTAAGCAAGCCATGCGGATATCTGTGCACCACACAGGAATCCCCAACAGAATCACCCTTACCAACACACAAATAGGGCACCAAGTGGAATTAAACCTCCACTTTTTGTTTTCTAAAGTTTAAAGGGGTGAAAGGGGAATTTGTGTTAGGCGTGAGAATTCACGCTCATAAATTTTTCCCCTACTTTAGCGAGAAAGAGTACTGATGAGTGCTTCAGTAAAGTAGAGTAGTGAGAAAGCAACAAAGTAGAAGATGTATACCTGAACTCATGAGGAAGTAGACCATGGTCTCGCGAACCCGGAAGTGAAGGAAATAACTTCATAGTTTCATAGAACTACAAAGCTTAAGTAAATAATTTCCTCATAGGCTCACGGTCTTGCAAGGGGGGTATCCTTCAAGAACTCTCACCTGAAGGAAACCAGGAAAGTACCTAATAGCCCCACAGACCTATAAGGAAGTTATCCCCCAAAAACTCTCACATGAGGGAGAATGAGTAGAGCACCTTAAAGACCCGTAGACCTGCAAGGAAGGTATCCCCCAAGAACTCCAACATGAGGGAGACAGAGTTAAGGGTACTCCATATAGCTAGAGATGGTGACATGTTTACTAGTGGATAGAATACATCAAGAAGTAGCTGCATAGGCCGGTGAATGGATAGTCACGTAGACCATTGCTAAGTTGTAAGACTTTTAAAGGGGTCCCTTGGGAGCCCTTCAAAAGGAAGGAGGGTCCACTCAAGGGATGCGTTATTTGAAAAGTAAAGTCTAGTCAGGTTGCACCCAAGCTAGACATAAGGGTGTGATGTAGGTCTAGTCAGGTTGCCCTCGGACTAGACGCACAAAAATGAAACCGGTCTATTTGGGTTACCCTCGAGCTACAAACCATAGAAATTTGTTAAAAAAAATTGAATGGGTCCCTCGTGAACCCAATGTGAAAAGGAGGGGTCCACTCAAGGGACACACTGTTCAAATCTTTTGTCTTTTTTCTCGAATCAATTCATCACCAAGGAATCCTTTTGAAATATATTCACTCTATTAAGGAATTTGAAAGGAAGGAGATGCGCTCATGCAAGGGGAAGACTAAGACCATTCCCACTTCAGAGGAGGGTTTCCAAGTCCTTTCTTTATGAACCCACGATGAAGGAAACATATTCCGCTAGGGTTTCAAGTTGAGCATGTCATTCCGACAAAGAAGTGTGTGAAGGTTCTTCGAGAAAAGATTCATTCGAAAACGATTGAGTTTTCTAAAGACCAAGTAATGTAGAAGAGGTGTTTTCGCACATGAAAGGGACAACTCAAGAAAAGAAGAGAGAAAGATAAAGAGAAAATTAAAGAAGGTAAATCACACACAAAGGGAACATGGTGATTTGGCATAATGAGGTTAGATCTGCCTTTATTTATAAGTAGTAGGTAACTATGGTAAGAGGTTAAAGATCATCAATCCAAAATCAGATCAAGAATAATTTGTGTTAGACAAAGTGAAAAATAAAAGAATGGGTCAACATGGAAAGGAAGCCTAAATTCCCCCAACGCTTTGCATCATCCCCATTTTACCAAAAGTCAATCAAAAACATGGAAGAGTAGAGATACATATAGAAGAAGGTTTACAACATAAATGCCATGCCTATATCCAAGCACCAATAGGGATGATGAGGATCTTCTAGGAACACATAACATGATTACGGGGGAAAACATTACAAAATACACTCATCTAATCTAAAGATCAAGAAGAGGGTCTCCCCCTAACATTGGTCAACCAAGAGGTCATCAGCTTGCCATTCTAGATCATCATAGAGGGAAGGATGATGAGAATGTAATGGTGCAATGTTAAGGGGAGGAACTTCCAATCCTCTCGCAACAACGGCCAAGGCAGAGGCACATGTGAGGTCTCCATTGCTCAACTCTTGTGGGTCCAAGGTAAACGACCTCACAAAGATTGTTGACAAGGTCAAAAATTTATCTATCGAGTTAAACATGCACTTAATGAGAGTGCAATGTTTCACCTCGGTGGATGGAGGAGTTTGTACCCGAGGCTCACTGCTAGGCTCCTTGAGGCACTAAGGAGCAGTGACAAACTCAAGGGAGCATGGGACTATTTTCATTACTAGGACAAAAAAACTCAGTTTGGGGCAACATTTTGGAGAAGGTGGGCTCTTCTTACCTCCTTCCCTACCGAAGGGACAATGATCTACCTTCTTCTTTGTAGGAGATGAACTCCTGATAAATGAAACAAGGAGGGTCGAGGGAGAATAGGAGAGAACCACAATGGACAGAACATAAGTGTTAAGTATGTCCATGGGCTTTGGGAAAGGCAATACATTCAAGATGGAAGTCAACAAGGGCAGCTCCACCGAAGGAACAATCAACACTTGCACCCTTCCAGGTGTAGGTGAACTCATAGCGGGGGCTAGAAGAGTTTTAGAGATGGAAGGAGGGAAGGAGGAGGACACAACATGAGATGTAGTATTCTCTTCCTCCTTCTGTAAGGAGGCTTGCTCAACTAGGAGAGCCTTCCATCGATGCTTAAACTCACGCATAAGGTGGTTTCTACAGCTCTTCGAATCGAAAGCCGAGATCTGTGAATGGATGGAAGGATTTTTCTCAGCCATGGGAGTGTCTTTAACAGATGTTTCAAGCGGAAGGAAAGAATCTTAAATGGAAAAAGAAGAGGAATGTTCAGAAAATTCCAGAGGAGTTGACTCTAATGCCTCAGTGGAGGGCCTCTTCCTATTCACTATTTTAGGAAGATGGAAAGTAGGAGGCCACAAAGGCCAAGACAAAGAGGAATATCCATGGGCGGCTTTCTATCTACCATATCAAACAGGCCTAGGCACTGTGGGTAATATAGGAATCTCAAATGCAGGACTCTTGGCCATTCACCAAGCGAGTGCCATGGGATTCTCTTGTAAACGTGAGACAAAAGTAGATGGTACCATGACAGGGCTAAAGGAAGCATTAGGCTAAATAGAAAAAGAGGAAGAAGGAGTATATTGAGACTGCTTCTCTTCTTCTCTTCTACGTGCCTTGGTGACATCATTATCAGCTTTCAGACAAGCTCTACGTGAAACAACATAAGGCAACGGTGGATATCTCACTTTCGGCTTAGCACACCGTTTATTTTAGTTTCGATATGTGTGGTGTAGGAGGTCCTTCCTAGGTGGGAAAGGACGAAGGGATGTAGGCCAAAAGTAATCTAAGGTATAGCTGCCACGTGCAACCAATGGTCTATAATCGGTGTCATGGACAACGTGTACTAATCCTCCATGAAAAACTTCAGACACTTGTGTACAACATAGGGAAATATGTTCATAGCTACTAGCTAGGGATACCTAGCTTCACCCTAAAGATTTCAGACCCTGAGATGATGTCAAACTTAAGGCTTATAGATTTAGGTCCAATGATGACCGACAGGACAATACTCCCTATAGGAGGTACAAAAATTAAATCGTGTGTGCAAACGGTTATCTCAAGTGCATCATATCATCCTTATGTAGGGAGTTAATTATCATGATCTCCTCAGTTATGATATTCACTTGGGATGTTGGATCAACAAGAAAACCTGCTATAGTATTCCCATTTATCCTTGTAGGAATATAAAGAGGAGATGGATATCTATTGAATCCCATTGGCAGGTCCTGTGAAGTGAAGGTTATGCTCATACCACTACTCACAATCTACATAGAGGGAATAGGTTTATTTAAGAAAGAAGTCATCACGCACACCAACAATACTTCTACTGAGCCTCCTAAGGTTTATGAGATAAGGTAGTCACCCAATTAAGGTTTTTTTGTACAATACTTTCGAACCTTCGAACTACAGCTACTAGGGGTTGTAGGTTGGGTTGCGTGGAAAATTCCTCACAACACTCACACCTACAACACTCCTAGGATATGAGGAAAGGAGCTTCCAGTATCGCAAAATGGAACCAAAATGGTTCGCGTCAGGTTAACCAAAAATGTAAGAGAGGGGGACCAACCACTGCAAGGCCTCAGGTCACGAAAGGCCAAGAGTGGAAAGGCTACCCTAACTTATCTCAGTTTAAAGGAAGGTTAGGATAGAAGGGATGAGAATGATGAGGATTATGCATCCTTCGATCACTCTACAATCCTGAGAGCTAAAAGGAGACTAGACGAGTCATTTCCTAGAGTCAACTCTACATCTTAGGCAGCTCTTTGCCCGAGGACAAAAGCGTGGTTTTGGGATGAAAGTGTAGTGTACTCATGTCTCACAGGTGCGTTGGAATCCATATGGCTAGAAAAATAGAGAGATGAGGTTGTACTCTGAAGTAAGGATTGATAGTCTAGTTTAGTAGTTTTGGGAAGTAAAGAACAAGACTACGAAAAGTGAAAATTAACTATGAATATGATAAAAGAAGTATATTACCTCAAGGGTGACAAAGATAATTTCATAGAATGATCCTCTCGCAAGCTTGCTCTAAGATCTCTACACCTCCCCACAATAAAGAGAGAAAGTGTTGGGTTTTTTTAGGGGTCTACCTTAGTTAGACTCTCGTCTTGTTGTTTCCACCTCCACGAACAACCAAGTTTGTAATGATGGAAATAATGATAAAGAAAGAATACAAGCTATATATTCTAATAAACACTACAAAACAATATGTGCTTACTCAACCAAATACGATAGAGGCGATTAGAGGATCTTACCACCCCTGTCCAAAGCACTCAATGCTTGTGGAGGAGTGAATGAGAGGAAATCAAGCCTATTTTTCTATGGTGTTTGTCATTTGCTCGCACTATCAGAGTGATGGAGTAGTGGATTGCTGCAATGGAGTGAAAAGTGTTGTTACAAATCTTGTGGTTGAATGCTCAAATCATGGAGAGAGTGTGCCAATGTGTTCCAAAAATTCTGTTGAACCTCCTAATAGATGGGTGAGTGAAGGATATGAAGAGATGGATGGAAATCGGCCATATTCGAGTCAACCAACCAAAGAGGAGCATTACATTTTGACTCCCAATCAAGAATGTCACATCTTTGAAGACTCCAGCCATAGGAATCTACCAGGGATGTAAGTGGGCCTCATGGATATTTGCACACCGTGTGGGTGTCCTCGATAGAAATTCCTCCATCGACAAACAAATAGGGTGCCAAGTGGAATGCAAGCAACAGGCTTAAGTGGAATTAAACCTCCACTTTTGGTTTTCTAAAGTATAAAGGGGTGAAAGGGGAATTTTCTTAATGGGTGAAAATTCACGCTCATATAGAAATGATGTAATTTTGATACCTTGGAAGTTTCCTTGGAAGATAAATCTACAATCTAACATGTAGTGGCCATGAAGAATATAGATCTTGACCATTGGATAAGATGTATAATAATTTTTTTAATTAAATCTTCAATGCTACATCAACTATCTTAGCTCAACAACATGTAGGAATACACTAGAGCCTTGTCATGATGAAAATATTTTGAATTAGTGTAATAAAAAATCGATAATATGGCTTTAAATTCCTTTGGAAATTCTCTTTTTTTTGTAATGCCCCATCGTGGAACCCCGAAAATGACACGTTAATACAACTAAACAACCAAAAAAAAAAATTTTAAACCATATAATAATAACATGTGAACATCAACATAAAAATGAACATTCTCAGGTTCCAAAACTACGGTACTAAAGTAATAACAAGAAGAACATTACGTCAAGTGATGTATACAAGAAACATGTGAATCTGTCATGTCAAAATTACATTACCAATAAGAGATTAATTACAAGTTTACTTTCTACAAATGGGATTGTGACAATCTCAATACATCCAAGGTCATAATACAATAAAACCTCATATCGTCATCATGAGTAAATAAAATATAGAAGATGAACAAGTATAACTGACTACCACATCCATGAGAATGTCCAATGAACAACTCTATGAATTATATGAATCCAAGAACCTGTCAAGAACATTCTTGTCTCGATCAGAATCACCTACAAGGGGGCCCAATGGAAGAAAAGGAACGTTCCTCCCAACCGTGTGGTACTCGAAATCCAACCCCCCGTGCTAGGAGATAGTATTAGGTCCTCAATTCAAACTGACATCTGACAAGAGAAAAAATACAGCACATGCTCGACATACGCATGACAACATGATAACATCAAAACCATAAGTCAACAGATATACTCCAAAGGCACCGACATGACCATAGGTGACTCTACACAAGAGACCCAACATATGTACAAGGATTGGAGTGTCATCATATAGTGGTAATAGGTTACCCTAGAGAATCTTCCTAGGTTACCAGCCCTCAACCCGATTTACCTTGGCAACGTCTAATGATTTTTGGCCCCTAAACAAACTTAAGTGGCATCAAAACGGTTCTCGAGAAGACAAAGTGTTCAATTAGTCATTCTAAGCCATCTCAACCTACTTTAACCTAAACAAGCATTAAAGTATAAGTGAGGCAAAACAATTATTTGGGTTGTTTAATATTTACTACCCAACCACTAAAAGCTTAGAGTTTAGTTATAACTGAAGAATCTACTTTTGAAAGGTTACCCATGCAACCACTTTAGGGTCCCAACCCATAACGAAAGCCACTCCTCCTATGTACACATCAACTACTGATAATGACAACATAGAAAAAATGCATGCAAAACAATGTTACACATAGACCCCTAATAATCAAAATATTACCATCACATTTCAAATACCTCAGTAAAACCATCCAATATATATGGCCATGTCATACATGATTAAGCACATCTCCATAGATGTAGGGCTCACAATGTCTAAAATAACATCACATGGAAACGCACATGCATGGTCCACATTTACATTTAAGTCAATGAAAAGAACATTTATAATCAATAAACCATGTATTTCAATAAAATTACTTTTCTAAGCCTCCGAAAATTACCAAACACATGAACTCCAAACCTCACTTTCAAATACTACAATAACATAGAAAGTTTTTTCTGTCCTATTTGTCTTCAAATAAATTATACAAGATCACCAAAATTACGTATTTCAATTATGTAAAACTCCAACAGATAAATTCTCTTGACATATTAAATAACTAAGAACAAATTAAATAAATAAGTTGGTCTCTATCTAAGAATGAAATATATGTACTTATGACGCATTTTATTTTTTAAAAATTCATAAGTAAAACAAAAGAAAATTTATTATATAATAAATACTATTAAAATACTCCAAATAACATTAGTATAAAAAAACTTGCATTCATTATAGAACTAACAAACTTTTCACTATTAATTTATATACAAATTTGACATCCAAAAGACCACTTAGAATAAAATATGTATATCAATCATCATCGAAGCATGGATAGTTACTGACGATTTAATATACTTTTTCTTCTTTTCAAAACAACCAATAATATATAAACATCTAAATGAGAAACCACGACTTGCCAAACTAACAGTCTAACCTTAAGCATAATACAAAGCTTAGCGCAAAAAGGAAGAGAAGCCACGAGGACAACTGGAGTTCAAGATAATACCAGTCGCTCCTAACTACAATGATGTTCACTAGGAATCATATGCATGTAGACAGAGGCACAAGTCATCATAATTAGAATTATTATTTCTATGAACTCTATGTGACAGCAAAGAAGGTAAGATAATTAAACGCACTTAGGCCCTTTTACAAACGAGCGGAACATACAAGATAAGCATGATTTGCATGTGAATTAACTATAGGAGGATATTCATTAGAAGAAAACTAGGAACTTGTGAGAATAAAGAAATAAGAATAAGAAGTGTAGTCTGTCGGCCCAAGTGAGAGCGAATGATCTCACACAAGGAGATCCAAGACAATATCAGGTTAAAAGAAAATTAAATTACAGTGAATAGGTATGAACACCCACTGCACCTAGACCAAGAAAAATAGATACTAAGGTAAATCAACATGCATGCAAAAAAAACAAGGAGAGAACTGAAGATCCAAAAGGCGAAAGAAAACATAAAGTCTAATAATTTCAGTCTGACACAAGGAAAATATAAGAACAAAGGTGTGCAGGTAAAGAATAGTCAAAGAGGAGGAATAATTAACCATCAGAAAGAACTCAACAATCAAGTCTTGCTAATGCATAAAATCCCAGGTCGACAAGTACCGAACTAAAACATAGAAAGTTACGTAAATGGCCACAAAAATTTAAAAAAAGAATATTTCAAAAGTACAAGGAGATTCACAGCCACACCAACTGATAGTGACAACCGACATAGATTAAAGTATACAGTTCGTTAACCCAAGGAAGTTTGACAGACGATTCCTAATAGAGAAACTACCAACCATTCCGAGGCAGTGACCTAATAACCAAGGAGATCTATGAAATTCCTATTACAGGACTTTTTCCCCATGAAAGAAATGTAGAGTAAAAATATATATATATAATATATCTTCAAAAGGAAAAAAAACAATTTCAATAAAGTAATCAAGTATTTATCTCATGGGATGATTATTTAAAAATAAATTAAAAAAATAATGTATTTATTATTTTAAAGGGAGGTGTCGGTTGGAACCACCCTTTCGATTGTTTAAAACCCGTGAATAAACGAATTATTGGGGAGGGGGGTAGCATAGAATTAATAGTTTGAAATATTGCTAAGAGTGAGATTTTGGGTTAGAAGGCTATGGGCATTGGAGAAGGGGGCACATAGAGTGTGTCCAACTCAGGGTACAGAGTGTGCCCAGGATTGTCTTGGTCATAACTGTTGTGCACGTTGAGTACTTGTACTCTGGAGCATGTTGTGTAGATGCTTGAGAAGCATTTGGTTTGGTTCTGGATAAGAACCTATTCCTCTTGGACTGCTCAGAGACGAAAGATATTGAATTTGAAATCCACTCCAAGCAATCAATTGGACTATCTGCATATTTCAAAAGAAGATAAGTATTTATTAATGCATGATTAAATTATTTGAGAAATATATTTTTTTAAATATTTTGTATTTTTTGTGCAATAAAGTGAAATTAATGATTATTCTTGGAGTGTAATTGAATAAAATTGATGATTAGTTTTTTTATATTCAATTTAATTCCAAATATTGAATTGAGCTTTAGATATTATATTAAAATTTTATGCATATAAGTTTTGGAAATTAATTTGTGAAATCATTTAATTGTTGCATTTGAAATTTCGGAATTAGTTAGGTTACATTGGTATCAGAGCCTTTGATCCTTGTTGCACATTTATTTGCATGTTAGAAAAAAATAAAATTATTTGTTGCACATTTAAAAATAAAATATATTTCTTGTTGGACATTAACAAATAAAATAAATTATTTGCTTCACATGTCAATGTATATTATAAAATAAAACAAATTCCTTGCTGCATTTTTATTTGCACAAAAAAATAAAAAATAAAAGATTTATTGTGAGAAATTTGCATTTACAAGTATATTTTTAACTTTTGAGGTAAATACAAAATTACCCAATATATTCACCAAACAAGGAAAATTAATAAGTTTTTAATAAATTGCCTTACCTAACATTAAATCTTTTACCTCCTCTACCAAAAATAATTTGAAGAGAGTAAAATCTTTCAACTCATCAAGAAAAAATATATAAAATCCGGTCATAATATTATTGTTGGTAAATTGTATGCTAGCTTTACTATTGCCTTCATATTACAATTTAATCAATGTTCTATAATGCAAATTGTTGCTAATGAGGGAATCACTACATTATTTTAATTTTTTATTTTATTATTGGTTGATTTTAATGGCTGCATCTAACAATTAATTGCTGCAATAGTTGTATCTAATAATTAATCGTTGCATCTTAAAACTATAGTCTATTCATTTTAGCAACACATAGGTGGATAGTCCTTTCTTTTATAAAATTGCAAATACATTTTTCCCTAAAATACCAGATTTGAGGTAAGATATAGTTATTTTAATTAACTTGTACATCAAATTTGGGTTATTTTAACTATAAAGACTTGTTGGGAAGGGTAGTTTTTCTTTAAATAACTTTGTCAATAGATATACTAAGGAGGAATTTAGTGCCAATAAAAAAATTACAACACCTTGTTGAACCTTCTCTACAAATCAACCAACCTCATTAAATGTGTTAAAACTTTAGTGAATCTCCAACTTGAACCCATAAAATAAAATTTTGTTTGGGAGTTACATTTCTTACTGGATATATAGATATCAACATTACATTGGCAAAAATATACATTATAAATAAATATACTTCAACTAGTTCATAACTTCATTTTAAAGAGAGTGTGTAGAACAATATTTTTATTTATTTATTTTGGTTGGGGGATAGTATTCAAAATCTACCAATTTTGATTTATTTCCTTCATGTAAATAGATTGACTTATCACAATGTCATCTGAGAGCAACCAAAAAGCTTATGTGAATTTAGAGAAGACCAACCAAGCATTGATGCAAGAAGTCATTGAATTAGCCGCCCAAGTACAACAACTTAGGCAAGAAGCTCTAGAACAAAAGGGACATAACAACATAGAGTTATTAGAGAGAAAGAAAAGTTCAAAATCAATTAGAAACGCAAATAGAAAAAAGAGAAAAAGAAAATCCAAAAGCACCTAGAAGCAACCAACATCATCAGAGGAAGACTCAACTTCTAGTAATAGTAGTTCTCATACATCAGAATTAGAATCCTTTCATGATGACAAACAAACCCAAAAAGAATTAGACAACTTTGCTCAAAACATTAAACTACCAAAATATAGTGGTAATATAGGCACTAGGGAAGAAGCAGAACAATGGTTAACCAACCTAGAAAGATATTTTGATCTACAAAATACCAATAGCTATGGTAGGAAAAGAATCACCACTTACCAAATAAAAAATAGTGCTTTAAACTAGTGGCAAGATACCATCCGAACCTCAAAAATAAGAGCCAACAAAACAAGATTGTCACACTTCAAAAAACTCTTTCAGTAAAAATACCTTTCAAATTATTTTATACAAGAAAAGAGAAATGAATTCTTTGAATTAAAACAAAGGTTCCAGTCAGTAAATGAATACAAACAAAATTTGGAAAGGTTAAATCGATTTGTTCCATTCATTCAAGGACATGATCGAGTAGTTCAATTTATTAGTGGTTTAAGACATGAATACCTAGCTCATGTATGGTTTGGTAAGCTAGTTTTAGTGGATGAAGCAGCACAATATGTGGAAAATTTTGAAATATATAATCAAATTACATAGAAAATAAGGGAGAAACGTAAAAGAAAGCAACAAGAATTAGAAAAAAATGGATTCAAACCCAAGACTTCTCATTGTCGAGCAACAAATGTGGTTAATACCAACAATCTTAGACTAGAAATACGATGTTGGACATGTGGTGAGAAACATTTTCGACGAGATTGTCCTAAAAAAAAACATGGACCCAAATATAACAATCCATTTAATATTCCTTCACAACCTAATATGAATACTTATGCAGTAGTGGACATAGGTATGGTACATTGTGAACCCTCGTTGATTGAAATTAAAGGCTTTATACATGGTCATCCTACTAATTTTCTTGTCGATGTTGGTAGTAGTCATAATTTAATTTGTCCTAAAGTTGTCTCTAAACTAAAAATTGCATCTAATTTTATTGAACCTTTAGCTATAGAAATGGAAGATGGTAGAATAATCACACAAATTGGTACAATAATTGAAAACCTAGAATTTGAGTTAGATAACTTTTTAAAACAGGATCATTTCCGTGTATTAAATCTTGGTAAATATTCTTAAATAGCTCCTCATTTTTGTGGGCCTTTTGAAATATTAGAGGAGGTAGGTAATTTTTCTTATAGACTTTCCCTACCTCCTCAATTATAGATCCATGATGTATTCCATGTGAGCTTACTTAAGAAATATGTCGATAATGTGGATCATGTTATTGATTGGAAAAGTATTTTTATTGAAGCTTCTTGTGAGTTTAAAATTGAACCAAAAAAAATAATTCCAAAAAGATCTAGGACATTAAGAAATAGAGTTATAGATGAAGTAGAAGTTAAATGGAGTCATTGTGATATTGGTAGTGCTACTTGGGAAAAAGTTGATTTTATTAAAGATCAATATCCTTGTTCTTTTAACTAAAATATTGTTATGTGTGTATACTATGGTGCAAAGACTCCTCATGCTACTAAGGGCAGCAGCTAATTAACAGGGGGAGAATTGTTATGAGACTTTTTCCCCATGAAATAAATGTAGAGTAAATATATATATATATTATATCTTCAAAAGAAAAAAAAACAAGTTCAATAAAGTAATCAGGTATTTATCTCATTAGATGATTATTATCAATAAATAAAAAAACAAAATAATGTAATTATTATTTTTAAGGGAGGTGTCGATTCCAACCACCTTTTCAGTTGTTTAAAACCCATGAATAAATAGATTATTGGGGAGGGAGAGAACATAGAAGGAATTTTTGGAAATATTGCTAAGAGTGAGATTTTGGATTAGTAGGTTGTGGGCATTGGAGAAGGGGGCACACAAAGTGTATCCAACTCAGGGTACAGAGCGCACTCGGGATTATCTTGGCTAGGGTTGTCAAGTGCATGTTGAGTACTTGTACTCTGGAGCATGTTGTGTAGATGCTTGAGAAGCATCTAGTTTGGTTTTGGATAAGAACCTGTTCCTCCTAGATTGCTCACAGATGGAAGATAGTGAATCTGAAATCCACTCCAAGCAATCAACTAGACTATCTGCATATTTCAAAAAATTATAAGTATTTATTAATGCATGATTAAATTATCTAAGAAATAAAATTATTTAAATCTTTTGTATTTTTTGTGCAATAAAGTGAAATTAATGATTATTCTTGCAGTGTAATTGAATGCAATTGATGATTAATTTTTCATATTCAATTTAATTCCAACTATTGGATTGAGCATTAGATATTATATTAAAATTTTATGCATATAATTTTTGGAAATTAATTTGTGAAATCATTTAATTGTTGCATTTTAAATCTGGGAATTTGTGAGGTTACAATTCTAATACAGACAAAGGCACAAAAGCTAGTGAAGACAGAACACATACCCCAACTTGAAGAATCAAGGTAACAGAAGCTATGAGATCACAATCATAAGAAAATAACATGTCTAATTCTCAAAGCACCCAACAAGATACACATAGGAAAAAAATTAGCATCATCATGCCGATGTAACATGAAATTACAGAAGAAAAAAAACTCCCATATAAAAACAGCGGCAGTATATTTAGTATTACACAAAATTGTCCAATATGATTCATAGAAGGGAAAATTACCCGAGAGTGGCCGCACCACTAAGAAAAGCCAAAAAATAAAATAAAGGAAACAGTGAGGATAGTGCATATACAGAAGAATGAAGACATGCATGAGTAAAAGTACATGGACATAGGAATTCCTAATGGTTCTGAAACCAAATAGTTTCCACAACAATTATTTTATGTAGGCACAAAACAATCTTGAGGTTTTAAAATAAGATTTGATTACTTCATCAAGCTTCTGCTAAATTTTCTATTGTAACATACTTTTCTCTAAAAGTTTCATTGATCTGTTATTCCAAATGAGAAATAATAATTTTGTTTTCTGATGTGATGCAGGTTTCAATACATGATAACATAGAATTCAGCAAAAAAAATACAAAAAAATCATTTTGATCTTAAATCCAAATCATCAAATCGACAGAGGAAAACCTAGAGTAATTCTACAAAATCCGATGAGTGGCGAAGCCAAGCACATGATTTCAAGCATGGTATCCTTTCCAACTTGAGCAAATGCCTCCAGATTTGCAATCTTTGAAAAAAATTTAACCAAAACCTAGATGAATATATAGTGAAAAGCTTCCTCAAGATTCTTCCCATGAAAACAAACTTTTTTTTTTTCTTTAAAAAAAAAAACCACTGTCGTAAAAAGAATCCCCCCTCTTTCTCATTCATTCCCAATTATATGTCATTCACACAACTTAACTAATATATTGCATGCTCTCAAATTTAATCCACAGTTAAAACTAATTGAAACAACAAGTTACAATTTCTAAATGACCAGTTCAATTCAAGATATTTTGCAAATTCATTTCACAATAACTTATTTTAAAAATATCAATTTCAAAAACATTCAAGTTGCACAAACATAAGAAACAACATTTAATTAAAATCAATAATATTCTATTTTCATGATCTTTTAATAATTTAAATCTTCCAACATTTAAAATAAAAATTTTAATTTAAATAAATCAATCATAATCATTAATCTAACAATGCAATTAATCATCGTAAATTTCAATACTTACAAATTGTACCATTTAATTAATTCAAGTAAATCAATATCAAACATGAACATAGAATGATGTAATGAAACAAAAAATGACATGACACAATGGACACCAACATAAAAAAATCAATAACAAACTATACTTGTTCTTTCCAAAATGACCTCATGATAGAGGACCAGACACTACCTCCCATCAACATATTTCCATTGGGACTTGGCATGCTTAGACCTAACGAAGCAAGTGGAGTCAATACCTATACCTACAAACTACATCGAATTGCATTGTCAACCATATCAACATATATATCAGAAAATACACTGTGAAGAAGAGTTGTAGCATAGCAGGGTACTCACAAATGAGTAATACTACACTATCTCCTTCACCCAAACTAACATGAATAGTTATATCAAAACATCATAATAACATCATTAACATTTAGAAACAACATATACCACAATACGCACATAACCATAATAATGTCATCGCATGAGAATAACTAGATTATCATAAAGTCAAGTGTATCATCTACAAAGTATAGAAATCTAATATAGCAACCATGACATAGTGGAATAAAGTAATATAGTCTTAAAACAACTAAACAACTAACAAATAGTCAAAAGAAACTAAAATAATAATGTCATCTAGAGGGACACTACATCCTCCCTGCGAGGATGAGTCTTACTCTTCGAAGCCTACAAATAAATAGGGATAAAGCTCCCTCATGCATGTTCCATCCTCCCAAGTAGTCGAAGCCTCGTCACTAGGATCCCACTGGACTCTCACTTGATCAATGTCTCGACCCCTAAGGGAAAACCTCCTGCACTAAAGAATATCCACGGGCTCCAAATCCAGCTGCTCATCCTTGACCAGTAAATCATTCCAATTGAGCACATGTGAAATATCAAGATGATAAGGCCTAAGAAAAAATACATGGAATACATCATGGATGTGTGAGAAGCTAGGCGGTAAAGCAGGTCGATACGCTATAGGATTGATCCTCTCTAGAATCTTGAATGACCCAACAAATCAAGGCACGAGCTTAGAGCCTTTTCCATAATGCATAAGACTGTTCCATGGATGCACCCAAAGAAACTCTCTATCACCTACTAAAAAATGGTGGTCTACATGATGAGCATCAGCATACTCTTTTGTCTATCTTATGTCGCTACCAAATTCTCTCTGATATGATCAACCTGCTGCTCCATATCCCATAGCATCTCAGGTCCAAGAAGTACTCTATCCTCAAGTCTATCCCAACTCAATGAAGTCCGGCAAGGGTGTCCATACAATGCCTAGAAAGGAGGGATACCTATGGAACTATGATACCCATTATTATAAGTGAACTCCACCAAGTAGAGATAATCTTCGCATCGCAATTGTTGATCCATGACATACATCTTGAGTATATCAACAAGAACCTGATTAACCCTCTCAGACTATTCATCGGTCTTGGGTGATAAGTTGAACTGAAGTTCAACTGAGTACCTAAGGCATGCTGTAAGGATATCCATAAAGCTGATGTAAAAATAGGATCTCTATCAGAAATGATTTTGCGTGGAATTCCATGCAAACAAACTATGTGTTCCATGAAGATTATTGCCATAGATGAGGCATTATAAGATGAACAAATTGGAAATAAATGTGCTACCTTAGTCGATCTTTCAATAGTAACCATGATGGAATCATGTCGATGAGATGACATGGGCAAACCAACAATAAAATCAACCGATATAATGTCCAAATTCCATTTTGGAATGAGATGAGGTTGTAACAATCTTGTGAGATACTGTTGCTTGGCCTTAACCCTCTGGTACTCAAGACACATCACAACAAGTTTGGCAATGTCTCAGTTCATCCCAGGCAAAAAGTACAACTATTGAAGATGCACATGCATCTTCTTAACACTAGGATAAGCTGAGTAAGGTGATCGATGTGCCTCAGTCAATATCAAGATACAAAGACCATCTGCAAGTGGCACATAGATACATCCCAAATGTCACCAAAAATCATCAGACTCGAGCATATAACCTACAAATCTACCCTCCAAGGGTCTATCTAATTCCAACTCTATCTTCACGTCTTGATATAATATGTCCATAGGAAGTGATGCTAATATATGACTCCTCAAATCAACTCCAAGAGTCACAGAAAAAATATCATGTCTACGTGACTCAGAGCATCATCCAGCACATTCTCCTTCCCCTAGATAAATTTCACCTCAAAATCATATTCATAACCAGAGCTCCATCCACCGTCTTTGCCTAGCATTAAGATTAGGCTGAGTAAAAATGTACTGCAGACTACGATGATCACTATGAAGCTCAAAGTGATGTCCCAACAAAAAATGTCTCCAATAAATCAAGGCATGAACGACTACAGGTAACTCCAGATCATGAGTAGGGTAGTTTAGGTTTTCATCCTTGAGCTTGCAAGACTCGTAGGAAATCACACGACCTTTCTGCATCAAAACAACTCCTAAACCTTCCAAGGACGCATCAGTGCAGACAAAAAAATCCTTAGTAGGATCAGGAACAACTAATATAGGCACACTCATCAAGTTTTCCTTGAGTTTTTAAAAGGCCAACTGACACTTATCTGACCAAATAAATTTCTTTGATTTCCTTTGAAGAGAACTAAAAGGATAGGAAATCCTAGAAAACCCCTCAAAAAACCATATGTAATACCCTGCAAGACCCATAAAACTGTGAACCTTACGCATGTTGGTAGACATGGGACAATCCATAAAATCTTGGATCTTTGAAGGATCCAATGTAATACCCTCTCTAGAGATAACATGACCAAGGTATTTCTCCTGAGTTTGGAAGAACTCACACTTCAACAAATTTGCAAACAGTTGATTCTCCCTCAAGCACTGCAATACCTATCTCATGTGTTCCTCGTGCTCCTTCATATTTCATGAATAGATCAAAATGTCATTGAGAAACACAAGAACAAAGTGATCAAGTACATGCAAAAGGCATCGTTCATCAAACTCATGAAAACAGACGGTGCATTCGTTAATCCAAATGATACGATGGTGAACTCATAGTGCTTGTAACGAGTTAAAAATGTAGTCCTATGAATATCTACTTCATAAATGCACAACTGATGGTACCCCAATTTTAGATCAATCTTAAAACTACATTTGCTCCCTTGATCTGATAAAAGAGTTCATCAATTCTAGGCAAAGGATATTGATTCTTAACCGTCATCTTATTCAATTGACGATAGTCAATGCATAACCTAAGGGATTTTTCCTTCTTATTCATGAAGATGATAGGTCCTCCCCAAGGATAAACACTTAGATGAATAACACCCTTAGCCAAGAGCTCTTCCAACTACAAACAAAGCTCCTATAGTTCTTGTGTAGTCATGTTGTATGGAGCCCGAGATATAGGCTTAGCTCCAAGAACCAAATCAATTCTAAAATCAATGTCATGTTTCAGTAGCATACCCAATATATCACTTGGAAACACATTAGTGAATTCCCCAAGGTTAGGTTAATGATCAAAAGATACCTCTCAATTCTCCCCTACCTCCAAATCACTAACAATAGCAGCAAACAATTGATAACCATGTCACATACATCTCCTTAATTGCATAGAAAATATAATCCGAAGGAGACGGGTCTTTTTATAAAAACTATCTTAATCTCAGCACCAAAATCATATAAACAACTTACTGTCTTCCATCGACAGTCAATCAATGCACTATGAGATTCTAACCAATCCATTCTTAGAACAGTTTCATATGATCCAAGGGGTGTAACCCGAAGATCTATTGAGGTAGATAATGATCCAATCCTAAGTCCACAATTATGAATGAGGGATTCTACTACTTCCTTTGCCCCATAATGCAATACTACCTACCACCTAATTCCTTGCTTTATTGCCACAAGTCTGCATCGCTCAACAATGGAAGGAGATATGAATGAATCAGAGGCTCCAGAATAAAAAAGAATAGAAACACTAACACCCTATAATTGACCTAAACACTCAACCACAGTATTTTGGTGATCCGTGTGAAGGTTATCCACCATAGAAAAAACTCAATGAGATTGACCTACATCACCAACCGTCAGCTCTGAAGCTGTGGGTTGTTGATCAAACCCTGAAGTACCTCTCATCAGATACTGCCTCACAATATGACCCTACTAACCACATGAGAAACATCCAGTGCCCCTACCAAAACCTCTGCCACCCAAAGGTTCATTCGACTACTGGAAGCTACCTCTGCTAACCATCAACTATGCAGTCTATGTCTGCTAATCCTGACGAATGCGCTTATTACACCACCAATTATGGTTCTTCCTAGACTGTGAACTGTTACTTGATTGCATTTGAGAACCCTTATTCTTTCATGGCTAATGCTATTGTTACTGTTGTTGTTGTCCACCCTTAGCGAGAGCCTATTGGTTCCAAGAGGAACCACCTTTCTGAATTGAACCACCACACAAACCAAAACCTGAATTAGAAGCATTGCCTATCAGAACACATGTATGTCCACCCAAAGCCATGGATATATTCTCCTCCACAATTTGTGCCTTCTCAATGAATACCTCCATCATCTTCCTCTCAAAGACTCTAACTCCTCCATTGATACAGGCGTTCAAACCCTTGATGAAATTTTGTAATAGCATAGCCTGATCGTCCACTATCCTTGCATATTGTTTGAGCTCGTAGAATCTACGATCAAACTACTCGACCAACATAGCTATTTGGCATAGATCATGGCAATTGTCTGCACGATGCTGCTTCTAGTGCTCATATAAGAAATACACTCTGAAAAGCTCCAAGAATATATCCCATGATACAGATCTAATTTCCAAATGGAGCTTTTGCTCCTCTAATCACCATCAAGTAGAGGCAAAACCTCTAAGATGCAAGATGGCGCATCTCACTCTGGTGTTGCCACCATATGGGTGCATAGAAAAACACCATCCCAAATCTAGTATCCATGTCTCCACTTCCAAACCATTGGTAGTACCATCAAAAATAGGAGGGTGTGCCCTCAATAATTTTCTCATGTGCCCTATAGCTATGGCGTCTTGCTCCGCGATGTGCACAATCCTTTGAGGAGGTGATTTTTCCCTCTCTCTATTCACTTCTAACTCATTATCCTATCTAGGACCAAGATGAGGAAGGACCTGATCAAGTATAGGATGCAGTAGATCTCCCTCTGCACCTGGCTAATTTAAAACCTTTTCATTATTAACTTGATTACCTTGAGGATTAGGCTCCTCCCCATGTGAACTCTATGGTGTAGTGTCCTAGCGATTTGCCACATGACCACCACTAGGGCCTCATCCACGACCTCTACCATGTTGTCTAGGCATGATCCTACACAAGTCCAATGTTAAGTCTCAATTTAAAGACACAAGGAACAAAAGAAAAAACACACACTATAGAATCTAACACCAAGGACAACCTAGTGGACTCGCAAGAACCAAAGTACCCAGTGTTAGAATCTTGGATCTGATACCAAGCTATAATGCCTTGTCATGGAACCTAGGGAACACTATGTTAATAACACTAAACAACTGAATTTTTTTTTTAAACCATATAATAATAACATGTGAACATCAACATAAGCATGAATGTTCTTGGGTTCCACAACTATGCTACTAAAGTAACGAAAAGAAGAACATTAGATCAAGTGCTATATACAATAAACATGTGAATATGCCATGTCAAAATTATATTACCAATAAGAGATTCATTACAAGTTTAGTTTCTACAAACAAGATTGTGACAATATCGATACATCCAAGGTCATAATACAATAAAACATCATGTCATCATCATCAGTAAATACAATACAAAAGATGAACAAGTATAACTGATGACAACATCCATGAGCACATCCAATGAACAACTTTGTGAACGATGTGAATCCAAGAACCTATTAAGGACAGTCTCATCTCAAGAAGCATCACCTGCAAGGGGACCTACTAGAAGAAAAGGCACGTTCCTCCCAACTGTGTGGTACTCGAAAACCCACCCCCCATTCTAGGAAATAGTATCAGGTCCTCAAGTCAAAGTCACATCTGACAAGAGAAAACATACAACACATGGCCGACATACACATGACAACATGACGACATCAAAACCATAACTCAATAGACATACTCCCAGAGGCAACGACTTAACCATAGGTGACTCTACATAAGAGATCCAACATATGTACAAGGATTGGAGTTTCATCACATAGTCATAATAGGTTACCCTGGAGAATCCTCCTAGGTTACCGACCCTCAACCCGAGTTACCTTGGTAACCTCTAACGATTTCCAGCCCCTAAATGAACTTTAGTGGTATCGAAACAATTCTCGAGAAGACAAAGCATTCGATTAGCCATTCCAAGCCATCTCAACCTACTTTAACCTAAACAAGCATTAAAGTACAAGCAGGTAAACACAATTATCTAAGTTGTTTAATATTTATGACCCAACCCCTAAAATCTTATAGTTTAGTTATCACTCAATAATCCACTTTTGAAAGGTTACCCATGCAATCGTTTCAGGGTACCAGCCCCTAACGAAAGCCACTCCTCCTATGTACATATCAACTACTGAAAATGACAACATAACAAAAATAATCCAAAACAACGTTACACATAGACCCCTAATAATCAGAATTTTACCATCACAATTCAAATACCTCAATAAAACCATCCAATATACATGGCAATGCCATACACAATTAAGCACATCTCCATAGACGTAGGACTCAAAACATCTTAAATAACATCACACAAGAACACACATGCATGGTCCACATTTACATTTAAGTCAATGAAAATAACATCCATAATCAACAACCCATGTGTTTCAATAAAATTACTTTTCTAAGCCTCTGGAAATTATGAAACACATGAACTCCAAAGTTCATTTTCAAATACCACAATAACATAAAGAGTTCTTTCCATCCTATTTGTCTTCCAATAAATTATAGAAGATCACTAGGATTACCTATTTCAATTATGTAAAACTACAAGAGATAAATTCATTTGACATATTAAATAAATAAGAACAAATTAAATAAATAAGCCTCTCGATCTAAAAATGAAATATATGTACATATGATGCATTTTATTTTCAAACCATTCATAACTAAAACAAAAGAAAATTTATTATATAATAAATACTATTAAAATGCTCCAAATAATGTTAGTATAAAAGACATACATTCATTATAGAACTAACGGTCTTTCCACTATTAATTTATATACAAATTTGACATCGGAAAGACCACTTAGAATAAAATATGTATATCAATCATTATCGAAGGATGGATAGTTACAAGTCATTTAATATACTTTTTCTACTTTGTAATTTTATCTTTATATTAATAGAGATATCTGCCTATTCATATAAAAAAACAACCAGGAATATATAATCTACATATAAACGAGAAACCGTGACTTGCCAAACCAACGGTCTAACCTTCAGCTTCAAAGCTTAGTGCAAAAAGCAAGAGAAGACACGAGGACAAATGGAGTTCAAGATAATACCAGCCGCCCCTAACTACGGTGGCGTTCACTAGGAATCATATGCATGTAGACAGAGGCACATGGCATCATAATCAAAATTATTATTTCTACAAACTCTATGTGAGAGCGAAGAAGGTAAGATAATTAAACACACTTAGGTACTTTTACAAATGGACGAAACATACAAGATAAGCATGCTTTGCATGTGACTTAACTACAAGAGGATATTTATCAGAAGAAAACCAGGAACTCGTGAGAATAAAGAAATAAGAATAAGAAGTGCAGTCCGCCTGCCCAAGTGAGACCGAATGATATCATGCAAGGAGATCGAAGATAGTATCAGGTTAAGAGAAAATAAAATAACAGCGAACAGGTATGAACACCTGCCACGCCCAAACCAAGAATAATAGATACTAAGGTAAATCAATACACATGCAAAGAAAACAAGGAGCGAACTTAAGATCCAAAAGCCGAAAGCGAACATAGAGTCTGATAATTTCAATCTGACATAAGGCAAATACCAGAATAAAGGTGCACGAGTAAAGAATAGTCAGACAGGAGGAATAATTAACCATCAGAAAGAACTCAACAATCAAAGATTGCTAATGTATAAAATCCCAGGTCGACAAGTATTGAAATAAAATTTAGAATGTTATGCAAATGGCCACGAAAATTCAAACAAAGAAGATTTTTAAAGTACGAGGAGATTCACAGTCGCACCAACTTATAGCGACAACTGACAGAGATTAAAGTGTACTATTTTTTTACCCGAGGAAGTTCGATAGAGGATACTTATAGAGAAACTACCAACAATTCCCAAGCAGTGACCTAATAACCAAGGAGATCAACAGAATTCCAATACAGACAAAGGCACAAAATCCAGTGAAGAAAGCACAAATACCACAACTTGAAGAATCAAGGTAACACAAGCGATGAGATCACAATCATAAGAAAATAATCTGTCTAATTCTCAGATCACCCAACAAGATACAAGTAGGAAACAAATCAACACTATCACGCCGATGTAACATGAAACTACAAAAAAAAAGCTCTCATATCAAAACAGTGCCAGTATATTCAGTATTATACAAAATTGTCGGAATATGATACACATAAGGGAAAATTGCACCACAGTGGCCACACCACTAAGAAAAGCCACAAAACAAAATAAAGGAAATAGTGAAGATAGTGCATATACAGAAGCATGAATACATGCACGAGTAAAAATACACGGACATAGGAATTCCTAATTGTTCTAAAACCAAATACTTTCCACAACAATTATTTTATTCAGTCACAGAACAATTTTGAGGTTTTGAAATAAGATTTAACTACTTCCTCAAGCTTCTACTAATTTTTCTATTGTAAAATACATTTCTCTAAAAGTTTCATTCATCCTTTATTCAAACTGAGAAATAATAATTTTGTTTTTTTATGTGATGCAAGTTTCAATACATGATAACACAAAATTCAACAAACAAAATAAAAAAAAAACATTTTCAAATTTAAATCCAAGATCAACAAAACTACAGAGGAAAATGTGGAGTAATTCTACAAAATCTAACAAGTGGCGAAGCCAAGCACAAGATTTCAAGGATGGTATCCTTTTCAGCTTGAGAAAACTCTTCCAGATTTGCAATCTTCAGAAAAAAATTAACTGAAACCTAGAAAAATATATAGAGAAAAGCTTCCTCCAGATTCTTGTTGTGAAAACAAACTTTTTTTTCTTTAAAAAATAAAACCTCTACCGTCAAAACAATCCCCCCTCATTTTCATTCATTCCCAATTATATGCTATTCACACAGCTTAATTGATAGATTGCATGCTCTCAAATTTAACCCAAAGTTAAAACTAATTGAGATAACCATTTAATATTTCTAAATGACTAGTTCAATTCAAGATATTTTGTAAATTCCTTTCACAACAACTTATTTTAAAAATATCCATTTCAAAAACATTCAAGTTGAACAAACATAAGCAACAAAATTTAATTAACAATCGGGTGATCCCACAATAATGGGTTACACTTTTTGACCAAACTTGACATTAGAATCAGTATTTCTAGATCTTCACTTTCTTATACCTATAGAAGCTAAACCATTAAGAATTTGAAGATGAAGTAAACTAGTGATTTGTGAGATTTTTTGTATAGATTCTAATTATATTTGGAAAAAAAATAAAAATTTAGTTATGAATCCTTTTATGTAATTTTTATTAACTTTTTCTTTACTAAACAACATTTTTAAAAAGTGATGTTTACTTTCAGTTGTATAACTTTTTTTCTAGAAAGGATACAATTCTAGTTTTTTAAATACATATTTTTCACACCAATATCTAAGGCATGGATATTGTTTCATAGTTTTTTGTTGCATACATATTTTTTAATTAATTTTCTAAGTCAGAGTAATTATAATTTGGATATATTATACTTTCAATTACATAACTTTTTTTGTATGCATTTGAATTAACTCATTTTTTTTTGTTGGAATAAAGACATCAATAGCTAGTGGACATATATTTTTTAGAATTTGTTTTCTCTCTTTTCCTATTTTTTTGTATGTGTGAAACAAAAACTTCTATGTTCATTGAAAAACCTACATTCACAAGAAATAAAAAATAAATATAATAATAAAATTGAATATATTTAAAATTATACTTTTTGGGAAGATTATAATAAGGAATACATGCTTACAAAAGATAAATTTTAAATGAATTCATTTGATCCCCAAAAGGTAAATCAAAAGTGGATTTTTTTAGCATTTTGATAAGTGTAGAGGAGACTCTATTATAGGTAAGATTTAAAAGTAGTGGGTTTCTATACAAGGGAGTTTGATTTAAGTAAATATCAATACTTAAAAAATATACTATTTAATTAATTCAAGCAAATCATTATCAACTTGGAGACATGCAAAACTAACAATCAAGCATCATACAAATTAACATTAATTTCTTCTACTAATCAATTAAAATATTTTATTGATTAAATCCCTAAGGTTCATCAGACTTAATTAAATAAATCAAATTATTTCATTAAGTCCTAAGTTCTTCTTATTTGATTTGATAAATCAAACTTATTTAAATCAAATATCAAATCCCTAAAATCCCCTAAGTTAATTAATCTAAATTAATTAACTTCTAATCATAATTACCATTCTCTAGCTTTTGACTCAACTAGAGTCAAATCTAAACTCCTAACTAACCCACCCACTTGCACCAATAAATCAATTTATTTGATTTATTAAAAACCCATATTTTCCCTCATTAACTCTCATGTTTGACTTTTTGAACAAACACAATTCCCCCAAAAAAAACCCTCAACCACATGCATTTATGGCCATTTTCAAATTTGAATTGGCACATTGGCCAAGACTTGTACATTCCTCACCCTCTCACACCTTGACAAGTGGCATCTTGTCATTGGCCCATGAATGATCCCACATTCATCAATTTAGCCTCTCCTCCCTTCAAGTTCAACTATAAGTTGAAGGTTTCTCTCCTTCATCACAACAACACATCTTGATGCAAGGTTACTCTCTTCATTTGGGAATCAATCTTGCTCTTCATAATCCACATTTGAAAGCATCTCCACTATAGGCAACTTGAGCTCAAGAGCATCTCATTGTCTATCATCTCATCATCTTGACAATCTTGCTTATCAAGGGTTGGGAAATGGCTCTTTCAAATATTCAAGGAGCACCAATCCACCATAGAATAGATATATTTCATGTCTTATTTATATGTTTGATTCGGTTTTATGATTTGTCTTGAAGAATGTCATGTTATTCTATGAGGATGTTAGAATCATACTAACCATTTGCAAATTTTGATGTCCATAAAATGGCGCTAGAAGGAGGGCATTTATATTCATTGTTTACATTTCGAGTATATTTAATATAAATGATTATGTGTTTCTACCTTTGATCATGAACCTCGGTTTGTAGCGTACCTTTTTTGGGTTCACGATATGACATTTCTATTTACTACAAATATATCGAAGTTAATTATCTTTCAATATTTACATCTTGAATCTTAAATTTGTAGGTTTGCTATCTATTTGTGAATTTGGGCTACTATTCATTTCAATTCTAATCTAGAGTTGCAAACCTTGTCTGTAATCCGAGACCTGCCTCTAGGAGTAAAATTTTCTTTCAAATCAACACCAATATTCTTGTGTCTTACTTCAACTTCGTGGTTTGAATGTGGCTTGCATCTATCTAAATTCCTAGATCTATCTATTTTTAGGATTGCTAAAACCATGCTCCAACCTCTTTCTTTTGGTAATCTTCTCATGAGCCAAATGTTGTTTTCTTATGATGACTAGATGGAGATAAAGATCCATCCCTCACCTATAATGGTGAAGGACATCCACTGGAACTAAGGGAACCATTCACACTTCCTGGACGTGATTCCCCTCTTTGGCTGTCTAGGGACCTTTTTTGTTGTGGCCCTTGTGGAAATAATAGCTAGTCATTTGGGGCATACACGCTATTCCTCATTTCTCTTCTTCATGATGTTGTATTTATGCCACAATCATCGCACTCCATAAAACAATGTTTCTTTTTTTACTCATTTTATCAAAAATCTGGTGTGCCATCTCTACACTGCCAGAGTATTTTGATGTGATTCGATGGTATTAGAAGATTAACTTTTTTCACCGGTTACTGGTCATTGTCTTCTTAAAGCATCCTTTATGCTTTCTTAAAGCGTCCTTTTGTCTTGTGACTTAACTCTTGGCGAAATAATGACTACTCGCGGATCTGCATATCGATTAGAATTCTTCCTTCCAAGTGTCAACTTCAAAGCAGTCTTGGATTTTTGATAACCATCGTACTTAAGTATTAGTTTAGGTAGATAAGAGGCTCCATAGTGACCTGCATAATGTTTTCTTTGTATGAAGAATAGTTTGGAGAAGTGGATATATAAAGGAAGACTCCCTTTGGCTACCCACTTGAAGGCGATATCCAAAAATTCAGTACGCCCACTTCACATGTCAGGTGAGACATAAAAAAACCTTGGGGTATTGTGATTTAGATCCCACGACTCTTCTTTCATATTTTTGAATACGTTATTTCTTGATTCATTTGTTTTTAACAATAGCTCCTACAAGACTGTGTTAGTCAGGTATTTATTGGTTCTATCTCAATTTTATTTTGGCTGCATTCATTGAATCTATTGTTCCGCACCAAGCATTCATGCTCCTATACTCTATCATAAGGTCTCTGTCACACACCTAACCTCTGCTATAATTTCCATGTCCCTGTCCAGCCTTTATTGACTTCCAAAGCTATGTTATCGAACATTCATTGGTTTTGAAGACCACATCTAAATCATCCAGTAAATGCTAGCAAGATTCCAAATAGCTTCTAACATTTGTTTGATAAGTCTTGTCTTTGCACAGGTTATTTGGCCTTGAATTCATCACCTTCATATTATCGATTTTAGGCTTTCCAAATTGCATTTACATAAAATCCTCTAAAGCCTTTCATTGAATGCACACGCAATAATTCTCGAAATTTAAAATTTCATTGACTGCGCACTCATAATAAAGAAACTCCTCTTTCCTTTATGCTTTGAGGGACATCTATAAATTGTTGAAAGCTCATATTCCATCATTGACAGCAAGGGTTCCAGTCAAAGGTTGTGTAACTCATTGGTTTCACACCATACAAACTGCATTTACTTGAGAGTTTATTGTGTCTTTTTGAGCCAATCCATTTTGTGCGGTTCTTGATTTCTTTACATTCGATAAAATGGCATCTATTTTGAGGCACTTAAGCTATGAACTTGCCAATGATTCTTCACAGCATTATCAATTCAACCAGCATTAGCTTATTTTTTTATTGATATTTTTTGATGGCGAAATGAAGGGTGTAGAAATTACAAAGACATTTGAGGAACTAAGTGAAATAATTTGTGCATCAACATGATCTCCAACAAAACAAACATAGATACCCCTTGCTACTCTATCTTAGAATTTCTTGGCCGCTGTGTAATGCTAATTGTCTACTAACAATGTGCGTGCAGTTTGCTGCATTGTGCAGCTTTATTCCTAGTTGCGTACATAGATTGGGCTCTGCAAAATCTGAGTTTTGTTTTCCATCAAATCAGGTAGATATAAAAAATGAATGCAAGGTGGGCTACTAAATGCTGGTGGAAGACTTTTTTGACATATCTAGCAACTTTCTAATTAGTGTAAAATTTTGTCTCTGGCATCCATCTCATGTGTCAGTCACAATCCTTTTTTTTAACTTCAAAAAAAAAAAAAGGTCTTTAAAAATTCTTCGTATCTTACACATTGAACTCAGGTGAGTTGGGGGTTGGAAGTCGCAGAATCCTTAGGATCTTGTTTACTCTTTTGATACGGCTTCTTCTATTTATACTTATTAAATTCTGTGTGGTTGGCCACTTGTTTTGATTGGAAACTCTAAAATACATCATCACACATATCTAGAAAGTGCAGTCCTGTGTCATTTCAAAAATATGTTGCCTTAATTGCTAGGATAATGAGATTAGGATGAAATTGAAAACCTTGGCATATTTATTGCAATTGAATTAACTTTTGAACCTTTTGTTAGGAAAAATAAAAAATACTTGTTCAAACATTTAAAATAGATTTGATCAATTAGTGGGAGAAATGAAATAATCCATATGATTAAAGCAAATTTGACTCACACTTTTATTCTCTTACCGTGTTTTGTGGATAAGGATGAAGTGAGAGGGAAATTCAAGGATGGATGAGTTGTTAGATCAAGGAATCAAGTGCTCCAATTTTTTAGATTTGGATTTAAAATATGATCTCATTTTTTATTACTTTCGAATGAAATTTGATCAAAATTATAAAAAAAATTAAAAATCAATAGTACTAATATCCATTGATTTGTTTTGCAGGATTCAGGATGATGTAGATACATGGAAACTAATATGATGATGTATCAAGGTGGAGAAACCCAACAACAACAAGAAGCAAATTTGAGTTCAAACAATGTGCATTGAACTTGACAAAAGCATTTTTTAATGCTTATTGTAATCTTAAGATTCTATTATATGCTTTAGTTTTCAGTCTTAGACCAACTTACTTTTTGGATTCTAAAAGGAGCACTACAAGAGATTTCATTTTTACTACAAAGGGTTAAAAATTGAACCTTAGGAACACACTAGAATTTCGATTTGGACTTAAAATTGAACAAGGAAAACCTTCACATCTTAATTGGTGCTTTTAAAATGAACTCATCACTACTTTGAGGTATAAAATGAACAAGTGTCTTTCATGTTTCGCAATCTTTTTCACAAATTAATATCATTAAAATGCGTATGCGCTTCTCTCACGCTTCACAACGATCTTGAGAATCAAAAGCATTTTGGCGATATTAACTTGTCAGAGAGATTGCCTTCACACTTCGATCTAGGATCTAAAATTGAACAAAACATCTTGCGAGTGTGAGTAAACTTATTGCGATTGTTCTCCTTTTTTTTCTAAACAAAGGTTGATCGAACTACAAATATGTTTACTTGCTTTTTTTTATCTTAGAGGGCCTGCCTTGTGGGAAAAAGTACTCACCCAAGGGAACGACCCAACTGGGAACACGCTAAAGCCAAGAGACTTCCAACCAGTATATAAGTGTGGATTCTTGAGGAAAGTTCAAGAATCACGAGGATTATTCCGATGAGATGGACATAAATAGACTCTCACCGAAGTTGGATAATCCCCCACGAACGAAATGCCCGCATTAGAACCCTTTGTTTAGAAAAAGGCCAAAACCTTGTCTATCTTGTTGGTGCAAAAGGTCATGTCCTTTGAAGCTGCCCCACGTTATACATGCGGTCTTGTTGTGGAAATGGAAAGTATGCCATGGGAGATTCATGGCTACTAATGCTTGGCTGACCCAAATAAGTGAGTGTCGTGGAGGGGAGCCAGTGTGGTCAAGCATTTAGCCATTCGCACAAGATATGCGCAACGGGATTCATCCAAGTGGGAACCCAACAAGATATTGCCTCATCATCCTAGGGTTGTAAAAAGTGTTTGGAAGTAAAAGATACATTGCTTGGTTCTCAAAATGATTGAAAAATAGACATTCACAAGAGCCTCAAATTTTAAACACATTGGAGGACACAAATATCCTTGATGAATTCAAGTACTCTTGATTGCCCTAGGGACCATATCCTTAGAGGTTTCTAAGTGATTGAATTCTATAATCATTTGTTTTCACTAAGGATAAACCTAGGAAACTTTTGCCCTAATTTCCTTGATTTCCACATAACGGACCTTGTGGGATGAAGAAGAAAGCAAGACATTAGACATTCAGTTTGAAAACATAATCAAGAAAGTGCTTTTGGTAAAAATAATTCACTAAGACAAGATAAAAGATAAATTGGATTACACATGTGTTTTCTAACATGATTTCCCGCAAGATCAAAATCCCAAAACCAAAGTTCAAGAAGCTTAGTCTGAAAGCTCGTGAGGAGCATCTTGAGATCTTGAGTTGTATGAGTTTTACTATTAGCAGAATCCCAAACTTTTTGAAAGGTTTATTTTCCTCCCATAGGAAATATAGCGTGTTCTTCAACACCAAGGTCTTGTAAGCAGAAGTGTTATTCTAGGTCAAGTCTAGGATCAATTTCAATCACATTCATCCATCTCTCAACCATCAATATTAGTCAAAATCACCTCACCAATAGCTCTTGGAAACTTTGTAAACATCTTTTATGCTAAAATTTTAGGCGAAATCAAATCACTTTGTTTGACTTAACACAACTAGTCAAACCATCATCCTATACACGAGTTTTCTCTAGGATAACACAAATTCCTATGGTTTACGAGTTCATTTTGTTTGGCTTAATACACTTAGCCAAATTATCAAATCATCACCTCATTTGACTTGACATACTTAGTCAAACTACTAGCTTGTAGGAGTTCACTCTTGGATAACACAACTTCCTAGAGTTTTATGATTACATTTATCACATTTTATTTGACTTAACACATTTAGTCAAACTATCAATCCAATCACGATCTATCAAAGTCCTAAAAATTTTAGCATTTCCTTCAAAGTTTCTTTAAGAGTTCCATTCATCTGTATCACTCATCTTTCATTTATCTCATCCTCGTCATCACTTTGATCCTTCAATTATCCTAGTTCTTCACTTCTTTGAACCTAAGGTTTTGATTGATCTAAAGAATTAGAGGTTCATCTCTTACATTCTTGAAAATTTATCTTCATTTTATGGTTCAAACTTGATCTCAACACAAGAGGGACATGGAATATAAACTTGATTCATCCATCATGAGCGATTTGAGTCAACCAAACTATCCAAGTCTCACAATGCCAATTGATTATCAGATCTCACATTTATGCAATTCAAGTATGGCATCATTATCTCCTCCAAACTTCAATGATACGAATGTGAGTATGCCTAATCTAAAGTTTGGAACACCTTTTCCAATGATAGATTTAAATCCAAGTCCAAATCTACAAATCTATCAACCAAACACTCAATGCATGAGTTTTCCAAACAACATTATCCCACCAAATCCATACATGCCAAATACAAGTTTGTTAAACATGAACATTTCTAGTCCATAGTTGGTGAACTTTGGGATAGATATACTTGCAAATCCCCCTAATGTTGTTCAAAATCTTCGCAATAAATTGGCAACTCCATATGTTGATTCAAGTCAAGGTAACACCATACAAAATCAAAGTTACCTAAATCAAGGCAATATGATTCTCAAGTGCAACAATGTTCAAAGATAATCTATCATGCCGAATCAAAACATCATACCAAATCATCCCATTTTTTCATCGATATCGCAACATCAGGTGGCAACCATCCAAGCAATCCCAACAATCAACACCATCCCCAACCCACCACCACCACCACCACCACCATCGCCAAAATACAACATGAAAAATTCATTCTCCATCATGTTGCAAGCTGCTCAAGAAGCTTCCCGCAAAAATGCACTCCAAAACCAACAAGCCGCACATGCCGCTCATATGGCACAAGCAATTCAACAAGCACATGCTCAAGCACGAGCGCAATTCCAAGCTCAACAAGCGCACACACAAGCACAATACCAAGCTCAATTGAAAGCACAACAACAAGCGTATCAACAAGTCTTACAAGACTACCAATTGCAGCAGCAAAACCAACAACAAGCTCTGTTGGAACAATAGAAAAATGACCAACAACAAGCGTTGTTGGCTCAGCAGCAAACACATGCATTACTTGCTCAACAAAGCTTGCAACAGATTCCCACCATAATTGTTGAAATCAAAAATCAAGATCAATCCATCAATGAACACCCTGAAGGTGTTTCCATCTCATCTGAAGATCAAATCAACATACATCAAGAGCCATTTTTTAGTCATAATCAAGACCCCTCCTACAAAGATCTATTTCAAGGAGTGTTGATGCTATTTGATCCTATTGAAATAAGCTATGATCCATCCACCAATGATCATATCAAAAATGTCTCTACATCGCCTTATGAGTTAGAGGACATATCTCAAGAATGTATTCCAAAGCATGATCAAAATCTTCCATCAAGGTCTAGCAATGGCCCTTCCAATGACAAATTGACATCCTTTGACCTCATGGTTAAAGATATTGAAGAAATCCCTATCTCAAAATTTGATCCAAATACACTCAAAGCTCAAAAGGATATTGAGCCACTTCCCATGCCTAAGGACGATGCCCAAGAATCTCTTCTAAGCAATCCATCCATTGAAATCAACCCATGTCAAGAACTTGATCCAAATCATATTGAACGAAATTCCAAAACCAATCAAGATCAAGAATTCGTATCTCCAAGATACTACAATGATCTAATGGGCGCTCTTTTATCTATAAAAGATGTTACAAATAATGATCATATTCATATAGCACACACTCGTCCATCTATCCATGAGATGCTTTCTTTGGATGGACACGTAGATGATCTTCATTCAAACTAGGAGTCTCATACTCTTGATATCATTACAAAGGAACAAGAGTCTCATACTCTTAATATTTGTACACATGATCAAGATATAGATAAATGCAGAGATATATCACAAAAAAATCAGAAAGAAGGCTTCTACAGAAGTTGCAAATCAAAAACATCATGTGAAAGCATATCAGGAATGAATCATGAGGAGGACTTTTACAGGGACAGTGAAGCATCAACACTCCTTGAAGAAGCATTACAATCTGATATCTCACAAAATCAAGCTAAGGATATCAATCAAGAATTCATCCCACATATGGAGGATCCTATCACTTATAAAGTTGGATCACTTACCTTTCTTAGAGCAAGCTATCTTATCAATGAAGAAGTTAACACCTTTGAAGATCCACGACAGAGCATAGAGGGATTAGCACCCTACTTCCAAGATAAAACATATCCTATCGCAAACAAAATGTTTCTATAAATGAATTACCAAGGCAATGGATTAGGCCTACATGAACAGGGAATCTTGGAACTAGTGCAGATTATTGGAAATCTTAAGCATCAAGGCCTTGGTTATTCGACAATCAAGGAATACAAAAATATCAGGGATACATCTACAAAGTTGGGGGCAACTTCATCTCAAGAAAATGTCAACATAGGGGGCACAAAGTATCCTTATGATGAAACCAATAACAATACTAGAACCGGCCACGTCATGAATCTCCATCCACCCATCACCCCATCCATAAATTGGGACCAACGTCGAAAGAAAGACTTGAATCGAAGCATGAATAACCTTATCAAAGAAAAAGAAGTTAAGAAGCATATCGAACAAATCAAATACACTTGGATACCAAAGAATACAAAGAAATACTAACCCTATCAAAATCCATTATTCAAAGAAACTATGGGGCAAAATAAAAGAGGGAAAAGTATCCATCAAATATGTCCACAAAGGAAAACACATGCTTCTCAAGTGACATACAAAGTGTATCAAGCAGTTGGTCCTAATTCCATGCACACTTCCATATCCACCCATCATTGCTCAGCTACCCAAGTTTGGAGAGTCAAAGGTTCCAAACTTTCAACCAATCCATCTTTTACTCCTAAACAAACTCCATCCATGCCTCCACACATAATATCCAATTGTTACATTAACCATGTGTTGGCAATGACCCTTTATCATAAGGATTCAGAAGGCACCCTATCATGATGTGCGTACAAAGACAGAGCTAACTCCGATATCAACAAAGTAGATCAAGGATCTCAAAAGTTGCATTCAAGTGCACGTGTCTTGGTAAAACAACTTCTTGAAGCAGGCTACCAATGACACGTTATGACAAGAGCATCAATGTCAACAGTACTAGGTGATCCAACATCAGCTTAGAATCTCTCAGAAAATACAAAAAAAAAATAGAAACATGTCCTGAAAAAATGGTCACCTTGATGAAAACTTGGCAAACGGGCATCTTAGCGACAACAAAAAAATATAAAAATATAAAAATCCAAAAAAAAATTAGAAAAAGGATTGAAACCAATAAAGAAAAAAAATTGTCCTCTACTGAAAACCATTTCAGTGGTGCTTTGGAAAAGTACCATGATGGAAACCTGGCAAACAGGCATCATGTGTAGATTCAAGCATCTGCATGTGCCATTTCGGGAGAAAGCATCTTATCACATTCATAATAAATCCATCATTTGAGCCACATTATCCATTCATCCATGAATCGTTTATCCAATCCATGTTCATATATTTGCATCCATACTCCCAAGTATCTTAATCTTGATGAAAATTTGGTGCACACTTTACACTTGCTTTATGGTAGACATCTTGACATGGGTCATTTTCACTGATCCCATCCTATCTAACGTTATCTGAGCCTCAAAGCATTATCTGAATGAGCATTCATCTGTTTTGAACACCCTTACCTTATCACAAGAGAATCCATATCCATTCGTCCAAGAATCTACCCATCGCCTTTCAAGCATTGCTAGACATTGGGGGTAGATGTTTACATCTTGTTTCAGGAATACATTTTGATATATATCCTCCTACTTATATGGTGATCCGAACATTGGCTAACATGAAATCAAATTGGTTAAAACATTTGTGAAGCACCAAGTCAGATCACTAGCCCATGGCATATTTTGACAGCAAGACGATGTTCCTTATCAAGCTTTATCTTTCATCAAACATCATCCAAACAATCAATATCAGTCGCATCTAATGTGTACTTCAACGTCACATCAAATCATCAAATCTATTTTTTTCCAAATCAAGCTTCATCAATCTTGATCAATCGAATCCAATCAATCATCACCTTGTTTGACTTAACACACTTAGTCAAACTATCATCTTGTGCACGAGTTTACTCTAGGATAACACAACTTCCTTGGGTTTACAAGTTCATTATCATCTTGTTTGGCTTAACACACTTAGCCAAATTATCCAATCCATCATCAACTTGTTTGACTTAACAGACTTAGTCAAACTACCCTCTCATGTACGAGTTTACTCTGGGATAACACAACTTCCTGGAATTTACAAGTGCATTATCACTTTTGTTTGACTTAACACACTTAGTCAAACTATCAATTCATCAATCCGATTGATCAACATTAAGCTTGGTTTTCAACAAAATACTAAAACAAAGCACTGATATCATCACATATCATATCCAAATTGTCAAAATCATGTGAAAAAAATCAAAAACATTCGAAAAATCCATAAAAATTCCAACAGAATCCAAATCATTCAAAAATCCAAAACATGTCAAAAATCATTTAAAATCAAAAATAGAGTCACCTTGTCGAACTACGTTGTCTCTGAGCTTGAACGTAGGAAAGGTTGATCTTTGATCATCCCCCGAGACAGTTAGGGTCAGTCCTTAGGCATCCGTCGCAATGACATCCGTCTGCCCATCTAGTTAGGCATCCGTCGCAGAGGCATTCATTTGTCCATCTTTTCCATATTTTAGGATTTTAGGCGTTTGTCGCAATGACATCAGTCTGCCCATCTAGTTAGGTGTCCATCGTAGGGGCGTTCATTTTTCCATATTTTTCACATTTTAGGAGTTTAGGCATCCATCGCAATGACATCCATCTGCCCATCTAGTTAGGCATCCATCGCAAGGGCATTCGTTTGTCCATCTAGTTTACATTTTAGGATTTTAGGCGTCTGTCGCAAAGGAAATCCGTTTGCCCATCTATCTCATTAGCAGTCAAGTCAATTGGAGTTTGAACTACATCGTCTCTGAGCTTAAACGTAGGCAAGGCCATCCTTGATTGGCCCCTGAGACACAAAATCCAAAAACATTCATAAATCTCAAAATTCCAAAAACAACCTCAAAATATCTGAAAACCCAAAATGGTGCATCCATTCCATCTCGCTTTCACCCATGATTGTCATCACTCATAATAAATCAATCAACACTTTCACCCTTTAGTGAGTCAGTTAGAAGCAAGTTTAGCAGGTTCCAAAGTGAACTCCCTAATCGTCAAAGTCTCGAAAGTCTAAGTCAGTAAGTTAGCAAGTTGGTCAACTCAAAGTATCAATAGCTTATCACCCAATCAGTCTCACCAAAACCCTGATCACTACATGTCATAGGATGAATCTTTCCTATGATGGACATAAGCATCAGGTACCCCACAGTAGTTTAAGCGTTGGCTAGCGGTACGAAGAACATCAACTTGTTTGTTTATTTTATCTTGGTCTTTTTGACTTATCTTATTTTTCACTCATTCCAAGGACCTCTCAATGATGCCTAAACAAAATAGGTTTAGAGAGAAAGGAATGGGGCAATGATCATTATCTTTTTGTCTATTGTGCTTGTTGGATGTTCTTGTAAAATAACTTGGCGAATACTTGCTTTTTTGGGTCCGTCCTAGCAAGGTTTCCGTATGTCAAGTGTGAACAAGAGCACTCCTATTTGATTGTCAAGTCAAAGTCCATCACACTAGGCGCAACGCCATCCTAGTTCTTAATACCTTGATGCATCGTACCTATGTGTGTTATCAAACATAAAGAAAGGTATGCTCTTTTCCCATCCTTGGATAAGCAATACATCATCATCATTCATCGTCATATCCAATAAAGTCTTGACGACTAGGGGACTTGTTGGACCTCTTCATCTTCTTGAATTTAAGGGTTGATCCCTCTCATTCTTCTACCTTCTTTCACACTAACAATGCATCCATCCTGCATCCATGCTGCATTCATCCTCTCATCTTGCATAATCACATCATATCATTATAGGACAACATCATCCATCTCATCCATCTCGCATGCATTGCATAATCATTTCACATGTTTAAAATAATATAGATTTGTTATTTTAAGCATCTTCCAAACATCTCATTTACATCATCATTATCATATAGTCTAATCATCCATACATCCATTTTGAACCTCTTTATCACGAGATCGACCTCAAATCAAATCTTTTCGCTCGATCTCTCGAGGGGGCAATGTACTAATGTATTTCTTTTCACTGGGGCATCCGAAAAATAGAGAAATTTTTAATTTCGATGTCAGCGGCATCATTCTTTGAACCAATGCAATGAGTACATTGCTTCAAAGAGGGGCAAAATGTAGACATGCAAAACTAAAAATCATGCATCATACAAATTAACATTCATTTCCTCTACTAATCAATTAAAATATTTTATTGATTAAATCCCTAAGGTTCATCAGACTTAATTAAATAAATCAAAATATTTCATTAAGTCCTAAGTTCTTCTTATTTGATTTGATAAATCAAACTTATTTAAATCAAATATCAAATCCCTAAAATCCCCTAAGTTAATTAATTTAAATTAATTAACTTCTAATCATAATTACTATTCTCTAGCTTTTGACTCAACTAGAGTCAAATCTAAACTCCTAACTAACCCACCCACTTGTACCAATAAATCAATTTATTTGATTTATTAAAAACCCATATTTTCCCTCATTAACTCTCATGTTTGACTTTTTGGACAAACACAATTCCCCCAAAAAAACCCCTCAACCACATGCATTTATGACCATTTTCAAATTTGAATTGGCACATTGGCCAAGACTTGCACATTCCCCACCCTCTCGCACCTTGACAAGTGACATCTTGTCATTGGGCCATGAATGATCCCACATTCATCAATTTGGCCTCTCCTCCCTTCAAGTTCAACTATAAGTTGAAGGCTTCTCTCCTTCATCACAACAACACATTTTGATGCAAGGTTACTCTCTTCATTTGAGAATCAATCTTGCTCTTCATAATCCACATTTGAAAGCATCTCCACTATAGGCAACTTGAGCTCGAGAGCATCTCATTGTCTATCATCTCATCATCTTGGCAATCTTGCTTATCAAGGGTTGGGAAAGGGCTCTTTAACATATTCAAGGAGCACCAATCCACCATAGAATAGATACATTTCATGTCTTCTTTATATGTTTGATTCGGTTTTATGATTTGTCTTGAAGAATGTCATGTTATTCTATGAGGATGTTAGAATCATACTAACCATTTGCAGATTTTGATGTCCACACAACTATGAATATAGAACGATGTAATGAAACAACAAATGACATGACGAGATAGAAACCAATAGAAATAAATGGATAACGAACCGTACTCATTCTTTTCGGAATGATAGATCATGACAAAGGACTAGACACTATCTCCCATCAACATATTTCCATTAGGCCTTGGCACATTTAGATATGATGAAGCAAGTGGAGTTGATGTATGTACTTGCAAACTAAATCAAACTGCACTAAAAGGAAACTTTAAACATGTTTATTTTTATACCATGAAAAGAATTTTTCTTAAGACACTTTTAGCTTTAAATTTTAAAATGTAAAATTCTTACAAACTATTATAATATATAAAAATCAAGTGTTTTTATGTCTTGTATATAGTTTGTATCAAATATTTTTTAACAATATCTTTCAAATAATTCATTTAAATAAATAAAACTACCATGAAATATACTAGCACTTGCACCCTACTAAGGTGCAATACTTACGCTGATAGGCCGAGCCCACATTATTTATGGTCGTGAAAAAGAATGGATGGTGTGAAGAAAGCAGTGATCTATCTCACATATCCCTGTCTACCTCACCCACGCACCCTCCCTCCCCCCTTCTCTCTCTCCCTCTTTCTCTCCCATTCCCTCTCTATTTCTCTCTATATCACATATCCTTCTATACCTATCCCTCCCTCCATCCCACCTATTTCTCTCTCACTCTCTCCTTCCCTCTCTACTTCTCTCCCTCTCTCACTTATTCCTCTCTACCTGTCTCTCCTTTCCCCTCTAATTCTCTATAACTCCCATATCCTTCTCTACCTCTACCTCCATCCCTCTCTCTCTCAATCCCTCTAGCTCTCTCTTTCCTTCTCTACTTCTTTCTATTCCACCTCTCTCTCCGTCCCTATCTCTATCTCACTTATCCCTCTCTACCTCCCTACATCCCTTTACCCTCCTCTCTCTCTCTTTCTCTATCCTTCCCTCTCTACTTCTTTACCCTCCTCTCTCTTTCTCTATCTAACCTATCCCTCTTCCTCTCTCTACCTCCCTCCCTGCTTCTCTCTCCTTTTTTCTCTCTCCTTCCCTCTCTACCTATCCCTCCCTCCATCCCACTTATTTATCTCTCACTCTCTCCTTCCCGCCGTACTTCTCTCCCTCTCTCACTTATTCCTCTCTACCTCTCTCTCCTTCCCCCTCTAATTCTTTATATCTCCCCTATCCCTCTCTACCTCTCCCTCCCTCACTCTCTCTCACTCCTTTGGATCTCTCTTTCCTTCTCTAATTCTTTCTATCTCACCTCTCTCTCTCTCTCCCTATCTCTATATCACTTATCCCTCTCTACCTCCCTCTATCCCTTTACCCTCCTCTCTCTTTCTCTATCCTTCCCTCTCTACTTCTTTTCTCTCCTCTCTCTCTCTTTCACTATCCTTCCCTCTCTCTCTTTCTCTATCTTTCCCTCTCTACTTCTTTACCCTCCTCTCCATTCATTCCAAAAAAACCACTTCCTATACAACTTTAGTTTCTCATTTTTCTATTCATTTATTGTTTGGATTTTATAACACAGAACAAATTTTATTTTTATTAAAAATTTATTATATTATTTTATTTATTTTATTTAATGTATCTTTTTTATTTTATTTTATGTATTATATAGATTATTATTTTTTGGATTTATTAAATAAATTATTATTATAGAAATTATTTTATTTTATTTTATTTATTATATAAATTATTTATTCTTAATTAGCTAATAGGCTATTCTAAAGTTTAAATAAATCTCTAAATTTTAAACCTTTTTAATATAAAATAAATATAGATTCTTTGAATATAATGTTTGTTTAGTATTTTTTAATAAAATTTTAAATCTCTAATGTATAAGATGTTAGGTAAATGTTTTGATTCGTAACTTCAAAAAATGAAATTTAAAAAATATATATTTTATTATAAATTCTTAATGTTCTAATAAATATTTTAATATGTTTTATCATATTTCTTTTTAATATAAATTCTTTGAATAAAATGTTTTTCTTAATTTTATATTATAAGTTTTGAACAAAAATAATTTCTTAATTTCTTAATTTGAAAGATAATAAATAAAGAAAGAGTGTATTTAAGAATGTCATAACTAATTAACTCATTCCAATAGTACTAATAATGTATACACTCGAATAAATATAATAATTTAATATTGATATATCTTTTCATGGATGCATTTAAGATAACCACATGATGTAGTCTTTTGATATTTTAAATATTTTAATTTTAATTTCTTTAGATGATTTTTATTTGATATATATTTTTTACTATAAGTTTTTTAAATAAAGTGTTGAACACAAAACAAATTTTATTTTTATTAAAAATTTATTATATTATTTTATTTAAAGAATATTTTCTATTCTATTTATTAGATAAATTATTGTTATATAAATTACCTAAAATCTTATACATTAAAAATTTAAAATTTTATTCAAAAAAATTAAACAAACATTATATTCAAAGAATCTATATTTATTTTATATTAAAAATGTTTAAAATTAAAAAATCTATTTAAAAGAGTCTATAATCAATTTATATTCAAAAAATAAAATTTAAAGATTTTAAAAAAATTTATACATTAACTATTTAAAATTTTGTTCCCAAAATTTGATCATAATTGTCATAGATTTTGAAATTATAAAAAAAACTCATTTCTATTAAAATTTGCAATATTAATTTACATTAAATATATCAAAATCTTAATATTTAAATTAATTTAATAGAAACAGTGTTTTTGAAAATTTAAATCTTTTTATACTAAATATTTTAATGCATTTTACATTAAAATTAAATTTTAAATTTATATTAAATTTCATTACTATTTTAAATATTTTATTGTAATTTTAAAATTATAATTAAATATTGAAAATCTTACATTAAAAAAATAAATAAACATAATATATTTAATAAAAAACAAAATTAAAACATAATCTTTCTTTTAAAATAACTTTCATTTAGTACTATCGGCTAATTATGCTATATAAGTTATCTCATAACAACGTGCAAAATAAGACTTACTTGACGTTACGTGAAAAGAAGCTTGGATAAGTGTGTTGAAATATTAAAATTTAAAAAAGCAAAGATGATTTTGTTAACCCTTCATTTAATTGAAGAGAATCTAATAAAATCATTTGGTATCGCTTAAAGGAAAATAGCGGTCTTCATCGCAGGTTAAAAAAAATTGAACGCGTCTGTCAAAAAGAATAAATTTACCACGATGAAAACTTTTCGTCGATGGCGGGCAGTCTAATAACATAAAAGAAAGTCACCGCATCAGATGGCAAGCAGTACGAGTTAGCATCGCAGGCAACACAAATTAGCAAGCGTAGCTATCGGGCAAGCCAGTCTGAATTGGTGGACGGTCACACTTATTTATATTCCTTGTAAAGTTTGTGGGGTTAGTCTATCGACTAATTATATATTAATCTACAAAATTTTCTATTATAAATTATATTTTTAATTTTTGTCAAACATCTTTTTAAAACTAGCAATCGCATCTTGGTGTGCAATGGGTACGCTGAAGAGGTATGGAAAGTTAATTAAGGGGAAAATGTTTTAATTTTTTTTTGCATACATTTGTGCAATACATAAGATCAAATTAGTTGATAAATGATTTTGTTGATATATTATTATTAATATTTTTATAATATTATATTCTTACTATTAATTTAGTTTTTATTATATATTTTTTATTATTTTTATACATTTACTATTATATTATTATTATTTTATTAATATATCAAGTTTGCATTATGTTACATTATTATTATATTAATAAATGATTGGATTAGGTATTATATATTTTTATAATATAATAATATTATTATATTATGATTTTTTTTAATATATTTACTATTATAGTGCTATATTTGTATTAATACATTACTATTAATATGAATAATATCTTATTAATATTTAAATTATTATATTATTACTTTGATATTACTATTATATTATTCTACTATTATATTATTCTATTATTCTTATTATTATAATATTATTATTCTTATTATATGATTTTTGAAATATTATACTTAGTAAATTATATTTATCCTTAATATTATATTATTAATAAAATATGATTAATTGTAGTATTAAATTATTAAATTATTGTTTTATTATTATACTAATGTTATTATATTTTTGAAAAGTTAAGTAGCATTTTCAGGGTGTTGTACCCTTCACAGAGGGTCCAAAGGGCCAAAAAAAAAAAAACATAATTCAAAACAAATTTTGAACTATAGAAACAACCAGAAATAGCTGACAGACAGCTGTGGAAACCCAAAGAAGTTAAGCAACCCCAAACATAGAGGGGTCCACGAGGGCTCCATGAGCCCGAGTCCGAGAAGCAGAAACAAATTTCTTCTTCCGGATAACAACCGATCAGGGAGGCTTGGAAGCAAGAAGTGAAAAGAACCAGGAGAGGAGCGACTCCATCTCAGCCACCACGGGACAACCAACCAGCAAGGGAGATGATAGAGAGGCATCCAAGGACAAATCAGCCAATGGAATAGAAGAGGCTTCCAATAGAGGGCAGACAGGGTCTGGCAGAGTAGTAATAGTGGAGGCAGAACCGGGCACAATAGTGACAGTAGACCGGACCAAAGGTGGATCCGTAGTAGAGAGGTCTGGGGGAGGAGCAGCCGAGAGGTCCGGGGGAGGAGCAGTGTCGACCCCCACTAAAGACACCTCTGAGGAAGAAGCCACTGTAAGGTGATCCAGAAGCGCATCCTTCCACCAAGTTGCAGCACCCTTGCGATGGGCAAGAGGGCTAGAAGTGGCCAAATGACCCACCGAAAAGCATCACCTACAATGAAAGGGGAGACCTTCATAAACCAAGAGTTGCTTCCAAGGCCTGTCCTCCACCAACAAAACATCCCTATGGAGAGGTTTGGAGATGTCCATATCAACTAACACCCGAGCAATCGTGATGTGCCCAAACTCCCATGTAGTAGAATCCACCATTAAGAAATGACCAATCAAATTGCCAATGGCTTCGAAGCAAGATTCTTCCCAGAATTGGAGAGGAAGGTTTGGCATACGGACCCATACAGGTCTGGTGTTCAATAGCTCCATAAGCGGGTTGAAAGAACACAACCAGGGCCTAATGGACAAAGAATGAATACCCCACATCCATCATTTGTCCCAAACACAACTACATTCATGAGGGGATCCAAAAATAGTGATAAAGAAGCCCCTCGCGCTAGGGTATAGCTTGATTTCCCCAACCACCAAAGGCTTCCAAGAAGCCTCCACTCAGGCATGGAGGTCTTGGAGGGAAGGCCACAACCCATTGAACCTGCAAACCACACCCATATTGAGATAAAAATCCTTATTTTCCATGATTTCTGGGCCACAAACAACCACAGGAGTATCCCTAGCACAGGGCATAGACCTACAAGGATTACGAGAACCCACCAAGCAACAAAGGATTTGGTCGATCCAGAAAAACTTCCAGTAACAGGTAACCGAGGGGCAATGAAATGCTCAAACATCGGATCCCCCTTAGCAGGAGCCACAGAGGCAACAACAGACTTGCTTCCACCATACAACCCACCCCTCGAAGACTGGAGCTTGGCTAACTGCACACCTAGATTAGGGATAGGAGGGACCCCGGAGGGAACAACAACACCCGCAACCACAGTAGGCGCACCACCAAATGACACAGAGGAAAGCCTTGCAACCCCTGAACCAGGATCAACCACCGCCAATGACTTCCTACGTGTGCAGGACACATGGGCCAGGAAGGGAGCGAGGTCAGAGCCCCCAATAGATCTGTATGACAGACCGGAACCAGGAGCAAGCCCATCAACACCTAGGGAGGAGCCAATGGACTTAGCAACCATAGCAGAATAAGGAGTCGAAGGCGCCAGAGCCATTGGAGTCGTAGATTCACAAATTCCCCCGCTCATTATTTTTTAGATACTAATGTTATTATGTTATATTATATTAATTTTATTATATATTTATTATTATTATATTATGTATATTATATTATGTTATATTATATTATATTATATTATATTATATTATATTTTAATTATATTATACTATATTATATTATAGTATATTATATTATTATTATATTATATTACATTATATTTTTATTATATTATGTTATATTATAGGTACATTTTGACAGTCAAACTAAATGCATTCCCATTTTCATGTCACAAGATCTTACCTAATTAGAAACTAAAATCAAGGAGATAAACAAAAGTCTTTATGATATTTTTGTTATATATTTACTATTATAGTGCTATATTTGTATTAATACATTACTATTAATATTAATAATATATAGTGAATATTTAAATTATTATATTATTCATAATATTGTTTTATTACTTTGATATTACTATTATATTATTCTACTATTCTACTATTATAATATTCTATTGTTCTTATTATTATAATATTATTTATACTTAGTAAATTATATTTATCCTTAATATTAATTAAATATGATTAATTGTAGTATTAAATTATTAAATTATTTTTATTATTATACTAATGTTATTATGTTATATTATATTAATTTTATTATATATTTATTATTATTATATTATATATATTATATTATTATTATATTATATTATATTATATTATAGGTACATTTTGACAGTTAAACTAAATGCATTCCTATTTTCATGTCACAATATCTTATCTAATTATAATATTTTAATTTTGTTAATTTGTTTAATATTCATTCTGTTATAACCAAATTTCTATGTTTTTCACAGTTAATCATCATCGACGGTTATGCACGGTTCAACCGTATTCCCTCCCCTCTCGATTGACAAACTCAGCCCCCTATTCTCAAATAAGACACGTCTTCGGCATAAAAATAATCAAAATTAATATTTTCTTAAAAATTCGACACAAAATATTTAATAAAGTGAATGCCTTGTTGTTTCTAGCTTCTATTGGAAAGACACAACTAGAAGTCAAAGCTAATATGATCCTGCATCCAATTGGATTCCAAAAAAATAGTTATTATAAGACTTTCATGACAAATGTAGTCGCTATAATAAAATATGAATTTGCTTCTAAGATTAGTACTATGGTTTAGATATTTATGCTACTGTAGATGATACTTAGAAACTAAACAATAACGTAGAGTCTATTAATCTGTTCAAATTTTATCTTTAAATATCAATACAATATAATAATCAATATATATTATGGTCAATCATTTTTTAGATTAAGATGTTATAATTAATTTTTCCAAAAGTAATGTTGGTGATTTCGTAATTCTTATTTACTCGTAATCGTTTGTTTAACTACCATCTTTAGAAATAATAATAACAATATTTTTTTTTATACTAAATAAAATATCTATAAGTCATATGAAAAAAAATAAAATTTAAAACAAAGTTTAACAATAAAAATCACTTGTAAATTATAGAAGAGGTAAGAAAATTATAGAAACAGATGTTTAACCATTCATTCGTATACGCTACATTTTAGATCTAAAAGGGCGCGTCCACAGTTTCTTAGCGAGATAAAGCGATACATAAAGGGGTCTGCTCTCTAACAATGCACAAGCATACAGAGTTTGATTCATTTATTAAGGACGACTCATTCAAAACCAGTAAAAGCTAGTCTTATCTCTCTAGTGATGGAGGGATCAGGTGTAGGTAATCCTTGGCAGCGCAGAAGACAAGGCTTTAGACCTGTATACGATGTTGAAGATAGCCTCGGCAATGCCTACGTGGTAACACTAACCTTGGCAGCAAGAAATCGTTTTCCTGGAACGAGGGGCATTCATTTATACAGCGAAAATACTGAGGGAGTCGCAATAGAATATGATATTTATGTCTGCGATGATGGGACGCTTGACGATGATAGGGTTGTCAATTGGTTTTATTACCACATAACGGACCCAGAGCGTTACAGTACTTCTGAAGATCGAACGCAGCAGTATGCTGTCTATCACCGTCGCCGTCCGTATTTGCTTATGACTCAAAACCAGATCGCCTCTCCAGATTTTGCAGATTTAATTCGTCGAAGTCGTTCTCTTCTATGGAATATGCGTTTAACCGAATACGATGATCCTGTTGACGTTCCATCAGCAACTACAGACGAAGAAGCCGCAGAAATTCTGGGATCACCCACGCCTTGCCCTAACATAAATAATGATCCTGAAACTCATTGCGCAATTTGCCTTGAACCTTTTGGAGACACCTATGAGGAAATAAAGCAGTTACCCTGCAACCATATATTTCACTACCAGTGCATACATAGATCCACTCAAGTGAAAAATCAGTGTCCGATCTGTCGCCGTGAGTACGACAGCCGCCATGGCCAATCTAGTGAAGTAGACTAGGTAACATATTTCCCATTTCTTATGTCAGAATAGCACGCAGTCCTCAATTTGTGGCGATTGAAACGAGAAGGTTGACATATTTTTTTATTTTCTAACAAATAATCATAACCACAAATATTCTATGGCATGGAGGAGTATCGCTGTAAATATCAACTGCTATCTTTTATCCTGAATTTTGATACTTATTTATATGTAAAATTATGCACATTTATCAACATGAACACAATATTTGTCATGTCATTTAATAATAAATGAGTTTCTAATGTTAATTACTTTTGAAATGTTACAAATCGGGAGCCCTTGTCTTCTATTATTTAACTCTTATACAACAATTTGCTTTGATTTTTCTGATCTTTTCTCCACCAACAATTTGTGTTTTACTAGTTTTATAGATTCTTTTCTTTCCGGAGACCATAGGTTTGTTGTTATCTTATTTCTTGATCTTTTATGATTTTGAGTGGAAAATAATCATATTATTAGTAGAGTTTCTAATGATCTATTTGTTTAACGATATAATGTAGGATAGAGGTTTCTATTATATTCCGGTTGATAATAATATAAATCATGCTGGAATCTGATTTTTTAATTCTATCTTTAAGAGAGTCTTGTGAGGCTTGTAGCTCAAGTGTTATCTTTAGAAATTGACATGAAGAAAATAACCTCTCAATATACTTTCTTCACACCAACTAGAAGAAAGGTTAGAAGGAGATATTCCTATAACATAGATCAGAGAGGAAATAACATTTCTTTTTAAAATCTATTTCTAAAAGTATCATGGGCATTAGCATGACCAATACTAGTTCCCAAATAAGTTACCAAACCTATCGAACATATATAGGCATGGGGTTGTTGGTAAACAAGGTAGGGGTGTCAATATCTTCAAATTTAAAGTTTCCCTATTGATTAGGAATAATATTTTGTTTTGTTCTTTCTTTCTTTTTTTTTTTTTTTTGGTGTCATTGATGTTTTAGATTGGAGTATGGTTTCTACATATTCCAATAGTCAAGAGTTAGTTTTAGATTAGTTAACATGTAACATGTCAACAATACTGTAACTTTCTTTAAATGTATTCTTAGTATTGATCTTTAAGATCCTTGTTGGGACTATAAAATTTTGAAAAATTTTAATTGGATTTATGTGAAATTTAATTTGCACTCTCATAAGTGCCCATGAAAAATTTGTCCTAGTGACCTAATTTGGAAGGTCATAATTCAGAGCCCATTTGCTTTCATGCCAAATTCATTGGTGACTATATTTATTTGTCATCTTTGAACATGTATGTCTGATTTTAGCTTCTTGTGATGATTTTTGACAGGCTTTCAAAATTACAAGTTTCAGGGAAAAATGGATTGGTGCTCTGCATTCCCCTCATATATATATGCTACCTGGTCCAGTTTTAGAGCCACGAGATCAAGTTTGATATTTTTACCAAGTCAACAGCAAATGCAGTTTGTTCTGTTTTTTACATCCACATTTCCATAATATTTTAAGGAGGTCAAGTTTGACTCTTAATATCTTATGAAGAATGTGGATTGAAGGATATCGCTCTGGCACATATACTCAATGGACCTAAATGATCTAATCTTTTTCAGTGGTAGCATCCCAAGTGAAGATATGGTATTTTTTTTGAGATGGTGACTTGGTGAGCTCTAATTGGTTTTTGATAGGTGCAATTACAAAACAATCTAAGTGAACCACATCGACATTGAATATCTTTCACCTCAAGATCAATTTTTTCAATTTGTATGTTGCATTTAATTCTTGGGTCAAATGTCTGCATGATTGTGCATTTTCATGACTCCACGAGATGGTTTCATTAGTTTCGCGAGGCGATTCTAGAGGCCATTTGACCTATTTTGACTATTGTTCAAAATGTTTGAAAGTGGATTTTGATGGTTTCCCACTTCAATTTTTTCATGCCAGATGCATATATGGGCAGCCTTAGATCAGTTCAGGATAAAAGCTTGTATCAAAATGATTTTTTTAGTTGGGCCCACAAGGGGACCCAACATGTGCCACACATTTTGAGGAGGCTTCTATCCTGTTGGGTCAAGAGGTTGGATTATGTGAAAACCTAGTTTTCCAGGATTAATGAGAGTTTTGATATCCTGAATGGATGATTGTGAATTCTACTATTGATATTTTTTTTTGGATGCATTGAAAAGCATTGTTTGAACTGGATTCTATCCACCAAATATTTGAGTCATTTCTCATGAGGAAGTGGATAAAATTGAGGAACCATTCTCGTGTGCTTTAATAATGTTGTTCAAAGATAGTAGCATTTGGAACAATGGTGATGATTTGAGAATACTGTTGTAGACATGCAAAATACACTCATACATCTAATCATATTTTATTGAACATTATTCTATTTATTAATTAAATTAACCAATTTAATTAATTCACTAAGGTTTTCTTCCTAATTAATTAAATCAAATTAATTAATTAACTTCCTAAATTCCCTTCATTTAGTTAAATCATACATATTTAATTAAATTCATTTTTCTGTCATTTGATTTAAAATAAATCCAAAAATTCAAATCAAATGTCATATCACCTAACCTCCTATTAGATTAATCAAATCTTGATTAATTTAATCCTAATCACCTAAATCCTCTAGATTCATCCACTTGCATAATAAATCATTTAAATTGATTTATTAGAACACCTATTTTCCTCACCTCATTAACTCCCTTGTTTGACTTTTTTGGCCAAACCAAAATTTCCCCCAAAACCCTCAACCATATTAATTTATTGCCATTTTCAAATTTGAAATGGGAACATTGGCCAAAAATTGCATAATCATGAGCCAATTACATTGTGACAAGTGGCTCTCTCCTATTTTTTGGGTTTTAGTCCCACATTGTTCAATCTTGGCTTCTCCTCTCTCAATCTTTCCTATAAATTCAATGCCTTCTCTCTAATTTTTCATCTACAACTTGAGCACTATCACTATAGGAAACTTGAGCTCACTTTGCATCTCATTGTCTATCATCTCATTTGCTTGGCAAGGATTGGGAAAGGGCTATCTTCTACACAAAGGATAACACCAATCCATCATGGAATAAGTATAGTTCATGTAATTTTCATGTTTTGATTAATTTTTTCATGTGTTTTCATTTTAGAGCATGAGGTATTATTTCATGAGGATATTGGACATATGGTTGGTTTTAGAATGTTGGTCATGCTAACAGTGTGTATGTATTTTAGCATTTTTTAACCATTTGTAGAATTTCATGTCCACAAAATGGCGCTAGATGGAGGGTTGTTCTTTTGCAATATTGAGAATTTCTTGAGCTACTTTGGGCTCTTTGTTATGTTCTCTATCTGATAATATTGGTTTCTAAAAGTCTGATTTCTTGGCACCATTCTATTGCAATAAATATCGTAATTATAAACTTCAAGCTTTGACATTGAGCTACTGTCACAAATCATGCAAGTTCATTGTGCTTTAAATCTAATATTGAATACTACATTGAATAGGGACGCGAAGAATTTGTTTCTATTCAATATACTTCAAGCTTGGCATGGGGTATAAGGTCAGTTGTTTTTAGAGTGTTGGTTCGTGCACTGCCTTGTAGGAAATCCATTAGAAAATCAAACTTCATTCCAAGGTGAGGTATTTAAAAACATACGTTGCTGGTACACTGTATTAAATTAGACTGTCTTCATGTGAGTCACTCATGGTCCCCATTAGTCTTACTACCAAGTTTGTTTACAGGTGTGAAAATTTTACAAGGTTGAGATTATGTTGTCTATTCACCCAAATTTTCTATATTGAGAATTGAGTAAGTGCCTTCAGGTGTTTCTTCTATTTTCTTTTACAAAGATCCACAATTGATATTTTATGTTTCTTTTTCCATTTACGCTAAGCACCATTCACTTTCATGCACACTGCTTTAATACAAAGCTTTCACTAAAAAATAGAGGTAGATTAATAAAAACATTGTATGCCTTGCTTTTGTCATCCAGGCATTGAATTGACTAACTAATGAATTATGTTATCTAGTACGATTTTATGGTGACACTTGTGCTACTACCAGAGGTAGTGTTGCAGTAGGAGGCAGCTGGCAAAAAGCATGTGTGCATTTATTTATTTTTTCCAAAAGCCCTTTGGAGCAATTAAATGATGTAAACTTTTCTTTAATTTCAATGGTTGATATCAAAGTTAACTTGTAGTCAGATCACTATTAGCGTCCAGAAGGCTTCTTTTTATTTATTTACAAACTTGGTTTTTTCAAGAGCGGAGTGATTTTGTCGAGTTCAAATAGTTTTGATCATTCATAATGTCTATTATATATGTTCAATGCTCTTTTATCTCAGATTTTATGTTTCATTCAAATCTTTTGTCAAGATGAGGAAAGTTCCATGCTCGAGTTAAGAATAGACCAGTCGTTGTATGATATTGGCAGTTTTATTAGAATACAAGTTATCATTAGTTATATTAGAGTTCAATTTTTTTTTAACACTAGGTATTATATGGTTGTTTGATTCAATGGTGATGGTATTATATTTAATAATGTCATCTCCTCTGATACTGAGTATGTGCCAGGTTCCTCATATTATTTATTGCTCATGATTTCAAATGAATATGGACACCTGTGATTTATTCTCTTCTAAATTTTTTGCCCTTGTCCTCAATATGTCATTAATTCTGACCAACAGAGGTTGAATTTTCCATTGTGAAAGTGGTCAAAAGTGTGAATACCTCTTGAAAAAACCCATGTTCTCTGTGAACTGCAATTATCATATTCCGTGAGAGGACATCTCATTCAGTCATGTGGTAAAATTTTTTGCAAGCATCCACCACAGTTCCAGAGTTCTCATACATGTTGACAGCCTTATTCTGTGAGGAAATGTTTGTGGAAAATAGATGTCCGCCACCATTGATATGAGAAAGGATTTGGTTACCCTCTGCAAATGCATTGTTATCAATACAAGTCTGCAGTAGTTGAAAATGCATAAGAGAAATGCAAACTCAGATTGTACAACATCAGAGTGTGTACATGAAAGATGTGGTGTTGAGTGCATATTATCAATTAATTAATAAATACACTCAGATGTACATCTTAACGTTTAGATAAATATTGCTATCTTTGACATTCTAGAGCCTAATAATTTTGGCTCTACACATTTCATTTTTTACACACGAAACTCTGCTATAGCCTTCTACACATTTTCTATCACTTAATGATTGTTGCGAGGGGGGAAAAAATCTACCATTTATTGAAAATATACATCAAAGACTATGTGTTATCTGATTTTGTGTTTCTTGTATGCACATATCTCATGCATTCACATGTTTCTGTGTTTCTTCCATGCACAAACCACAACCACTCATCTCATGCACATTGATCACAATGTGTGGAGCTTCTACCTTTCTTCCATGACCTACACCTCACTTAATGGGTGATTTCATCCAAAGTAGCTGAATATCTTGTCACCATTGATGTTTTTTCAGGGGTGGATCAAGACTTACATTATGATTTATTTTTTAAAAAGATTTATATGACTAGTGATGAGCCAAGATTTTGGCACATTTTGTGCATGCTTAAAAAAATACTTTTTTTCTTTTCATTATGCTAAAACAAAAATTTAGTGTTGATTATGGGACAAGACATAAAAATTTTATGCTTAAAATAATAATTATATTATGATAAGTATTTCCATGATTATTATCTTGAAATGATTTATTAGTTTGATGAATGACTTATGACTTTGTATGATGACAAACCCTTCCTGTAGCCTCTACTATTGAAATTCCTGTAGCCATGTCTGAAATAATGTTTGCCTTAGTTTAATGCTTAATAAATGTATAAATGAATTGATGAATCGTCTTAAAGGTTGAATGTGTTGAGATAAATTTCTGCCACATAAATAACTGTTAAGATATTTTGTAGGTACCACATTTGAGGAAGAAATTTAGTTTCCACTTAAAGGCTTAAGACTAATTAAATGAAGACCGGTTCAATAGCAAAGAATAAGGAGGCAGTTTCAACTCATCTGCCATGCAAGAAGAGTGTTCCAACAATCTAGCTCAGACATCTTGATGGCACATGAATCTAGGATGGGGGCACTTTAAGACTGATGAACCAATTTGACTTAGTTCTTGCATTTCCATCCACCTCTTTTACTTAGTTAGTTGAATGTAATAAAGACTTCCCATTCTATAAGGGAAGGTGAGTTAGTCGTTAGATTCTATTTCAATAAATAGCCCATTCTCATTGAGAGAAAGGGCTGGAAGATCACTGTTGTAACACATTTTTAGTTTTATAGAAATAAAGTCAAGAGATTGTGTGCTATGTACTTGTCTATCTAGAATCAATAAAGTTTTTATGAACTTTAGCACCTAATCTATTATTTTCCTCTGGCATTTCCTAAGGGGGCCCACTTAGTGAACTGTCCATTCCTTCATTCAAAAAGTTATGATAGTTGCACTTCCTTAAATAGAGGTTAAGGTGACTGTTCTTGTAGCTAGTGGAATCACAAACTTGTCAACTATTCCTACAACCACTAGATGCAGAATAGTTTTATCTTTCAGTTTTCATTTCTAAGGAATTTTATTCAGCAAATTTTTTTTGAGTTACTGAAATTAAAGTATAAGTATCTTTAGGAAGTCATGCATGTCTAGGAAAGGTTATTAGTGTATATATTGTGCTGACCCATTTCAAGTTTACATCCCTGGGTTGATGATTAAATGAGGTTCTTTAGTAGGTTATGAATGCTAGTTGTGACGTTCAAAGCCCTGAGTAGGGGAATTCATGTTCCTAGCTATTCAATTGATTAAAGGATAGTACATTTTTGGCATCATTCTTGGGGATGCTATCAAACTAAAGACCTATTACATGCATGCTTAATAGAGAGTTAAATTTCATTTGAAGTACTTAGTTTAGAATTTCTCATTCGACCATTTTCATATTTAGTTCACTTTTTGTTGTCTGCGTAGAAGAAGAGACCAATTTGGAAGATTCCTTCTTGGAAGAATAGATATTGAATAAATTAAACCAAACCCTTTCCAAAAGACCCATATCTGGATGTTGGCCAAGACTTAGTTATCTCATCCTCTTCCTCGGGCTAGAGCTTAAACTTATTTGATTAACATGATGATATTAACCCACTTGTTCAACATCTAAATAATTTGTAAACTTCCAATAACTAGGGGCCATCAAATAACGCAATTGCCCTTGTAGTTAATCTACCAGGAGCTAATCGAGGGACACAACCAAGGGTGGCAACTCCTACTTTTCCATTTCCAATTCCTGACCTGCTTGACAATAATAATCTCAAGAACATCCCTGCCTCATCACTTCCAAAGTTCTATGGAATTATTACTGAGGACTCTCATACCTTCTTGTTCGAATTTCACATCCTTTGTAGGAGCTATGACTAAACAACTTCATCACACAAGCTGAAGTTGTTTCCCTCCACTCTAAAAGACTCTGCCTTGAGATGGTTCATGGGATTAGGGAGCAATGTAGAAACAACTTGGGATATAATGAAGGATCTATTCTTGAAAAAATATAAAGAATATTGGAGAGGGAATGATATGAGAGGAGATGACATCTTCAAAATGTGACAAAAGGAGGATGAAACCTTGGAGGATTATGTGTCAAGGTTTTTGTTCAGTGTGCAAAAGAATACTCAACACGAGTTGAATGAGGAATCACAAAAATTTATCTTTCTAAGAGGATTTAATGATACCTGCATGGAGGCACTTGACCTTATGGAAGGAGGTGATGTCACCCAAAGTGATTGGGATGATATCAAGAAAATATGTCTCAATTACTCTAGAATGGCTATAAAGAAAGGCAGGGCGTTTAGACCCTCTATGACAAAGGTAAGTGGATCTGGAGTGTCTAAAGGGGAGATTTCTAATCTCTTCTCCAACTTCAAGCAGGATATCATCAATGACGTAACTACTCAATTGGACACTATGCAATCTAGAAGGAAGGAGGAAGCTGAGGCAATGCTAGCTAAATATTGCCCTCACTACAGACAAATGAAGGACTGCAAATGCAAAGAAGTGGCCAATCTGGAGGTACGATATCTTCCCACCGAATTTGAAACCATTGAAGGAGAGGAAGAAGTGTTCTTTATTGCTCAACGTAGGCCATGGGCCCCAAGACAAGGTATGCCTCAAGACCATTTACAAAATTTTGGTTCATATAACACTTAGTGGCAGAACTAGTGTAGACATCCAAAAATAACATTATGCATTCCACTGTAACTAACATCATGCATTCGTTTCTTCTACTAATCAATTAAAGCAATTTATTGATTAATTTCCTAAGGTTCATTAAATAAATAAAATTATTTAATCCTTATGTTCTTCTCATTTGATTTAATAAATGAAATTGATTTAATCAAATGTCAAATCCCTAAAATCCCCTAAGTTAATTAATCTAAATTAATTAACTTCTAATCATGATTACTATTCTCTAGCTTTTGACTCAACTAGAGTCAAATCCAAACTCTTAACTAACCCACCCACTTGCACCAATAAATCATTTATTTGATTTATAATTCCTCTAATTACATTCAAAATGGCATCAAAATGGAATATTCTTCCATTTTGAATCTTCCCCCCAAAAGGGACTTGTCCCTTCCAACAAGGTTTTAAATGCTATTTGCACAAGTCAACATAGCATTTATTGCACCTTTCATCCCCCCAAAACATGTCAAGTCATTCAAATTCAAATTTGAAATTGGCACATGGGCCAAGACTTGCACATTCCTCACCCTCTCACAAATTGACAAGTGGCACCTTGTCATTGGCCCATGAATGATCCCACATTCATCAATTTGGCCTCTCCTCTCTTCAAGTTCAACTATAAGTTGAAGGCTTCTCTCCTTCAAACGGATAACACATTCTCACTTGCAAGGTTACTCTCTTCATAAGAGAACTAATCTTGTTCATCACCACACCATTTGCTTAGCAATTACATCTTGAGGCAAGGTTGCTCTCTTCATTTGAGAGTCAATCTTGCTCGTCACCATCTATCATTTGGCATCTTGCTTATCATGGATTGGGAAAGGGAATCCTTTCTACATCATAAGGAGCACCAATCCAATATGGGATAGATATATTTCATGTTTCATATGCTGTTGAGTCATTTGTTTGCATTGTGAATCATGGATTATTATCTCATAAGGATATGCATTTTTGTTATGTTGTTTTGTAAAGGTTACTAACATTTGCAGATTTCACCATCCTACAAATGGCGCTAGAAGGAGGGCATTGAATTATTTCTAAGTTCTAACTATTTATTAGCACATCTGTGAAAGTTTCTGTAGCTTCTTCAATAAATATATTATAAATATATTCTAGACTACTTTTCTTTGAAAAAATCTTTCAAATAAATAACGGGACTTGTCTATGCTTCCGCATTTTGAATGTGCTTCTACCCGACCCATTTTAGTGTACCTCCTATAGAGATGACATGTTCACTTTCTAGAGGAAAGAGAATGAATCTTAACATATGTAGTTGAAAGATATGCATCTGTAAGTGAAATCAAAGTATTTATTTATCTAAACTGCTGCTCTGTGCCACTGATTAAATTTTTTTTTACCAGTTGCTATTTACTCTCAACGCTTAATGTTGCACATCATATGGCTGCTTAATGATTACCAGTTGCTGTCTATATCTAAAAAGCTTCATGTATTCTGTTGTATTGATTTTTATTAAGTTGTGAGGGTAAAGAAAGTTGTTATGAATCATTGAGATCATTAAGGCAGCAACTCTCTATGATTTTGTATGGGTTTGACTTCTGTGTTATGTTGTTATCCATCATTTAATAAATCTGTTAACACCATTGACACCTTTTTTTTTCCATGAAAATGTTGTATGATCTGTATTGGGAGGGCTCAAATTTGAAAGTGTCATCCCTTTAGCTTGCTTATTAGGTGTCCCATTGTTGTTTCGCATGGATTGTGCTCAAACATTTCCAACTATGGCACCCTTACACAACTTATCAAGCCATTGGAACAAAATACCAGATTTATAGGGAGATTAGGCATTTATTATACCCTCAATTTTTTCTGTCCATCGAAAAAAACCAGAAGATTGAATTGATAAAGCATCCAATCAAAGTATTTATGAGGGAAGGGCTTGCCATTGTCGTTTTTCTTGAAAGGACAAAGTTCAAAAGGGTGGAGTTGGAACTCGGGCTTGTACAACTAAGTTATTAATCCAAAGATGGACATTTTTGGAGAAACCTTTTCTTAGGGTTGCTAAGACCCCTTGTTCTTTAAGATTTTATGTCAAACAGTTCAGTGCCTGATTTGTGCTTCCCCATCTTGCATACATGTTTTCCGCTTGCGCATTTCCCACTATTAGCGCATCTAACAAAGATGTTGTATACTTTATGATTTGATGGACATCTACAGCCTATTCCAAAGTCCTCATTTTCTTTGCACAAGTAGGAAGGACGCTGGTAAAGGTCATAGAGTCTGACTTTACATTTGCTAGTTACAACGCACTCCTTTTAATAAATTTGTTTTGTGCATATCCTGCAATCATAGCAATCCATTTAAGCTTTCTTGGAGGAATTCTGTCTAACAATTTACATGCCTTCTCTGTGCTTCAATAGTTTATGTGCATTTGTCAAATAGTTCACGTTCTTTCTACGTGCTTCTTTAAGGGATTTCAACAAAAAAGGGCGCGGTCTGTTGGTAGCTATGATATGTATGGAGGAAAGATACAAATCTTTCTATAAAGATGATGAATAAGAGTGATTGGATGCTGACCTATCTGGTCGCACGGTGGATGTAGGCACCCTGTACTACTATCACCGATCTATATTTATTTCTTCTGCCAATGTACAGCTACCTTCTTGCATGGCGATATTATCAATAAAGGAGAGTAGAGTTTTCTTGCATAGTGGATTGGTGCATTGAGTTATCTTTAAGATATGCACATATTACCCATCAGTGAATCTCACACTATCCCTGGGGTTGCGAGCTATTTGAGTGTTTAGCAGTCATGTTAAAAGTTCAATCATATGTCAGAATCTGCATCCATTCACAATGTCTTCAAGGCACGCGTATGGTTCTCCGTATTTGAAAATCTCACTCCAACCACCGCCTTCAATCTTTGTATTTCAGTCTTATACTGCTCAGTGGATGTTGGGGATTGTCGTCATCCACTTAGATTGATTCCCTGCATCTATTTGTGACTGTCCCAGATCATGCTCGCGCAACCTGACATACCATCAATAGTGAAAACTTTAAATTTGACAACAGTAACTTGCTATTTTGGTCACTGATAGAAAAATCTTCATTTTCAGCTTTGGTCAGTTGTTTCTTTGCTCTTAAATTTATTTATGATAATATAGTACAACGTGACAATGTCATCATATCCGTGAGCTGATAATCTTTTATTGGCTGCAACAAAATATTTCTGGAGGAATGTGAAGTCTGGCGCACTTGACTCAACCATTAATGCTGATGAAATGAAATAATACCTTAACAACTTTCTACAGTAAATGAGACCTTGACTTGCTTTCTTTGCTTACTTCTTATAAATGCTAGGCTGGAAGTTGTGTTTATGATAAGTGAGAATACACACCCATGTTAGGTTCAGACAACTCAATGAGAATACCAGGTGAAATGCTCTCTGTCCCTTTGATTCTGTTGCCATGATTTGATTAATGTAGATTGAGGACCATGTGAGGAATGATAAAATGATTAGATGCTTTGAACTATTTGGGGATAAAAATGCTTTAGTATACCAATTTAGAAAAGTAAAAAAATTGTAGGATGCCATTTTTTGCTTGATTTTGAGAGTGCGCATAGTCTATGGTTATGTACTTTAAGCAACCTATGGTGCCATCTACCATTGGTTGATTTAGTTCCCATTGAAAGGGGGGGGAATAGCAATAAAATCATGTCTTGATCTCAATATTGAAATTGTATACCTTTTTATTCAAGATGTAATCACCATATCATGCACATATACTTTATGAATGATCTTTCTCAAAGCCTAAATTGCTTGTGATTCCTCAAAGAATGACATTCAAAGGATAAACATGGTGGGATGCCTTTCTTTATTATTTTCTTGATAATGGTTGTATACTATTAACTTTCATCTTATGATTAAGATAATTGATTATGAGAGACTTAGTGGTTTATCATCTATAACAACCTTGCATTGTTTATAGGTTGACATCAGAGGTTGACTTTAGGATCAAGTGCAAACGAAGGCGAATGAAGTGGAGTTTGAGATTTCCTTGAAACCAAGACTGGGAAAAGAGCATTTTTTAATGCTTGTTTTAAAAATCTAGAGCTTCCATTTACTACCCTTTTTTTCTGTTTTTAGCTAACTCACCTTTCAATTTGGGCTTAAAATCAATCAATGGCTTGATATTTTCAAAGTTGGTTAAAATTGAACCTTAGACACTTACTAGATTTCAATTTGGGATTAAAATTGAACAAGGCAACTTCACATTTCAATTGGTGCTTTTAAAACGAACTCATAATTGCTTTGAGGAATTTAAAATTGAACATGTGTACTTTGTGTTTTGTAAACTTTTTTGAAAAGTAGTGTCATTTAAAAAGGCGTATGCGCTTCTCTCGCACTTCACGGCGATCTTGAGAATCAAAAGTCTTTTTGGTGACCCTAAGTTGCATAAAAGATTGCCTCCACACTTCAATTTGGGCATTTTAAAATTGAACAAAACACGCGAGTGTGAGCACGATATATTGCGGAGGTTCTCCCCTTTGTTTTTCAACGAAGGTTGTGTGAACGACGGGATATGTTAGCTCGCTATTGTTTAACTTAGAGGGCCTGCCTTGTGGGAAAAAGTAATCACCCAAGGGAACGACCCAACTAGGAACACGCTAAAGCCAAGCGACTTCCACCCGGGATATAAGTGTGGATATTGGAACAAAGGCCAATATCATGAGGATTATTCCGACGAGATGGATAGCAATGGACTCTCGCCGACGTTGGATAATCCCCCACGAACGGAATGCCCGAATTAGAACCCTTGTTTAGAAATTGGCCAAAACCTTATCTATCTTGTTGGTGCAAGAGGTCATGTCCTCTGAAGCCGCCCCACATAACATGCGGTCTTGTTGTGGAAATGGAAAGTATGCCATGGGAGATTCATGGGTACTAATGCTTGGCTGACCCAAATAAGTGAGTGCCGTGGAGGGGAGCCAGTGTGGTCAAGCATTTAGCCATTCGCACAAGATATGCGCAACTGGATTTATCCAAGTGGGAACCCAACAAGGTATTGTCTCATCATCCTAGGGTTGTAAAAAGTGCTTGGAATCAAAACACATTGCTTGAATCCGAAATAGTGGAAAACAAACATTCAACAAGTAATCAGAATTTCAAACCCTTTAGGAAAGCAAATACCTTTGACGAATTCAAGTGTTCATGCTTGCCCTAGGGATTTCATCCTTAGAGGCTTCTAGGCATTTGGATTTCATCTTAATTTTCTTACTGAAGTCAACAATAGATAACCTTTGTCTTGATCTCCTTGATTTCTGCATAACACACTTTGTGGGATAAAGGGAAATTAGGATATTGGACATTTAGTTTGAAAAACAGAATCAAGAAAGTGTTTATGGTAAAAAGAACTGAATCTAAACAAGAGAAAAAGACAAATTTGATTACACATGTGTTTTCTAACATGATTTCTCGTAAGATCAAAATCCCAAAACCGAAGTTCAAAAAGCTTAGTGTGAAAGCTAGTGAGGAACATCTTGAGATCCTGAATTGTTTGAAAGGTTTACTTTCCTCCCATAGGAAATATAGCGTGTTCTTCAACACCGAGGTCTTGTAAGAAGAAGTGTTATTCTAGGTCAAGTCTAGGATCAAATTCAATCAGTTTCATCCATCTCTCAACCATCAAAATCAATCAAAAGTCACCTCATCAACAAATCTTGGAATCTTTGTAAACATCTGTTATGCTAAACTGCTAGGCAAAATCGAATCATCTTTGTTTGACTTAACACAACTAGTCAAACCATCATCCTATACACAAGTTCTCTCTTGGATAAAACAACTTCCTAGGGTTTACGAGTTCATCTTGTTTGACTTAACACATCTAGTCAAACCATCAATCCAATCATGATCAATCAAAGGCCTAAAGGTTTAGCATTCCCTTCAAAGTTTCTTTAAGAGTTCCATTCATCCGTATCACTCATCTTCCATTTATCTCATCCTCATTATCACTTTGATCCTTCAATTATCCTAGTTCTTTGCTTCTTTAACCTAAGGTTTACACCGATCTAAAGGATTATGAGGTTCATCTCTTACATTCTTGAAAATTTATCTTCATCTTATGGTTCAAAATCGATCTCAACACAAGAGGGACATGGAATATAAATTTGATCCATCCATCATGAGCAATTCGATTCAACCAAACTATCCAAGCCTTGCAATACCATTTGATTTCCAAAGCTTGTACAATGCATACATGGGAGTATTATCTCATACAAACATCAATGGTACAACGAATATGAGCATACCCAATCCAAAGTTTGGAACACCTTTCCTAAGGATAGATTTAAATACAAGTCCAAATCTGCAAATCTATCAACCAAACACTCAATGCATGAGTTTTCCAAACAACATCATCCCACCAAATCCATACATACCAAGTGCAGCTTTACCAAACATGACCATTTCAAATCCATACTTGGTAAACTTTGGGGTCGACATGTTTGCAAATCCCCCTAATGTTGTTCAAAATCGTAGCAATATGTTGACAACTCCATGTGTTGATTCAAGTCAAGGTAACACCATACAAAATCAAAGTTACCTAAATCAAGGCAATATGATTCCCAACCAAAACAATATTCAATTTCAATCTATCATGCCAAATCAAAACATCATACCAAATCATCCCATTTTTCCATCGATATCGCAAAAACAGATGGAAACCATCCAAGCAACCCCAACAATCAACACCATTCCACCACCACCACCGCCGCCACCGCTGCCAAAACACAGCATGACCAATTCATTCTCCATCATGTTGCAAACCACTCAAGAAGCTTCCCACAAAAAGGAACTCCAAGCCCAACAAGCTACACAGCTAGTTGCTGAGCAAGCACAAGCGGCTCAAGTAGCCCAACAAGTGCAAGCGCAAGCAGAATTCTATGCACTATTGCAATCAATCCAAGAAGAAGTAGCACAACAAAGAGCCCAACAAAAAGCATTGTTGGCACAAAAACAACACGACGAACAACAAGCGTTGTTGGCTCAGCAGCAAACACAGGCCTTACCCGCTCAACAAAGCTTGCAACAGATTCCCACCGCAATTGTTGAAAACAATGATCAAGATCTATCCATCAATGAACACATTGAAGATGTTCCCATCTCATTCAATGATCAAATCATCACACACAAAGAGGCACTTTTCAATCACGATCAAAATTCACTGATGATACCCAACAATGATCAAATCCAAGAAACATTAACATCATTTGATCCTATGTTTGAGAACATTGACAATCCCTCCACCAAAATTGTTGAAAACAATGATCAAAATCAATCCATCAATGAGCACATTGAAGATATGTCTACCCCATCCATTGATCAAATCGTCATTCATCAAGAGCCACTTTTTAGCGATCTATTTCAAGATGTGTTAACATTATTTGATCCCATTGACATAAACCAAGATCCATCCACCAATGATCGTGTTAACAATGTCTCTACATCACCTAACGAGTCAGAGGACATATTTCAAGAGCTTATTCCAAAGCATGATCAAAATCTTCCATCAAGGTCTAGCAATGGCCCTTCCAACAACATATTGACATTCTTTGACCTCATGGTTAAAGATATTGAAGGAATCCCTATCTCAACATTTGATCCAAATTCTCTCAAAGTTCAAGAGAATATTGAGCCACTTCCTAATGAAGATATCCAAGAAGGAAGTCCATCCTTTGAAATTGACCCATGTCAAGAACTTGATCAAAAGCATGGCGAAAGCAATTCTAGAATTAGTCAAAATCAAGAATTTGTATCTCCGAGATACTACAATGATCTAATGGGCACTCTTTTATCTATACAAGATGCCACAAATGATGACCACATCCACATAGGACATACTCCTCCATCTACCCATGAGATGCTTTCTTTGGATGGACACGTGGATGATCTTCAAAAACAAGAGTCTCATACTCTTCAAATCATTACCAACGAACAAGAGTCTCCTCCTCTTAACATTTTTACACATGATCAAGATGTAGAAAAATGTAGAGACATATCAGAAATGGGTCATGAAGAAGGTTTCTACAAAAGTTGTGAATCAGAAAAATCATTTGAAAGCATATCAAGAATAAAGCATGAGGAAGACTTTTACAATGAAAGTGAATCATCAATACCTCTGGAAGAATCACTACAAGATCAAGCCAAAGAGATCAATCAGGAATTTATCCCACATGTGGAGGATCCTATCACTTATAAATTTGGATCACTTACCTTTCTTAGAGCAAGCTATCTTGTCAATAAAGAAGCTGACACTTTTGAAGGTCCACGACAGAGCAGAGAAGGAGCAACACCTTGTTTCCAAGGGAAATCATATCCTTTTGCAAATAAAATGTTTCAACAAATGAATTATCAAGGCAGAGGATTAGGCCTACAGGAACAGGGTATCCTAGAACCACTGCAGATTTTTGGAAATCCTAAGCGTCAAGGCCTTGGTTATTCAACAATCAAGGGATCTCAACATATCAGTAATACTATCACCATACTGGGGGCAACTTCGTCTCGAGCAAACATCAACATAGGGAGCACAAAGAATCCTTATGATGAAACCAATGCCAATACTACAACCCGCCACGTGCTAAATCTCCATCCACCCATCACCCCATCGATGAATTGGGACCAACAACAAAAGAAAGATTTGAATCAAATCATGAAGAACGTCATCAAAGAAAAAGAAGCTAAGAAGAATATCAGACAAATCAAATACAAATGGATACCAAAGAATACAAAGAATGATTATCCCTATCAAACTCCATTAGTCAAAGAAACTATGGGGCAAAATAAAAAAGGGAAAAGTATCCATCAAAGATTTCCACATAGGAAAAATCAGGCTTCTCAAGCAACGTACAAAGTGTATCGAGCAGTTGGTCCTAATTCCATGCACACTTCCATATCCACCCATTTTTGCTCATCTTCCCAAGTTTGGAGAGTCAAAGGTTCCAAACTATCAACCAATCCATCTTTTACTCCTAAACACACTCCATCCATACCTCCATGCATGATATCCAATTCTCAGATTGACCATGTATTGACAACAACTCTTCATCATAAGGATTCAGAAGGCACTCTATTGCCATGTGCGCACAAAGACAGTTAACTCCGGTATCAGCAAAGCAGATCAGGGATCTCAAAAGTTGCATTCAAGTGCACGTATCTTGGCAAAGCAACTTCTTCAAATAGGATATCGGTGGCATGTTATGACAGAAGCATCAACATCAGCACCACCAGGTGGTTCAGCATCAGCTTAAAGTCTCTCAAAAAATACAAAACAATCAGAAAATGTCCTAAAAAAATGGTTACCTTGATGAAAACCTGGCAAACAGGCGTCTTGGTTACAACACAAAAAAATCATAAAAATATAAAAATCCAAAAAAATTAGAAAAAGGATTGAAAATAGTAAAGAAAAAAATTGTCCTCTAGCGAAAACCATTTTGGTGGCGCTTTGGATAAGTACCATGATGAAAACCTGGCAAATAAGCGTCATGTGTAGAATCGAGATTTAATCAAATGTCAAATCCCTAAAATCCCCTAAGTTAATTAATATAAATTAATTAACTTCTAATCATGATTACTATTCTCTAGCTTTTGACTCAACTAGAGTCAAATCCAAACTCTAAACTAACCCACCCACTTGCACCAATAAATCATTTATTTGATTTATAATTCCTCTAATTACATTCAAAATGGCATCAAAATGGAATATTCTTCCATTTTGAATCTTCCCCCCAAAAGGGACTTGTCCCTTCCAACAAGGTTTTAAATGCTATTTGCACAAGTCAACATAGCATTTATTGCACCTTTCATCCCCCCAAAACATGTCAAGTCATTCAAATTCAAATTTGAAATTGGCACATGGGCCAAGACTTGCACATTCCTCACCCTCTCACAACTTGACAAGTGGCACCTTGTCATTGGCCCATGAATGATCCCACATTCATCAATTTGGCCTCTCCTCTCTTCAAGTTCAACTATAAGTTGAAGGCTTCTCTCCTTCAAACGGATAACACATGCTCACTTGCAAGGTTACTCTCTTCATAAGAGAACTAATCTTGTTCATCACCACACCATTTGCTTAGCAATTACATCTTGAGGCAAGGTTGCTTTCTTCATTTGAGAGTCAATCTTGCTCTTCACCATCTATCATTTGGCATCTTGCTTATCATGGATTGGGAAAGGGCATCCTTTCTACATCACAAGGAGCACCAATCCAATATGGGATAAATATATTTCATGTTTCATATGCTGTTGAGTCATTTGTTTGCATTGTGAATCATGGATTATTATCTCATAAGGATATGCATTTCTATTATGTTGTTTTGTAAAGGTTACTAACATTTGCAGATTTCACCATCCTACAACTAGTACTCTCTAAATTATGGACCCTACTCCCAACCTCAATGGAATAGCCCTTGGTCTAATGCTTAGAAAAATCATTGGCAACCTCTTCAAGGGAATTGGTAGTAACCACAAAAATCTTAGTGGCAACCTCCATAAGGGAATTGGCAACAGTCTAACCAATGGAGGGGAGGCCAACAATGGCAAGATCCACCCATTGGTTTCCTACAGCAACTCCACGAGCAATCAATTATGCCACCTCCTATAGCTAGTCAAAGCCAAAATCCAAATCCAACCCAACTGCCTACTCAATCAACACCAAATCCAAAGAACCACCAACATCAGCAACAACAAGTCTATTTTACTAACCCTAATCATTAGCCTGCCTATGCTCTCAACCTGAATAATATCAATTTACATTCATGAACTGTGTTACCCACACCATCTCCTCCCATAATCTCATAATTTCTATCTAAGGAGAATGGACAAGAAGATACCACTGACCCAGTCCAATCCAATGAGCCAGTGCAAAATCCATCATTACCTAAGGTATCCAATAAACCCTCACCTTCTTTCCCACAAAGGTTGGAAGGTGAAGTTGTGAAAAATAAAGAAGAGCCTACCTTTGACATCCTTGATCAACTAAAGCACATATGTGTGAAAATTCCCTTGTTCCAAGAAATCAAAGAGGGACCTATCTATAGAAAAGCTATCAAGGAGGCATGTTTGAAGAAATCGGGGAGGAAAAAGATAGACCCGCAAACTGTCCATGTTTTAGGTCAACTCTCTAACTTAATGCTAGGGAAACTTACCATCCCAAAATATTCAGACCCTGGCACTCCTATTGTGGAGATCAATATTAATGGGGTGAAAATTAAGAATCCTTTAGTAGATCTTAGTGCAATTATCAATGTTATGACCAAGGACCTTGTGGTAAAACTTAGTATTTCAGACCTAAGGGCTACACCTACAATATTGTAGCTCTCTGATAGTTCAACTATCAAACCTGATGGGGTAGTAGAAGACCTGGTAGTCACTTTGGATTTTTGGGAGTATCCTGCTGACTTTATGATTTTGTCTCCAAAAGCATCATTAGGAGGATATCTTGTTATAATAGGAAGACCTTGGTTGGCCACTGTTGATGCTTACATTGGATGTAGGTTAGGTGACATGAAAATATCTAATGGGTATAACACAAAGAAGATTGCCCTTTATTCTCTAGCCCAACCTCAACTGGAGTTTGGACAATTTGTTTAGCCAGATTTGGGAGAAGATGATGAAGTGATCTCTATGGCCAATTTAATGATGATTATTAGAGGGATTTTCATTGCCCGACAAGAAGAGGAAGATATAATATCTAATGTCCTCCTGAATAATTATGGTATTGACTACCCTCATTTAAAAAAAAAATCATGCTCCTTGCAGGCTATTCTTCCTCCACCCACATCAGCTCATTATCCTACAAAAACTTACTACTTGCACACCTTATTGCCCCATGAGGTAGAAATGCCTTTCTTGCCTGAAGTGTCTATAGTTGAATGAACCTCACAGGTGGAGGTAGCTACAAGAAAAACATTGAATATCAACAAAAACCTTACCAGTGAGCAACAAGAATCTATTGTCAAAATGCTTACTCGTCACAAGTCATCTTTTGCTTGGGAATATGGTGAAATGAAGGGATGAGATCCATAGCTATGTACACACTGCATATTCATCAATAGTGAGTTCAAACCTATCACACAACCCCACAGATGAATCAATCCAGCCTTGAGAGAAATTGTTAAAGTAGAGTTGCAGAGGATATTGAATGTTGGCTTTATATACCCAATCTCAGATAGCCAATGGATCTCCCCATTGTTTAGCATTCCTAAGAAAGGAGGAAAATGGAGATTGTGTGTGGATTACAGAGAGATTAACTTAGCCACAAAGAAAGATTACTTTCCTCTTCCCTTCATTAATCAAGTTCTAGATAATTTATCCAGGAAAAAGTACTTCTCATTCCTAGATGGTTTCAGTGGATACAATCAAATCAAGATTTCTCCAGAGGACTAGGGAAATACTAATTTTACATGCCCTTGGGGAACGTTTGCATACTCAATATTGTCTTTTGGTCTTTGTAATGCACCTGCGACATTCCAAAGAGCTATTATTAGTATTTTCTCAGATATCTCCTATGACTGTATGAAAATATACATGGATGAATTTACTGTATATGGGGGAACATTTGAGGAAGCTCAAGACAAATTGAAAAAGGTATTATAGAGGTTTGAAGATCATAACCTATCACTAAATAGACAAAAGTGTTTCATGATGATGTAAGATGGCATAGTGCTTGGTCACTATATTTTTGCTGCAGGAATATAGGTTGATCCTTCTAAGATTGAATTCATCTCTAATCTACCCTTTCCTACCAAGAAAAAGGAACTATGAATCTTTATGGGAGATGTTGGATATTATGAAAGATTCATTAAGGATTTCAGTCAAAAAATAGGGCCCCTATATAGCTTATTAAAGAAAGATGTAGAGTTTTTCTGGACAACAAAATGTGAAAAAGAATTCCCTAATCTAAAAATTGCCCTTTTACAAGCACCTATTTTGAAGGGACCTGATTGGTCACTTCCATTCCATATTCATACAAATGCATCAGATTATGCTATTGGTGTTGTCTTAGGAAAAAAAGGTGGTTCACATGAGCATGCACTCTACTATCTCAGTAAAAACTTGCAAGGAGATGAACTCAACTACATTATTATAGAAAAAGAAATGCTAGCAATCATCTATACCCTCAAAAAGTTTAGGAATTATGTTATAGGCTATCAGATATTTTTTCATACTGATTATGTAGCAATTAGGTATCTCATGAAAAAGATCTCCATTATAGGGAGACTGGCAAGGTGGTTGTTGCTGATGTAGGAATTTGATATTACAATTATGGAAAAGCTAGGTAAAGCCAATGTGGTTCCTGATTTCCTATCTAGAATTGAAAGGCAGTATGACTCTACACTTATTGAGGATTCCTTTCCTGATGAGCATCTTTTTGCAATCAAGGTCATTCACCCATGGTATGCAGATATAGAAACTTATCTGGCTGTAGGAAGAACTCCTCCTCAATTATCTCCTAAGGAAAAGAGATTGTTGGTAGAGAAAAGTTCTAACTTTTCTTGGATTGCATATTGCATGTTTTATACAGGGCCAGATCAAGTAATGAGGAGATGTGTAAGAGAGGACACTCATGAATGACATACTGCATGCAAGCCATGATGAGCCTTGCAGAGGACATTTTGCTGCTAAGAGGACAACAATGAATATTTTAAATACTGGCTGTTATTGACCAACATTACATAAAGATACAGCCAAATACACTAGGAGATGTGACAGATGCCAAAGGATGGGAAGGTCGAACAAATCAGATGAAATGCCTCTATTTCCACAAGTTATTGTTACACCCTTTGACAAATGGGGAGTGGAATTTATAGGACCAACTGATCCACCTTCAAATGGTAAGTCTTACATCCTTGTATGTACATATTATGTAACAAAATGGGTAGAGGCTAGACCTATGAAGAATTCTAGCGATAATAAGGTTGCAGAGTTCCTCTATGAGGAAATCTTCACCAGATTTGGTGTTCCTAGGGAAATAGTGACAGATCAGGGAGCAGAGTTTACCTCTACTCTAATTACAACCCTAGTCTATGAATATAACATAAGGCACAATAAATCAACTCCTTATCATCCACATGCTAATGGCCAAGTAGAGATCACTAGGGACATAGAGGCAATTTTGACAAAAAATGTAGATTTGCATAGAAAGGACTGGGCTGCAAGGTTACTAGAGGCTATATGGGCCTACCGAACTACATGGAAGACTCTATAGGATATACACCTTTTGAAATAGTGTATGGTAAAAAATTTGTGATGAGAATAGAGTTTTAACATAAGACTCTTAGAACAACATTGGAAATGGACATGGACCTAACAACTGCACAAAATGAAAGAGTCATGCATCTCAATGCCTTCGATGAGCTAAGGAAGAATATCTTGTAGCATATTGAGATGATACAAAACCAATGAATAAGGTGCCATGATAAATATATCAAGGGGAAAAAATTCAAGGCAAGAGATTGGACTTTGCTTTATGACTCAAGGTATAAGAATAGTCAAGAAAAATTGCAAACCAGATGGCTAGGTCCATATGAAATAGAAGAAGTATTCAAAAATGGTGTTGTACAATTGAGGACCATTGATGGGGTCATGTTTAAGATATTAGTCAATGGGAATCACCTAAAGTTCTACTTCAATCCCATTGACAGGGAAGAATTTTTGAAACAGTTCGAATTTGAGTAGGAAACCATTGATCCTCTAGCCAAAGGAATTGAGTCTTGGCTCGATTCCCTGGGCCATGCATAAAAGTGCATAAAAATATCATAATAAAGGGGTTATCTAGAAAGATACCCACTCCATTCAATCATTGCATCCGCCATCCGTATAATCACTCTATATCTGCCACCTCATCTACTTGTCATTCACCATACCATCCACATTTTTGAGGATCACAATTTTCAATAAAGAAGTGAAGTCACATCAAGTGATCACGATGGATCATTCTAGGTAAGATCCACTTCCCTTTAATATTGCTTAGTTGTTTCATTTATTATATTTATTTCGATATTAATTAATGCAAACTACATTCATATACGACTGCAATCTCTTCCTTCTTTTTCGCATGATTGAGAATATTTTTCTATCTCCTAACTATAAGCCATGTCGTTAATTTTGTCGCCGCCACGCCTTATAAACATTAGTTGTCACTATCTTTTCAACCTAAGCCTCACATATTTGAAAAAAAAAACTGTATAAAAGATCACAACAACTATACTTCCTGTATTAATTCTTCAGAATGCCTTTCGCTCCTCCATGATTATTATTTTCGTTTAATAAGATAGGATGTTCAATTTTTTTTCCTATTTTCCTGCATCTTTTGAAGAAAGGTTCAAAATTTTAGCTTGAGGGGAGGTAGAATACAGTAAAATTGGTTTGTAGGAAGTTACATTGTGTAAGTTGAATAGGCTAGGTGAAGTAGCACCCTAGAAGGATAAAATTGCTGAGAATTAAGGAGATCGGAGGTCACCCAATTCGGCATGAGCCTAAAGATCGTAAAGTCTTGTTGCAGGATGTACGACATGTGCTAGTATTTAAACAATATGGATGGATTAATTATTTCCTAAAGCTTGAAAATTTTGATGAGAGCATTGCAAAGGAGCTTACGAGGACATTCCAAGAAGGAGAGGAAAAATTTAGGGTATAACAATAAATGCATCAGTTTATAGAATAGCAAAGATAACTAGGTTGCCACAAGCCGGTGAGCTATTTCCTAGAGGGAGGGATGCACGAAGTTCCAAGGTGGAGTTTACTCGATCAAATGACCCTTGTTTACGAGTGGATAAGCAAGGTGCACAAAGGATGAGTTTTTTGTAGGACTCGGTATCACAAGCATGATACATAATCAAATATATAACTTGTGAAGGTCGATTTTCAATCTTACATTCTCATCACTCTAAACTCTTATCTCATTTATGCCATGGATTGTTGATGAATATTCCCAATTTCCTATAAAATTTTGTATCTAATAGTGCGACTAAATTTAAAAATGGTAGGGTTAACTATGTTCCCTACCATTGCCTTATTAAATTACTTATTGAAAAATATGTTAAATATGTCTCGGGAATGAACCGGGAAGAATATTTTATCAATTTTAACCCTAGGATTCAAAATGTTGGACCTAGAGGGCAATCTCTCACCTTCAAGCAATGATCCTCCTAGTTGATAGGTCCATCCTCTATTGTCACATCTCCTATTCAAGAATCATCTGATTCACAAGATGATGTTCCTCTTTCTAAGAAAGTGTCTAAGAACCCAACACAAACCCCTATCATAAATCTCAAGCCTTCCTCCAAGGATAAAAAAGGGAAGTCTCCCATAATGGTTACTCCTAAACCTATCAAAAGGAAGAAAATGGGAGATTCCCTTATTCCTGTAGCCAAACCCTCAAAGAAGCATAAGACAATTACTTCTTCCGTAAGAAGAAGCTCTAGACTCCAGAACCAGTCAGCCCGCCAATCACTTAATACTACTCCAGCCACACCACCAACCTCAGACCCTTCTAGTCCTCTACTCGAGGAGGTAGAGTCTATTGTAAAAGAAATTGTGAGTACTCTTGAAGGAGCTGGCTTGGATGAACTAGCAGCCATTGCTGAATAGATATAGGAGGGGATGGCAGAGCAGTTGCAAGAAGATGTGCGATGAGTTGAGAAGGAGGAGGTAAAAATTATAATTCCATCAAAAGAAGATGGTGAGAACATTGAAATAATTGATGTAATGCCTCTTGATCAGGAAGAACAGGAAGGCTGGCAACAAAATGATAATTTGGGACAAGAAAATTCTGGGCAGTCAAGTGATACAGAAATAATTGGAGAAGTAGACTAGGACAAAGTGGATGTAACTGAGGAAATACAAAAGATACCTGCAACAAGTCATCATCATAGGCCTCAATCCCATGTCATGAATTTTTCTACAGGAATGACATGTTTTGAAGAACTCCAGCATCAACAGACTACTTTTGCACTTGAATTTGAGAGGTTACAAAGGATAATCCAGAACAAGAATCTGGAAATTGATAATTTAACTGACACACTCAACCAAGTAGTGAATCTTGTTCCACAGGTGATGCAATGTCAAATACCTTCACCTATCTATGAAATGTACCTCAGGGAGGAGTATTTAAACTTCCAAGTGATCAGAATTTGGAAAGGTAAGAACCCTTCCTTAAAAACCCCAGAAGAATTTTATGAAGCATACAGAGATTCACCTTTGCACATTAGGAACCTCTTGTGTGAATTTTATTTGCACAAGTTGGTTGTACCCCAGGATAAGGAATGGAGCCCCTTATGTTATGTTGGTGATATTCACATTAGTGCTCTGATCTCCTGGATCACCAATGAGATAAGCAGGGGGGAACAATTTGATAGTCATAAGCATGATGAAGTCAATATGCCATTATCTATGAGGAATGAATCTAGAAATGGAATGGGTATTTACTTTGATTGGAATAAATTGTGGAGAGATGAAAGAGCCAGACCACTGACTAAGCCTTTGAGACAAGAGGTATTTTCTCAGTATTCCCAAATTATAAATAATGATTTAATGCTGCAACCCTGCACATTAAAACCAAATGGGAACAACTTCCATTTAAATTTAAAAGTGCAGAATCGCACACTCCAAATGCCTTGTACGCAAAAACCAGAAGGTCAGAAAGATACATGAGGAATTCTAGGACAAAGAGAGAAAATTGGTTACCCTTGGTTATGGAACCACCTATTCTCCTATGGCCATTATTGACCATACAGGGAGACAACAACACTTATAATAGAAGCTCTGAGGATAACATATGGCAGAGGATGGAGGCAATGTGAGCTCACTTCTGGAGTTTCTAGCATGGAGAGTGTGGACAACAATTGAATGTTGATCTAAGAGAATTTTCCAAAAGAAGAAATGTCAGATTTGCTGAAGGGAGCAACAAGTAGATGGTTGAGGTGAATGATGAGCCAAGTTTTTGGCATATTTTATGCATGCTTTTAAAAATACTTTTTTTCTTTTCATTATGCTAAAACAAATATTTAGTGTTGATTATGGGACAAGACTTAAAAAATTTATGCTTAAAATAATAATTATATTATGCTAAGTCTTTCCATGATTATTATCCTAAAATGTTTTATTAGTTTGATGAATGCCTTATGACTTTGTGTGATGACAAACACTTATTGCAACCTCTACTATTGAGCTTCATACAACCATGTCTAACATAATGTTTTCCTTAGTTTAATGCTTAGTAAATGTATAAATGACTTGATGGATCATCTTAAAGGTTGAATGTGTTGAGCTAACTTTCTGCCACAAAAATAGCTATTAAGATATCTTGCAGGTACCATGTTTGAGGAAGAAATTTAGTTTCCACTTAAATGATGAAGACTAATTCAATGAAGACTGGTTCAACAATAAAGAATAAGGAGGTAGTTTCAACTCATCTTCCATGAAAGAAGAGTGTTCCAGAAATCTAGCTCAGGCATTTTAATCACGCATGAATCTAGGATGGTGGTATTTTAAGACTGATGAACCGATTTGACTTAGTCCTTGCATTTCCATCCACCTCTTTTACTTAGTGAGTTGAATGTAATAAAGACTTCCCGTTCTATAAGGGAAGGTTAGCTAGTCATTAGATTCTATTTCAATAAATAGCCCATTCTCCTTTAAAGAAAGGGCTAGAAGATCACTATTGTAACACATTTTTAGTTTTCCACAAATATAGTCAAGATATTGTGTGCTATGTACTTGTCTATCTTGAATCAATAATGTTTTTATGAAGTTTACCACCTAATCTATTGTTTACCTCTGGCATTTCCTAAGAGGGCCCACTTAGGGAACTGTTCATTCCTTCATTCTGCAAGTTAAAATAGCCTCACTTCCTTTCATAGAGGTTAAGGTGACTGTTCCTAGAGCTGGCAGAAACATAGAGCTATAAACTATTGCTACAACCACTAGATGGAAAATAGTTTTATCTTTCAATTATCATTTCTAAGCAATTTTATTCAGAAAACTTGTTTCCAGTTACTCAAATTACAGTATAAGCATCTTTAGGAAGTCATGCATGTCTGGGAAAGGTGATTATTGCATATATTGTGCTAACCCATTTCAAGTTTATGTACATGGGTTGATGATTAAATGAGGTTCTTTAGCAGGTTATGACTGCCATTTGTGATGTTCAAAGCCCTAAGTAGAGGAATTCATGTTCCTAGTTATTAAACTGATTAAAGGACACTACAACTAGGACAAATTTATCTTTCCATCATTACTATCATTGTCTCTTTCATTAATATCAACGTTTCTCATTAATATTGCTATTTTTAGTAAAATATTAAGGTGCGTAGAGTGGTTAGTAAATTATTTCACATTTATATCTTTAAACAAGATTTTAATATGAAATCTTAGTTTGGTAAGATTGAATTATTAAGAGGCTTTTCTCATTATTTACAAAATTTCTCTTTATGGAGAAGATTTTCTTTAAATTCTTTGAATAGAAGGTTTTTTTTTTTTTAAAAGTCTTTAAAGATGCTAACTTTAATCCATTTGTCTTTTTAATCTTATGGAAGAGAAATAGGTGAGGAAAAAAAAGGAGGATCAATTTCATTTACACAAAGAGCTTACAATAGTGAAACAATAAAAACAATCTTTGCAAAAGATTTGAGTGTCAAAGAAAATCAAATATTGAAATGAAGACTTGAAAAATCATTTTTTTAATGCTTGTTGAGCTAGAGCTTCCATTTTCTACCCTTTTTTTCTATTTTAAACCAACTCACTTTTCAATTTAGGCTTAAAATCAATCACTGATTTGATCTTTTCGATGTTGGTTAAAAAAGAACCTTAGACATTTACTAGATTTTGATTTGGGATAAAATTTGACCAACAACTCTCACATCTCATTTTGGTTCTTTAAAACGAACTCATCACTGCTTTTATGGTCTAAAATGAACAAGTGTTTTTCATGTTTTGCAATCCTTTTTGCAAATTAATATCATTTAAAAGGCATATGCGCTTCTCTCATGCTTCACGATGATCTTGAGAATCAAAATTATTTTGGTGATATTAATTTGTCAAAAATATTTCCTTCACACTTTGATTTGGGGATCTAAAATTGAAATAAACATCTTGCGAGTGTGGGTAAACTTATTGCAAGTGTTCTCCCTTTGTTTCTAAATGAAGGTTGATTGAACTACAAATATGTTTTCTCACTTTTTTTTATCTTAGAGGCTTGCCTTGTGGGGAAAAGTACTCACCCATGGGAATGACCCAACCAGTAACACACTAAAGCCAAGTGTATTACCAGGCGGGATATAAAAGTTGGTACTGGAACAAAAGCCAGTATCACACGGTTGGCTCCGACGAGAAGGGGAGCAATGGTCTCTCACCGTATGGGTCAACCTCCACAAATAGAAAGTCTGAATTAAAACCCTTTCTTAGAAGGCCAAATCATTATCTATTTTGTTGGTGCAAAAGGTCATGTCCTTTGAAGTTGCCCCACATTATACATGCAATTTTGTTGTAAAGATGAAAAGTATGCCATGGGAGATTCATGGGCACTGATGCTTGGCTGACTCAAGAAATGTGTGCCATGGAGGGGAGCCATTGTGGTCGAGCATCTAGTCATTCGTACAGTATATGCACAGAAAGATTCATCCAAGTGGGAACCCAACAAAATATTGTCTCTTCATCCTAGGGTTGTACACGTGCTTGGAAATGAAAAATACATTTCTTGGTTCTCAAAACAATTGAAAAAAAAAAATTCATAAAGAGCTTCAAATTTCAAACCCCTTGGAGGAAACAAATATCCTTGATGAATTCAAGTACTCTTTCTTTCCCTAGGGATCATATCCTTAGAGGTTTCTAAGTGCTTGGATTTTATCATTGATCATTTTTTTTCACTAAGGTTAAACCTAGGAAACTTTTTCCTTGATTTCCTTGATTTCCACATAATGCACTTTGTTGGATAAAATAAATTTAGGACATTGGACATTTAGTTTTAAATATAATCAAGAAAGTGTTTGTGGTATAAAAAACCAAACCTAACCAAGATAAGTGACAACTGAACCACATGTGTGCTTTTTCTCTTTTGAGTTTTATGGTTTTCATGCCAACATTGCTATTTTGGTTTGAGTTACTCTTAGGGAAAAGCATGTTCTTCAAAACCTTGGTCTTGTAAACAAAATCATTCCTAGGTTCATCTAGGGGTGATCCCACAAAGCTGGTTTACAATTTCTAAGAGGAACTGATTTTTGCTAAAATCACATATTTTTAGAAAATATAATGATTTAAGCCTTTAAAATTTCCATTTTAAGGATTCCAATTGAAGAGGGTTTGATCAAACCACCTTAGATCAAACCCCCTTGGATAGAACCTTGCTAGTTTTAAACCATACCTATAAATGTGTCTCCTTTACACCTATCAAAATGCTGATAAAAAATCACTTTTGATTTAACTTTTAGTGGATCAAATGAATTCATTTAAAATTCATTTCAAATGATTATAGTATTCCTCAACATGAGCTACCCCACGAATATAATTTTAATATGTTTTGGTGTTATTATGTATGTATTTTTTAAGTTTTATTAAACATAGGTTTTTCACCAAAAATCAAGCTCCATGTTTTGCACATGTGGAAAAATAGAAAATTATAAAAATATTTTTTTTAAAAATATTTTTGTGCTGGTCATTGATGTCTTTGATCCATTAAAAATAAATAAATTTAATTTTGATATATACAAAAAAGGGTATGTTGTATACAGTCCGCCTATGTCTGAATTACAATTGGTTTCACTTCAAAACTCTATTAAGAAAAAAAAAATCAATAAAAAACTATGAGACAAAATTAAATTTCTAGATATCATAGTTACAAATCTAAATTTGAAAAAATTATAATTTTATCCTTCATACAAAAAAAGTTATGTTGTATACAGTGAGCACCACTTTTAAAAAATGTTGTTTTCTGAAAAAAACCAGTTTTCATGCGAGATGGAAAAAGAAGTGCAATCTTATTCCAAAAATTTTGAAAAAAATATTTTAAGAATTGAGAGACAAAATGTGATGAGACTCTAGTTTTAATCATCTCAAAATTCTTCATGGTTTAGCCGCTATAGGTGTCCGAATGTGAAGATTTAGTTAAAAATAATAATTTCAGTCTCTAGTTTGGCCAAAAATTGTAAACCACTATTGTGGGATCACCCCTAGGATCAATTCAAACACTTCACCCATTCCAAACATCAATCAAAATTCCATTTCACCAATAGTTCATGGGAACTTTGAAACATCACTTATGCTGGAATTTTAGGAAAAATCAACATCACCTTGTCTGACTTAACACACTTAGTCAAACTATCCGCAATCAAAATTGAATCAAAACAAGACCTAAAGTCTAGCATTTATCCAAATTTCCTAAAAGTTCAAACAACCATATCATTCATGGGCCAAAAAGTGGCGATATTTAAGCCATATGATGACCCACGTGGCTGACTTTTTTTTTTTACCCAAAATTGATGAAACGAAAAGGGTTTTTAGAGGAGATTCTCAGATTTTCACCAATATAAATTATACTTTACTTTGAATTTAATAAATTATTATTATTCATTTTCTATTAGAATAACGAATAAAGTCTTGATTGATAAAATGATTGAAAAACATCTATAACTTTCAAACAGTATCACATCATATGCTTTGCATACTATAGGATTAAAAAAACAAAAATAAATTTCATGAATTTTTGACCAAGTTAAGGTGGTTAGACAGACGAGCTTTAATTTTTTTTAAATTTGTAATAAAAAATCATAATTAATTTTTTACTTGGAAAAAAATTATAAACAAATATGCATCACATCGGGACATGAGTCCTCTACTTATATCTAAAATATTATAAAAAAATATTATAATATTATTGTGGTTAGGGTGGTCAGTCAGACACCTATTTTTTATTTTTACCTTGAAATTTAAATACTACTACATTGAAATTTCAAATTTTCACCAAATAGATTTTTTTTTCTAAATAAAGGTCTAGTAGTTTAGAAACTACATTCAATTTTCTACAGATTCTATTTTTACATTTTTTTAAAATAATATAGATAACTTATTCAAATTTTTATGTCAAGTTTTCTAACTCTGATTTTATGTCTTTTTATTGCCACTTAAGGGACTATTTTTTCCTTGATGATCCAACACATAACCTCACCCCTTTCATCCTTCATCTCATCATTGGTCCTAAATCCCTTAGAGGTCGAAAAGGTCAAAACACAAGAGGAACATGGAATATAAACTTGATTCATTCATTATGAGTAATCCAATTCAACCAAACTATCCAAGCCTTACAATGCCAATCGATTTTGAAAACTTGAATTTGTACAATCCATACATGGGATCATTATCTCCTCCAAAAATCATTGGTACAAATGTGAGAATGCCCAATCTAAATTTTGGAAAATCTTTTCCTTTGGTAGATTTAAATCAAATTCAAAACTTACAAATCTATCAACCAAACAATCAAGGCATGAGCCTTCCCCCTTTACCAGCCATCAATCAATCGAATCTGAGCAACACCCCCTTCATAAGTCAAAGAATCATGTCAAATCCTCCCATTTTTCCATCGATATCGCAACAAACAATGGAAACCATTCTCGAACCCCAACAATCAACACCATTCCCAGTCCACCACCACCATTGCCAAAACACAACATCACAAATTCATTCTCTATCATGTTGCAAGCCACTTGAAAAGATGCCCACCAAAAGGAACTCCAAAACCAACAAGCACAGGCTCAAGCTCAATCCCACCACCAAGCTCAATAGGTGCAAGAACAATTTCAGGCACTATTGCAAGCAATCCATCAACAAGTCCATCAAAAATTAGCACAACAATGAGCCCAACAAAAATATGTGTTGGAACAACAACAACGAGACCAGCAACAAGCTTCTTTGGCTCAACAATAGCTTGCCCAACAACAGGCTTCATTGGCTCAACAACAACTCAACCAACAACAAACTTTTTTGGGTCAACAATAGCTCGACCATCAACAAGCCTCGTTGGTGCAACAACAACTTGACCAACAAAAATCCTCATTGGTGCAACAAAAACTCGACCAAAAACAAGCCTCATTGGTGCCACAAAAACAACAAGACAAACAACAAGCTTTGTCTAAACAACAACAACATGACCAACAACAAGTATTATTGTCTCAGCAATAAACACAAGCATTACTCACTCAACAAGGATTGCAACAGATTCCTACCACAATTTATAAAAAAATTAATCAAGATCTATCCATCGATGAACACCTTGAAGATGTTTCCACCTCATCTAATGATCAAATCAACATACATCAAGAGACATTTTTTAGTCATGATCAAGACCCCTCCTACAAAGATCTATTTCAAGGAGTATTGATGTTATTTGATCCTATTGACATAAACCAAGATCCTTCGACCAATGATCATATTGAAAATGTCTCTACATCACTGTATGAGTTAGAGGACATATCTCAAGAATGTATTTCAAAGCATGATACACATATTCCATCTAGGTCTAGCAATGGCCCTTCCAACGTCATATGAACATCCTTCAACCTCATTATTATAGATAGTGAAGGAATCCTCAAAGATCAAAGGGATATTAAGCCACTTGCTATGCCTAATCAAGATATCCAAGAACCCTTTATAAGAAATCCATCCTTTGAAATCGACACATGTCAAGAACTTGATCCAAAACATGTTGAAAGTAATTCCCAAATTATTCAAGATCAATATTTTGTATCTCCAGGCTACTATAATTATATAATGGACACTCTCCTATCTATACGAGATGATCATATCCATATAACACATACTCCTCCATCTACCCATAAGATGATTTCTTTGGATGGACATGTAGATGATCTTCATTCAAAACAAGAGTCTCATACTCTTGACATCATTACCAAGGAACAAGAGTATCCTACTCTTAGCATTTTAACACATGATCAAAGTATAGAAAGTTCTAAAGACATACCAAAGGTTGATCATGAAGAAGTTTTCTACAAAATTTGTGAATTAGAGACATCATGTGGAAACATATCAGAAGGTTTATACAAAATTTGCAAACCAGAAACATCCTAAGGAGACATATCAAAAATAGGTCGTGAAGAAGGTTCCTACAGAAGTCATGAATCAGAAACATCCCTTGAAATGAATCATGAGGAAGAGTTTTATGGGGATAATGAATCATCAACACTTCTTGATGGAGCATTACAATCTGATATCTCACAAGATCAAGCCAAATATATCAATCGGGAAGTAATCCCACATGCAGAGGATTCTATCACTTATAAACTTGGATCTCTCACCTTTTTAATGGAAAGCTATTTTATCAATGAAGAAGTTGTCACTTTTGAAGATACACCATAGAGTACAAATGGATTAACACCTTTTTTTCCAAGGTAAATCATATCCTATTGCAAATAATTTTTTTCAGCAGATGAATTATTAGGGCAAAGGATTAGGTTTGCATGAACAAGCTATCCTAGAACCAATGCAAATTATTGGTAATCCTAAGAATCAAGTCCTTGGTTATTTGAAAATCAAGGGATCTCAACATATTAGTAATACTTCCACAAGACTAGGGGAAACTTCATCTCAACCAAACATCAACATAGGGAGCACAAAGGGTCCTTATGATAAAACCAATGCCAATACTAAAACCCGGCATGTCACAAATCCTCATCAACCCTTAACCCCATCCATGAATTGGGACCAACATCAAAAATAGAGTTGAATCAAAGCACAAAGATTGCTATCAAAGAAAAATAAGTAGCAAAACATATCAAACAAATCAAATACAAGTGGATACCAAAAAAAGTAAAGAAAGATGATCCCTATCAAACTCCATCAGTCAAAGAAATAATGGGGAAAAATCAAAAAGGGAAAATTATCCATCCAAGATGTCCATAAGGGAAAAAACATGTTTCTCAAGCGACATATAAAGTATATCAAGCTGTTGGTCATAATTCCATGCACACTTCTGTATCAGCCCATCATTGCTCATCTTCCCAAGTTTGGAGAGTCAAAGGTTCTAAATTGTCAAACAATCCATATTTTATTCCTACATATGCTTCATCCACGCCTCCACACATGATATCCAATTCTCACATTTACCATGTGTTGTCAATGACCCTTCATCATAAGGATTCAAAAGGCATTCTATCATGATGTGTACACAAAGACAGAGTCAACTTCGGTATCAGCAAAGCAGAACAAATTTCTCAAAATTTTCTTGTGTCTTGGCAAAGCAACTTCATCAAGTAGGATACTGATGGAACTTATGATAGAAGCATCAATTTAAGCACCACCAGGTGGTTCAACATAAGCTTAAAATCTCTCATAAAATACAAAAAATAAAAAAATAATAAAAATACCAAAAAAAATAAATAGAAAAAGGATTGAAAACAGTAAAGAAAAAAATCGTCCTCCAGCGAAAATCGCTTTGGTGGTGCTTTGGATAGGTACCATAATGAAAACCTGGTAAATAGGCATCATATGTAGAATCGAGCATCTACGTACACCAATTTAGGAGAAAGAATCTTATCACATCCATATTAAAGCCAACATTTTAGCCATATCATCCATTCATCCGTGAACCATTTATCCAACAAAATTCCATTTATCTACCTTATCTTGATCTTGATGAAGGTTTTCTGCACACTTCTTTATGGTAAACATCTTGACATTGGTCATTTCCATTGGTCCTATCCAAGCCAACATTATTAGAGCCAAGAAGTATTATCCAAATGAGAATCCTTTATGCAAACACCTTATCTTATCGCAAGATAATCCTTGGAATCTTTTGCATGCTTACAATATCTATCAATACCTCTATCCAAGAATCCACCCATGGCATTCCAGACATTGCTAGGAGCTCGGTATGTGCAGGATCATCATGGAAAAAATAGGTCCTTAAGTGGCAATAAAAAGACAGAAAATCAGAGTTAGACAACTTGACATAAAAATTTGAATAAGTTATCTATATTATTTCAAAAAAATGTACAAATAGAATCTGTAGAAAATTGAATGTAGTTTCTAAACCACTATTAAAAAGTAAAATCTATTTGGTGAAAATTTGAAATTTCAATGTAGTAGTATTTAAATTTCAGGGTAAAAATAAGAAGTAGGAGTATGTCTGACCACCCTAACCACAATAAAATGATAATATTTTTTTATAAGATTTTAGATACAAGTAGAGGACTCATGTCCCGATGTGATGCATATTTTTTTATAATTTTTTTCTAAGTAAATAATTAATTATGAATTTTTTATTATAACTTTTAAAAAATATAAAAGCTCATCTTTCTAACCACCTTAACTTAGTCAAAAATTGATGAAATTCAATATATTTTTTTTAATCCTATAGTATGTGAAGCATAGAATGTGACGCATGTTTCGGATTCAAAAAATGTTATCCCGTTTGAAAGTTATAGATGTTTTTCAATCAGCTTATCAATAAGGACTTTATTCATAATTCTAATAGAAAATGAATAATAATTATTTATTAAATTCAAAGTAAAGCAGAATTTATACTGGTGGAAGCTAAGAATCTCCTCTAAAAACCCTTTTCGTTTCATCAATTTTGGGTAAAAAAAAGTCACTAGCCACATGGGTCATCAAATGGCTTACATATCGGCACTTTTTGGTTCATCAGGATCCTGCACATACCAAGCTGGGGGAAAATATTTACATATTGCTTCAGGAATAAATCTTGATCTATATCTTCAAACTTATGAAGTGATCCAAACATTAGCAAATGTGAAATCAAATTGGTCAAAGAATTTGTGAGCCAAAATTCCAAATCCTTAGCCCATGGCATATTTTGATAGGAAGATGTTCCTTATCAAGCTTTATCTTTTTTTGACCATCAATCTGAATAATCAATATCAGTCGCATATAACTTGTGCGTCCATGTCACATTAAATCATCAAAATAATTTTGTTCCAAAACAAGCTTAATCAATCTTGATCAATCAAATCCAATTAATTATCACCTTGTTTGGCTTAACATAGTCAAAATATCATGTTGTGTACGATTTTACTCTAGGATAACACAACTTCCTTCAGTTTACAAGTTCACTATCATCTTTGTTTGGCTTAACACACTTAGCCAAATTATCAAATCCATAATCACCTCGTTTGACTTAACACAATTAGTCAAACTACCCTCTTGTATGAGTTTACTCTAGGAAAACACAACTTCCTAAAGTTTACAAGTGCATTATCACTTTTGTTTGACTTAATACACTTAGTTAAACTAATCAATGCATCAACTTGATCGATCAAAATTAAGCTTGGTTTTCAACAGAATCCCAAAACAGAGCTCCGATATCATCACATATTCATATAAAAATTGTCAAAATCATGCGAAAATCCAAAAAAAATTCAAAAAATTAATCTGAAAATAAAAAACATCCAAAACATTCAAAAATCCAAAAACATGTTAAAATCTCGAAAAATCTTCAAAAAATTCATCATTGAGTATTGTCAGTCTTCCATCTTGTCTGAAGTATGTTGTCTTTAAGCTTGAACATAGGAAAGGTTGATCTTTGATCATTCCCCAAGACATTTAGGTCAATCCTTAGGTGTTTGTTGCAATAAAATGACATTCCATTTGCCCATCTATATTTTCATTGAGTCAAGTCAGTTGTCAATCGAACTACGTGGTCTCTACGTGTATAACATAAGAAAGAATAATCTATGGATCAGCTCCTGAGACCCCTAGGATAGGTCTTTAAGTTAGTCTCTTCAACATAAATCTTGAAAATACCAAAAAAATTTGTAAATCGTCTCAAAATTCCAAAAAACAGCCTCAAAAATATTTGAAAAACCCAAAATGGTGCATCCATTTCATCTTGCTTTCACCCGTGATTATCATCACTCATAATAAATCAATCGTCGCTTTCACCCTTTGGTGAGTCAGTCAGAAGCAAGTTTAGCAGGTTCCAAAGTGAACACCTAATCATCAGAGTCTTAAGCCTAAGGCAATAAGAAAGCAAGTTGGTCAACTTAGAGTATCAATAACTTATCACCCAAAGTAGTCCTATCAAAACCTTGATCACAACATTTCCTAGGATGAAGCTATCTTGTGATGGACATAAGCATCAGATACCCCACAGTAGTTAGTCTTGGCTAGCGGTATGAAGAGCATTAGCTTGTTTGGTTTTCTTTCTTTGGTCTTTTATTGACTTATCTTATTTTGTGCTCATTCCAAGGATCTCTCGATGATCCCTAAACAAAACAATTTTAGAGAGAAAGGAATGGGGCAACAATCATTATCTTTTTATCTATTGTGCTTGTTTTATATTCTTGTAAAATAATTTCATCATGCGTACTTTGTTTTGTTTGTAGGGAGGATGTTTTAGGTGTCTTTTTGACTACATAAGAAGGCTTTCATTTTTTATGTTTTGGCTTAAGATGTCTAGAATATTTAAACTGCATTCCAAATAAGGTTATGTTTGTCAATTGTGAACAAGAGTACTCCTATCTATTTGACAAGTCAAATTCCATCACACTAGGTGCCACGCCATCCTAGTTCTTAATGCCTTGATGCATCACACCTATGTGTGATATCAAACATAAAGACGGTTATACTCTTTATCTCTCCCATCCTTGGATAAGAAAAATATCATCATCATTCATCATCATATCTAATAAAGTAACGACGACTAGTGGACTTGTTGGACTTCTACATCTTCTTGAATTTAAGGGTTGATCCCTCTGTTTCTTCTATCCTCTTCCATGCTAACAATGCATTCATCCTACATCGATCTTGCATCTTGCATAAACAAGTCTTATCATCATAGGACAACATCATCCATCTCATCTATCTCACATGCATTGCATAATCATTTAAGTTGTTTATGATAATATAATTTTTTTATTCTAAGCATCTTCCGAAACATCTCATTTACATCATCATTATCATATAGATCATATAGTCTAACCATCCATACATCCATTTTGAACCTCTTTGTCATGAGATCGACCTCAATCTTTGTGCTCGTTCTCTTGAAGGGGCAATGTACTAACGTACTTATTTTCACTAGGGCATCTGAAAAAAATTAGATTTTTTTAAAATTTTGCTGTGAGCAACATCATTCTTTGAACCAATGCAAGGTGTAAATTTCTTCAAAGAGGGGAAAAATGTAGAAATGCAAAATACACTCATACATTTAATCATGCTTTATTGAACATTATTCTATCTATTACTTAAATAAACCAATTTAATTAATTCACTAAGGTTTTCTTCCTAATTAATTAATTAAATCAAATTAATTAATTAATTTCCTAAAGTCCCTTCATTTAGTTAAATCATACATATTTTATTAAATTCATTTTCCTCTCATTTGATTTAAAATAAATCCAAAAATTCAAATCAAATGTCATATCACCTAACCTCCTATTAGATTAATCAAATCCTAATCACCTAAATCCTCTAGATTCATCCACTTTCACAATAAATCATTTCAATTGATTTATTAAAACAACTATTTTCCTCACAAAGGCATATTCCCAAGGAATATTCCCTCATCAACTCGCTTGTTTGAATTTTTTGGCCAAACCAAAATTCCCCCCAAAACCCTTAACCTTATTCATTTATTGCCATTTTCAAATTTGAAATGACCATATTGGCCAAAACTTGCACAGTCATGAGCGAATCACATTGTGACAAGTGGATCTCTCCTATTTGTTGGGTTTTAGTCCCACATTGCTCAATATTGGCTTCTCCTCTCTCAGTCTCTCCTATAAATTAAATGCCTTCTCTCCCATTTTTTATCTACAACTTGAGCACTATCACTATAGGAAACTTGAGTTCACTTTGCATGTCATTGTCTATTATTTCATGAGGATATTTGAGATATGCTTAGTTTTAGAATGTTGTTCATGCTAACAGTGTGTATGTATTTTACAAATTTTTAACCATTTTCATATTTTCATGTCCACAACTACAATATTATATCTCGAGGAATGAATTTTTGAGCATATATGAATATAGTCATGTAATACTTTTACCTTATGTTTTGAATATCCTTGTTGCAATACAATGGAAGAGAACTATAGATGTGGAAGATTAGGAAAATGCTTGAATTACCATGGGATAAAGTAACAACATTATTTAACCTTGCTAGGTTGTTCGAATAGCTACATGATACTAAAATGAAAAAATATTGTTCTTACCTTCTGTTTATGTAGATGCATATATACTTACATCCCAGATTTGAATGTGTGTGGGAAATATGCGTAAGTGAAATAAATAACAACACACCTTAATGAAATTTTATTCGAGAAGTCAAACAACATATTTAATCTATTTGAATCATAATAAAATATCTAAAGTAATTCCATTTCTCTCTAACTCCAAGGATTTATTAAATCAAAGTGGCTCTCAGATTGTGTGCACTGTGATTGTTAAAATGACAACCCGGAGAATGAGAATGATGATCTAAGTGAAATGGTGTGATAAAATGAATGATAATGAAAGATATGATATGATAAACTAAGATGCAACTAATATTATATGTTGTGACATGATCATGAACTAATATGATTGCAAAAATGTTTCTATTTTATAATTACTAAACGGTGTATGCTAAATGCTCTAGTATGATCCAGCAAAGTAGAATTGCATGCAAGTGGGATCCATTTCTTGTAGCAAGAGGTTGCTTTTATAGATTTTCAAAGATAATTCTTGATGTGGAAGAAAGCAATGGTTTAGATTTGATCTCGATAAATCAATGGTAGAAGATGAAGAATTTGGTGAGGAAGAAGGGGAAATGCATTCCCTAAGCAAAAAATTGTGGCAAATTCTTAGGATAAAATTGTGGATCCATGAAGCCAACTATTTCCATCTATAAAAGTTTGTTTCAAAATTGGCTAGAAAGGTAAGGTGAAATTGATTGGAAATTAAAGCTTTCAACTTTTCTTAGAGAAAATCTATAGAAATGTTCTCAATTGGAAAGATAACAATTGAATACAACTTGAAGCTGTCAATTTTGTTGAGAGAAAAGCTATAGAGATGTGCTCAGTTGAATATTTGATTTACTCAATTTTGGAGGGAACATATATTATTAAATAAAATATTTTGAAATTTATTTATTTAATAAAAGGGAGATGATAATTAAACAAACTTTGTGATCTAGTTTATTCATTAAGATGAAAGAATTGGATAATTAAATTAAAACAAACTATTTAATTTGTTTTTTTAATTAAGATAGAAGAATTTGATAATTAAATAAAAACAATTTTTGGAATTTGTTTATTTAATAGAAGAAAATAGAATGTGAATTAAATAAATAAATATTTGTATTCATCTATTAATAGATGAATTTATAGGTTAATTAATTAAATAATTGTATTTAATTAATCATATTTTTCTAGACCATTTTTAGGTGTATACATTTTGCCCCTCTTTAACGTCATGTGTTTACATATTGGTTCAAAGAATCAATTTTTTTGTTAGTGTTGAGAATTTTTTTTTGACATGCCGAAGACGCTGATTTTTAAATGATAACGGATGTATGCTCGCTTGGGATAAATCAATGAATTTTTGAAATTTTATGATATTTTGAAAATTTTCAAAATTTAATGAGTTTATGATGAGTCGACGATGGTTTGATAATGAAGTGATTAATCTCCTGACAAATGTTGTTGAAGTTTCCCCATTGATGAAATAATTAATTAAGCCCTATTGGTAAAAAAAAAATCAATGCCATAAAATCCCACTTAATTAACCTTTAGAAAGTTAAAAAGTTGATTTAGAAGTTCATTTGTGTATTTTGATTTTGAATTTGATAGTGATTGAGAAAATTATGTGATTGGAGAAAGATGGTGATTCCCTACCACACACATCGATTGGAGTGTGTGTGACGTCACAACTGATCGGAAGCGTATGGATTCCCGGTACGTACCTCGAGAAACGTCCTCGTAATTCATGAAATTTGATTTTCCCTCCATTTTTATGTTTTTCTTTTGGTTTTCCATATTTTAGCACTTTTAAATTCTGATGTAGCAGATTAGATAGTTGTTATAAGGCATTCACTAATTTTTTACATAGGAGTAGGCATTTAGCTCATTTGAATAAGATTTTAGAACATAGTTTGAATTATCATTTTGGTAGATTAGATTGGCACAATGATAGGTCAAAATATAGTGCACTTACTGATTTTATGCATTGATTACCTATTTTGGTGCAATCATGGACTAAAATGGCGCATTCACTAATTTTATGCATGCAATTCCAATTTTAGTGCAATGGTGGACTAAAATGACGCATTCACAAATTTTGTGCACTGAATTCCTATTTTAGCGCAACGATGGACTAAAATGGCACATTGACATATTTTGTGCATTGATAGTCTGTTTTCACACATACAAGTCAAAATGATGAAATTTTTAGTTCACTCCTTGACTTTGATGTTTTTCGATCTTGCGAGCCTTTAATTTGGTTTTGATTGTTTATCCTAATAGATGAAGATGATTACTGATCTAATAATAGGTGATATTCAATGATTGATTGATGGTAATTGACCTCATGATAGGGGAGGATCAATTATTATTTGATTGATTAACCTCATGATAGGTGAGGTTGAATGATAAATCGATTGATTAACCACATGATAGGTGAGGTTGATTGATAAATTAATTGATTAAACTCATGATAGGAAAGGTTGATTGATAGATTGATTGATTAACCTCATGGTTGAAAGGATGATTGATAGATTGATACTCATGAGAAATGATCAAATTCTCATAAGAGCTGATTAGATTGATATGCTGATTGATTTTGATTGATTTGAAAAGTTAACTAATTTATGATTTTTTGTGATTATAGGAGCCTTTGGCAAGTATTTATATTTACGGGCGGTTTATGAGGACATTTGATTTGATACCTTAGTTGACACAACTTGAGATAGGTGTTATTTCTCATTGTGTTTGGTCTTCATTATTATATATGCTCAAGATTAGGATTAATTGGGACTCTTGAGAACGCTTGTTGGGAGGTCGCATATTGAGCATAACACCCTTCACCTTCCTACCAATGAGATGAAAATGACTCTGGAGGATGTGTACCATATATTGAGGATACCTATTGTTGGAGAGATTATTTTATATGATCATACCGAGCAGGGAGGTACCGATGCCTTGTGCAAAGTGTTTGAGGATCATAGGATTTTTTTATGCAATTCCTTGGAGGGAGATGGTGGATGCATATGCTACACTTTCATCTGTGCTTGTAGGTTTCATCGAAGGTTTCTTATGTCCTGATCATAGGTCAAAGTGAATTTCTATCAGATGGGGTAAGATCTTGGAGCAGATGATCCTACAAGGTACTAGATATGCTTGGGGCATGTGTATGTATAGCCCACTTATACCATGATTTACACCAGGTTGTGTACCTTATAGGGCATAGTTTGTCAGATGGAGTGACATTGTTAGAGGTTTGGGCATGAGATCATATTGCGATCACGTTCCTTGTTGCAGTTAGACAACGACTACTTAGGAGACCCTATGCTCATAGTTATATAGGTTGAATTGTCCAACATAGTTTGGGGAAATTGGAGTACTGGAGGTGGATGCTAGAGGATTTGGAGGTGATTGTATACCATCCTTACTTTGGTTGCGAAGAATGGGTAGAGGATGATACACAAATTTTGTATTTATGCCAATCCATGTAACTGATTGGGAGGACTTGATTTATTATTGAGAGATTCTTGTTGAGGAGGGTGATGTGGCAGTATGGTCGATTATAGGGCATTCCATAGGGTGTTGCAAATTACGCATGATATAAGATGGATTCCTTAGAGTGGGACCTACCCTCTTGTATCATGGAGTAGTTGAGGAGTATTAGGGGTTGAAACCAATCATCTGGGATTATCATCTAGACGTAGTTGAGGAAGGGATTTCAGAGGAGTATGCATAGTAGCTTTTTCTACATCCATTAATACTTCAATATCTATCCTAGATGAGGAGGTGCCATTGCTAGATGACCATGAAAGTGAATATGTTCATGGTCATAGGCAGTTGAGGAGAGATGAGGGAGATGGGGTGGAGGTGGCAGAGGGGGAGATGGAAGAGGATGATATGGAGAGTAATGATGATGATGGTGATGATGATGACAAAAATGATGGAAACTGGGGTGGTGATGGAAGGGGTGGTGGTAGAGTAGCTTTTGATGTTAGTGATGTCATGGTGCCTTGGTGGAGGAGATCTTTGGTGGCTATGGCTTAGCAGCATGTACAAATTGTGCTACCCTCACAACAGTAGCAAACATATATTGTTGATATGCAGGTACCGGTGTAGTCTCTTCAGGGGAAGCTAGCACAGATGTAGACGTTATTATCCCAGGCATAGGCTTAGGCCACATAGGCATAGGAATAGGTGGCCACGTTGAAAACTAAGAGAGATGTGGCTATATAGGCTAGTGAGAAGGTAGTGGATCTATTTGACAAGTTACATAGAGTAGTTGAGGGGACCACTATGGGTGGGATGATGTCAGAGGTTACACGAGTTTCTCGAGAGGCTGAGTATTACCATGGCCCATATCATGAATTTTTTTGATAGAGAAGAGAGCTAGTTATGCCACATCAAGATCAACACACCATAACTCTCGGACCACCAGTTTTGGTGTGGTGTAACCTCCATGTAGAGATCTAGGACCAAATCTAGGTACATGTGCACTCAGTGTGGGTACTTCACGTGCAGGAGGTCTTCCAAGACTAGTGAGTCTTGGGGGTGATCACCTCATAGCTCCATGATGCTATTTGAAATTTTTGATGATGTATACTCCGATTTTGACCTACTTCCATGTTGTTATTGTATCTCTCGATCTCTATTCAGACTTCATTATATACATAAAATTATAATTTTGGAGGTTTACATGATATGTGATAGATTTGTGATCTATTATGCATTATAATTGATTCCATGATGGTTGTCTACTTTACATTCATTTATATTATATATTCCATGTGATGTTATATGATGGTTTTATGAATATGCACTGATGGATCTATGATGTATGGATGTAAGACTAAAATAATGTTAATTTGAAATATCATGAGATGAATGTGATAATGCTAATGATATGTGATGCAACTTGTTTTGATATTTTATAATGCAAGTATATATGATCTAATTCATGCATAAATGTATGATATGATAGTGTTATTGATAATGCACCTATATACATGAAATTTTTTTGGTGTTTTCTAATACAAAATAGATGATGTGATGTATAGATGAATGATGATATGATAATTCAACTAGATGTGCTAAATGATAATGCAACTTCATGAGAATGTTATGTTTTTTTTTATGTCAAGTATACCTAGTCCTTTTGAATGATATACATAATATTATTTTTGAAAATCTTTGGAACCTTGAAACATTTTTTTTTGTAGATGCAAAGATAATATGAATCCAATCTAATTTTAAGTATGCAAATCTATCTATGAAAAATTTATCATCATAACAATCTATATGACATGATTTTTATCATCATTGAGCCTTTAAAATGATGAAATTGGGTACAAGAATCGATGGTATAAGATAGACCATGATGACCTGAGTACTTCTTTCATGATTTTTTGACATTGCAATTTAAACCAAGCATCAAGTTATAATTAAACCAAGATTACCTAAGAATCTCTTGCATAAAAAAGACAAGATTCATTCATCTTTCTATGTAAATTTTGAAATTTCATCAGTGATACTTGGTAGAGCACGTCTCATGACAATTCACATGATCAATTCATAGATATTATACAAGAAAAATCATACTCCTTTCTTGCATCTATAGTTAAATACGTCATCAAGTTTCTCCAAATATATGATAACAAAACTCTAAGAACAACATTCAAACACTCAAGATAAAGTAGGAAAATCATGATTCAAAAGAATATCATCCATTTAGATTTGATCTGGTTGATTGATTGAAGCTAATGGATTAGAGTGTTTGATCTTTTGATGATTTTTTATTGTTTTATGTTATGTTCCCTATGATTAATTTGTTTCCTGCACTATCATACTATTGTTTGCCTATTTTTTTTTTAGCCCTTGGTTTATTTCCCTGAGTGAGTTCAAGATTCTTCCCCTAAACTAGGGTGAGACATGACCGGATTGTCAGGAGTGTTCATGATATTCTCAATGATAAGAGGACTAATAGTGAAAATGATCATTTGAAGATGTGCTAACATAGATGGTACAACTGGTCTATCACAATTAGTGCCTGTTGCGAGGTTTTCACTACTTGTTTTTACTGTACTTTTCTGATTTTATATATATATATATATTTATTTATTTTTGTTACTAAGATGAGTGCTTGCCAGGTTCTCATCAAGGCAATGGTTTATTTTGTTTTTCATTTTTTTTATTTTTCTTAATTTTTTTGAATTTTTTGAATTTGTTTGTACTTTTCAGGACTTTCACCATGCACTAGATAATTCAAGTAATTTTTTTTGAGGTGGATGTTGTTGATAGGTTCATAGAACAAATCCCATTCAAGTGTTGACAATTTATAACCTCCTCATCCAAAAACCGATATGATGATGAAGGGGCTAATGGAACTTCAATTTTTGTTCTTTGAATTCCATTTTATCTTGCCCTTATCCTGGTCTTTCATATTATTTTTGCAAAATCCTAGTGTCTTATATTACGCCTTGGGTGGGATCTATTTAGCTATTACCTTTTTGAAGTGGGTTTTAAAACAACTTATGCTCCATCACTTCATCTAAGCTAGGCCCCTTTCTGATTTATTGTTTCAATTATTTTTCCTGACTTTATTATTCCCTAAGTGTAGGTTGGCCCATGCCCCCATGTTTAAAAACAACTTAAGCGATTGTTTTTCATCAGCCTAGATGATGTCCCCTTGTGCCTTTAAGAAATGTTTTATATTTTGCAGGGAATAATTTTAACTGACTGTCGATCAACCATTAGTTGATCTCAGTCATTCCCCACCATCCCGTGATGACCCCACCACAGAGTCACAACCGATTGCGATATCATGGGCGAGTATCATGTGTCTCACATGGTGAAACCGAGGAGATGCTAAATATTCTTTAAAATATTTGTCAGGTTTTAATGTATTATGTAGCAGGTTACTAAAGTTGCTACGAGATGCATGTGCTCCAAATCAATGGAGATGTTATAATCTTGATGGAAAAGATGCTCAATGGTTAATTACAACATTGGTGACTATATTGAATGAACGCGATTGTCAATGGTGGAGATAAACGGTTGCCCACCATCACGTGATCTGAAGTTACGAGGTTTTTGTCAATCATGATATCACGGGCGAACACCACGTGGATTTCCTTGGTGATGCATAATATGGTGAAACCTTAGTGTCATGATGGAGATTGTGTCAGCCTATTTTGAAGGTAGTTGTTCGATGATCTAACAAAAGTGAAGGATCAACGGTTGGAATTTGAATTTACTTCAAATGTGATTGGAGCTGTTGGTGCAACATGCAAGTAAGATTTAATGGCAGACTATTGGTGTATTTTGATTGAAATAAAGTTATTGTCTCTTGCCCTAGTATCTAACAAAGTATTCAAACATCTTTGCGAGGAAATTTTAGAGCCAAGGAAAAAGTTATGAGTTGTCATAGTGAAGGACTTGGGTTTCTACAAAGTACAAAACCATGAGTTAATTGGTGTACCTCCTAGTTAATTTGATTGAGAATTTGGAAAAATTGTGGAGTGCTTGTCAGAGAGTTCATTGATAATTGCTCTTGGGGCTATAGGTTAGTTGAATTATCATAAATTACAAGGTTGTATTCTATAATCTGATTTTTTGTTTAGCCCTAGTTTATTTAGAGGTTTGAAATATCAAGGAAGCCCTAGTTTACCAAAGATGGCACCGCCAAAGCAAGATTCTAGCCAAGTCAACTATTTACACATAAATTTATATGATAACTTCCTAGATCAATCGTCGTCGTCAACTAATGATAGGAAGAAGGGGTTGGTATTGATGCGTGGAAGAACCCTATGGGAGGGATTAGTATATAATTGTTCCAACATTGTCGACGATAGGGTTCCCATGATAGGTTTGGAGATTTTTAGGTTATGGTATGGGCAGAGGAATTTTCCCCACCCCTTCTGGAATGGTTGGAGGTATGACATGGGGAAGCTATTGGTACCAAATGTATTCCCTGATATGGATTTTCATAGGGCAATTGTTGCACTTTATGACCTTGTTATGAGGGTGATAAGAGATAATGATGGAAGGGTTATGCTGAACATCAAAAAAGAAGAGTTCCAACTTGTTTTTGTCTTGTGTGAGTCTAGTAATTTTTTCCTTCCAATTGATCATGAGGAGATGAAATAGGAATATGGGAGATTGAAGTCACTCTTTAGGGCTAAGTTTCTCCCACCTCATTTGGCAAGGGCAGGAGGTTCAAAGTTTTATATTAGCCCTAGTGACCAAGAGACTTTCAAACTAAACTATTTTTCAAACCATTTCCTGGCCACCTTTTACTCATTGTCCCAGATTTTGGGTTTCAACCCTAATACGGTGATGCCAATTACTTACATGTTTATGGGGGTGAAAATACAATACCCTAATTTCTCAGTAATCTATGAATTGGCTTCCTTTTTGGCCAAAAAGATACATGAAGGGATATTAAAGTTGCAACAAAAGGATGCAAGTACTCCATTCTTCAGGTATTCCATGTTCATGTACTTCTTCTTGTACAAGAATGTTGATTTATTTTATTGGAACTTGAAGGAAAATTGTTAATACATAAAGCTTTCCAGTGAAAGAATGAACTGCAAACCTATCTTGTAATAGGGAGAGTGCTAGTTTTGTGCATTTTGATAAAAAAAATTGATTCCAAATTGAGGGCTAGGTTTCAATGGTAAATGTACCTAGAATCCTTGAGGAGTTACTTGATTTCCTCAGACTGACGTGAAGGAAGCCTGAATTGAAAGTTTTCCATAACTGGGGTGATATTATTCCATACCTAGTCAGTATAATCTTGAGGGTGTACGGTTTCCAAGGAACTTCACATATACTACCATACAATGTGCCACCAAGAGTAGGATTTGCATAAGTTATGTGGAAGATTGGTAGTATACATTAGGACAACCTTATAGTGAAAGGTAAAGGAAATTTTTCCCTTGATTACATTGTAGTGGGTATGTGCAGGATCATCATGGCAAAAAGAGGCCCTTAAGTGGCAATAAATTCAAAAAAATCAGAGTTAGGCAACTTGAGGTAAAAATTTGAATAAGTTGTCTATATTATTTCAAAAATATGTAAGAATAGAATCTTTAGAAAATTGAATGAAGTTTCTAAACTACTAGGTTTTTAAAGAAATAAAAAAAATCTATTTAGTGAAAATTTGAAATTTCAATGCAGTAGTACTTAAATTTCACGGAAAAAATAAGAAGTAGGTGTCTGTCTAACCACCCTAACCACAATAAAGTGATAAAAAAAAATTATAATACTTTATAGATAAGTAGATTACTCATGTCCCACTATGATGCATATTTTTTTGTAATTTTTTTCCAAGTAAATATTTAATTATGAATTTTTTGTTACAAATTTTAGAAAATATAAAAACTCGTATGTTTGACCACCATAACTTGGTAAAAAATTCATGAAATTCAATTATTTTTTCTTTTTAATCCTATAGAATGTGAAGCATATAATGTGACACATGTTTCAAATTCAAAAAATGTCATACTATTTGAAAGCTATAGATGTTTTTCAATCAACCTATCAATCGGGACTTTAGTTGTAATTCAAATAGAAAATGAATAATAATTATTTATTAAATTCGAAGAAAAGCATAATTTATATTGGTGGAAACTTGAGAATCTCCTTTAAAAACCCTTTTCATTTCATCAATTTTTTGTAAAAAAAAGGTCGTCAGCGACATGGGTCATCCTATCACTTACATATCACCACTTTTTGGGCCATCATGATCCTGTACATACCCCAGTATTAGATTTTGTCTTTTCAAAATGAGGTTGGGTCCACTTTCCCAAGTTTTTTTATGATTACCATTTGAGGTGTGGTCCCAAGCGGAAAAAGGATCCCGAGGGCTTCTTTGCCTTTTTCAAAGAATGAATAAAGGGTGTTAATTTTGTGCATGAGTTCAACTTTCCTGAAGATTTGATTAGAAATGATTTTGATCTGAATAAGAAGGAGTTGAGCAAAGAGAAATAGATAGATTTTGAAAAGATATTTTCCATTGTGCACAAAATGGATCCTATATATGATCCATTGATTGAGGTTAGTCCACTTCACAAGAAAATTGATTTTTTTATGGACAACTTTAAGGAGATTCTAGGCATCTTAATAACCAAGAAGATAAACTTGGATTTAGATCAAGGTATATAGGAGAAATATGCCAAGAAAATTGAAACAAGGCTAGTCTATCAGCCTACAAATAAGTGGCCTATCTATATAAGAAAAATAAATGAAAACAGTGATGAGGATGAGGAGGATAAAAAGGGAAAACAAGTTATGAAAGCGTCATCACAGTCAGGTCAAAGGTTCAAGACACCTAGGGCCATAACAATTATTGATTTGGACTCATCATTAGAAGATACCCCTTCACCAGCACAATCAGATCCAAGCCCTAAGAGGTAAAGGGTTGAGAAAGTACAAGATGATCTGATGGATGAAATTGTTATCACAGATCAGGATATGCAGGTTGGTATGCCTTCTCCTCCTAGGCTAGCTAAATTGTTCTTGTCTATTTTGGATATGAAAGGAAAGTGTTTGCAAGATGCAAAGATGGAGGCATGTAAGGCCTTTTTGGATGATGATTCATTTTTCAAGACTCCAATCTTCTTGCAACTAGTATGGAGAATGAGACTAGAGGAATAACAAGATAAATGCAAGAGGAGAAGAGAGTTGAGTTGTGATAGATCATATCAAGAGAATGATGATGAGGTAAAAATGCACTGATGGAAGAATTTAAAAGCATCACTCCTAAGGAGGGGATAAAAGTAGTGATTCAAGTTGGTGTATTGATTTTTCTTGATTGGGACATTGCAGATGTAGTAGATTTTAACTCTATTCTAAATTCCAAGCATCCCCTGGAGGATTTTGATGAAGAGGTCAAGGAAACATTGCAAGATTTTTCCTTCAGTGAAGAATATGAAACCTTAGAAATTTGTGCTTTGGCTCCTCAAGGTAGAAATCCTAATGTCACTGAAAATTAACCAAAACGTAGAGGGAGAGTTAAAAAAAGGAGAGCCTCAAAAACCTCAACCATAAAAGCTACTAACCTTACTATGAATGTGGCCAAACTGGCCAAAAATACTACTAAAAGAGAAGAGGCTGAAAAGAAAATCCTAATGGAGAAGTATAACTTCATAATTGGAGAGTACAGTAGGGTGCAACAAACGAATGTTGAGCTGTAGACTGATGTGGATAGGTTGAAATATAGGAAGATTAGGGAGACATGAAGTGCTCCACGTATGATGAAATTTCCTTCCACATCAGGGTCAGTGCCTCCTGCTTCTCCTACTATTTCTACACCAGGGTTCCCCATCAAAACTCCTTCCCTCAGTCCTAAATTAGAGCCAATTGAGGATGAAGTAGAATACTTTGTTGATCCCATAAAGAAGTAGCTAATGTACAAGATTATAGAGTTACAGGCATCCTTGAAAGCAAGCAAAGAGAAAAAATTTGTATAATAGGGGGAGATTATTCATACATTTTTAAGAAATTTCAATGAGAAAGTTGATGACAGATTGCCATCACTGTATTCTTTGTATCCTTTATTATTGAATGCAATAAAGAAAATTACTAAGGATCAAAAGGAATTACTACCTTTAGTTGAAAATTGGATCCCTAGGGCTAATGATTTAGACATAAATGATAAAGCCTCAAGTTTTGATACAAATAAGAAGCCCTAACCATTAAGGCATACTCAAGTGTTATTTAAGTCATTGCAAGGTTTTCAGGACTTAATAGATGACTTCAGTAGGAAGATTAGAGAGTTGGTGAAGAGCTCTGATGATTGGAATGACATGTTACTTGATATAACTGATAAGAAGGGAAATGTTAAATCATTGCAACAGTGTCAAGATAGAGAAAATGAGGTCATCAATGCACAAATTAAATTGATTTGTGATGACTCAGATTATGATTTGTTGGTGAGTTATATATACAAGATCATTAGCACTAGCTCATTTTTGGAATTTTTTGAGAAAGAAGCAAATGAGGTGGTAGTTATGCACAGACCTTATAATGCTAATGTGAATGAGGTAGTTGGTTTTGATATGCCAGCTGATGAAGAATACAAGAGATGGGTAAATTTTTACTTAACCGAGGAAGAGTAAAATAGAGTTTTCTACTGGTAGTCAACAACTGAGTTGTTGTAGTTACAACTATTTACCATTTTTCTTTTGGTGGCAGTCTTGGCACAAGATTCTTAAAGTTTTGTGGATGCATCAACCATATGCAACGGGCAGGATGAACAAGAAGATTCTTCGAGGATAAGTCGTTGTAATTTTTTTTTTAAATGTCACAGGGCGGTCCAAGTGACTAATTACATGTGTACCTCTGGCCCAATCCTTGTTTTCTCCTTCATTATCTATAAGAAGGATTTCAAGGCTAGAAGTATTGGCTAGAAAGTTAGATAATTTTGGTCAAGTCGGCGAAGTTTTAGAGCAATGGTAAAGCCTGATGTTTTTTTAGTGAAATGCAATTTAGGTTTTGAGTCATTGTGTAGTAGGTTTTGAAGTCATAGGAATTTGATGTTTTATGATAGTACTAGCAGTTGAATTGAAATGAATTTTTTCAAACTCATGTCTCTCAGTTCTATAAGAATATCAAAATTTTGAATTAAATGATCAAGTTTTGTTTTGTTCATCTCACTGTTGTGGTGTGTATGATTCTTATTTTAACTTTAATTCAAAAAATTAATTAGAATGCTTGAAATATATCATAGGTGGATATGTTTTATATAAGGATTTGATAAGTAGTATTGGGTTAGAATACATAATGATGATATTGTAAGGCAATATTATCAAAGATCTTACATGTTATGTGTTAAATCTATCATAAGCCCTTAAATTCTTATGAATTTGACTCCTCCAATGGTATATGGCACTGATCTAGGTTGTACTTATTCATGAGGCTCAATATTTTTTTGTATTTACTTATAGCTTGCTATAAATTACAAATCAATCACTATTTTATACTGAGAAATGTCATTGTAGTTATCTCATGCTCTAAATAGTTCATATTATTGATGAACAACCAATTCTATTCGGTATTATCCTATTATGCTGAGCTATTAAATGATATTATTTGTTATTGTTAATATTGTTTATAATATTGATGCAAAGGTTGTAAACATATTAAGGGGATCAACCTCCGGGGTCTTGCTGAGCCTAAAGTGTAGGAGGTTTTGTTAAAATCCTCATCAGTTGGTCCAGGTCCTTCGAGATACCTTTGATTAGAATTTGAAAGTCCATATGTAGATTGGGAGATGATCCTTGTTATAGTAAAAACAACCAAAAAAATGGCGACTCTACTAGGGATGTTAATCTAAATATTTCTTGCTAGTGTGTCTGTTTTCCATTTTCAATAGATTTTTCATGGTATTTCTGTGATTTGAAGCTCAAGCCTATGGTTTTGTGTTTTGTTTGTCAATCTCTTCTTCCATTCAACAATTTGAAGTTATTTAGCAAAAATTTTTTCATACATTGTCAGTACAAGAGTTCTAAAGATGTTTTAAATTCCACCAAGTGCCTTTGGATAGTTGGTATTCCCAAGATAATTGGGTAGCGACTCTGAATTCTCTACATGAGTGTACATCTTATTTTGTGATTTAATAAAAATTGAAGGATCTTTGGACAAGCATGTAGAATTAATAACACTAGGTCGTTCATGAAGAATCATCCAGAACAAAAACTGGAGGGTGAAATTCCTAAAATGAAGAAGAAGAACTGGATAAAGAAGAAACCAGAATCTAGCAATGTTTCTCCCATGTCATAAAATCTCATACACCATGGTACAAATAAGCCTTTACATCCTATCCCTAAAAATCTTGAACAAGTGTCTAGACTTTCAAAATCAGATAGTTGTAGATTTTTTGATGCATTATTTAATACAACTATTGAAGAGGATGTAACATGTCATAATAAAGGACCTATTAGTGTCCAATATCTTGAAAAGAGAAGAGGTAGGAGTAGAAGTCAAATCCATCACAGAGAAAGCACTAATGATGTGCCTCTTCCACCTAATGAAGATGATGGAACACCATTATTTTCTAAACATGTGCTTGAAGAAGTAAATCTGATAGACCTAAGTGATACATCAAGTTCTGATATGACTTTGCTTGACCCTGATGATGTTTTTGGATGAAAAAGGATAAGGAGAGGGAAACATAACTAATGCATGTTGTAATTGAGAGGGATAGGTTAATTAGACAGTTGGCAACAATGAAGATCCTAAACAAAAATAAACCTTAGCTAGAAGAGGAAGGTCTTATTGTACGTGAAATTATTGATAAGGAGATAAATCCTGTGTCTAAAGTTGGTCTTGTAGGTCAAGTTGATTCCCAATCAAAACCTGCAGACCCAAAACCCTCCAACATTGTTAAGCCTCAATCAAGTAATCCAAACCCTAAGCCTATTCTAGACAAAGGAAAACATAAGGCTGGGGGGATTAAGATAAATGATAGGGTGACTTCTCATCCCCCTAAAAGAGATCCCCCACCACATGTATTTGTACAAGTTGAGAGTGCCTTATAAGAGGTTAGGAGGGAGGGTGAGGCTCTTGCAAAGGAGTTAGAGAGGACTGAGATTGAAACTACAAATGCAAAAATGAAGAGGAAAATAAGTTTGCTAAAAATGTTAAGTGTGGATGAGGTTACACAAGATTGAACCTCATCAGGTCACCAAGATGCCTTGAAAATGATCCTAAAACTAGTTTGGACACTACCACAAACAACTTGGGTCCAAAGGTTCATGCAACCAAATTTGTAAACCTACATCAAGATAGCCCTAAGACACAAAATTTAGGTCCTAGTGTTGATTCTCAGAAGACTGAAGGATTATTCCAAAGGAGACCTCTACTATTGGAAAGGTATAGGCATATATTATTTGATGGTATTCTAGGTTATCCAAACCCCATCCTTGATGAGCTGAGAGAAAATATGGATAAATTTTCTGGAAACAATGTTGTGACAACAAAGGAACATTTAAAAGCCTTCATGGATATGTTAAACGACTATGAGGTAGAGCATGAATATTTTGTAATGATTTTTTTTGTACAATCTCTTGTGGAGGATGCAAAGGATTGGTATAGAGGCTTACAGAATGCTAGTATTGGTTCATGGGATGAATTTGAAAAGTGCTTCAAGGAAAAATACAATGATAAAACTAATGCTAGTTTCATGCTAAATGAATTCAATAACGTCAAGAAGGCATTGAATGAATCTGTGACATAGTTTAACCTTAGATTCCAAAAGGCAATATATAAGTTATTTTAGGTTTTGAGGCTTGATGAATTTTTTTGTTTAACTACATATTTTAATGCTTTTGATGCTAAAATGGCATATCTCCTTAGAGAAAAGGACCCTCAGACCATGAGAGATTCTTTGAAGTTGGCCATAAATATTGAAAGTAATAGGAGAGCTTCTGGGAAATATGGTAGGAGGGTTGAAAAAATCCTAAAGATAAGATTGAGAAGGTTTCTACTGCAAATCCTAAGGATTATGAGAAATGGGATAAAGTCTTCAACACTTTGAAAGACATAAATTATATTGTTTCCAAGCAAGAAAATGGTATACAAAATGAAGAACAACAATATAATAAAAATGTCAGACCACCTAGGCTACAAAATTATCCTTATAACGCAAATTGGAAGGATGGGAAAACAATATTGTCAGGCGAGAAGCTTAAAACTAAGTAGCATACACTAGACCATGCACACAAGAATTCTATAAATCCGGTACAAGATAGACCGTGGTGTGAGGTGTGTGAACACCCATATGATAAAAATTACTATGGTATTGCTCAATTTCTTATTGCTGAAGGAAAAGAGGAACATGCTCATGAGAAGACTCCTGACTATGAGCGGGGTAATGTAGATGTGTGTATGGCCCGATCATATATTGATGAAGTATAGTGTTTTTCTGATGATGAATTACAGTAAGCTGGTGTGGATAACCAGAGACAAAGAAATGAGATGTACCATCAACAGGTCTTCTCTGATGAAGAAGGAACATCATGCTTGCAATATGGAGCAAGTTGAAGATTCAATTTCCTTAAGGAGACCATCAAAAGAGGCTATTTTCTGGTTGACTGAGGAAATGGCTGCTCAGATGAGAATTTCACTTTAGTTGAGAAATAGAATTGTGGGTGGTGAACAGGGTAAACCTACTAGCCTTTTTATACAAGAGCAGAAGGACAAGAAAAAAGGTGTTAAGGTGGATAGCAAAAAGGATATTGTCAAAATCAAATAGGTTAAGAATGACAAGGTTTGTGAAAAAAGGATTGAAACCCCAAAGCCTCAAGAATATGTTACTTCATCATTGGTAAAGACCAAGGTGATTACAAAATTTGTTGAACCTACTCAAGATGAGAAGAAGCAAAATAAAATTGAAGGAAATCAGCAATTGGAGAGGAAATAAAATGATGAAGGTATGGTTTCTGATCTGCCTAAATACACACCCTTAGACATGGTTCAAGTTATTTCTTAGGTTAAAGTTAATGTACCTTTTTTGGAAATGATGACGATAACTGAGCACAAGGAAAATACAATATCCTTGATTATAGGTGTTGCTAGTAATAAAATTGAACAAGGTAATTATAAAGAAGCAAAGGATGAAAGAAAAGAGAAATAAGTGGAGGGAATTGTGTCAAAAATTTACCCTGTGTATTTAGGGAATTCTATTAATATGTGTCTTGAAAAAATAAACCCCTTTCTCTAAAGTGTTGATATAAATGGGAAATTTTTGAGAAATTATATAATAGATTCAGGGGCATCCAATAATGTTATGCTAGTAAAAATCATGGAGGCTATGGGTTTGATAGTAGATACTAATCAAGGTAAATGCTATGCATTAGATTCAAGAGAAGTGGAATTTATTGGGACTATTAAAGCATTGCCTTATAAACTAAATCAGTATCTTGAGAAGGTTTTAGCCATGACAATATTAGTGATAGATATCCTGCCTCATTTTGAGATGCTTTTGTCAAGAAAGTGGAGCGCATCAATGGGAGGTAACGTGTAGTGTGATCTATCATTTTCTATTTTATACATTGATGGTAAGGATGCCAAGATTGAAAGAGAGTCAAAAGTGTCTGATATGATTGAGCATGACACGACTGAGAATATGACATGTTTTAATGACAGTGGTATAAATGAATTCATGGTTGAGGAATCCCCTAGAAATTGTGGTAAACTTACAACACCGATTGATACAGAAGTAAAACATTTGTCAGAGTGTTATGACTTCTGGGCTGTGTACTTGGATGGTGCAAGTTCAAAAGAGGGATTTGGTATAGGTATTGTGTTAAGATCCCTAAGTGGAAATACATTCAAATTCTCTTTCACTCTATTATTTGAATGCAGCAATAATGTGGTGGAGTATGAGGCCTCGTTGTTGGGGATAAGATTGGCTGAAAAACATGGGATCAAGAAGGTCAAGGTAATTGGAGATTTCAAGCTTCTGGTTTCTCAAGTTAGATCCAAGTATGTATAAAAAAAGAAGGTTGAAATAGTACAAGAATGCTATTTGGGATGAATTGGAAAAAAATGATGCATTTAGTATAGGTTGGATGGAGAGAGGCCACAACAAGGTGGCAGATTTATTAGAAAACATTGCATTAAAGCCAAATGATATGACTTATGCTAGTATTTCAAAGCTTGAACTCCAAACCAGACCATTTGTCCTTGATAATATAAAAAACTAGCAAGTTTTTGATAGTGATGATTATATACTGAGGTTCTTGAATTGTGTGGATAAATATGAAAGTTAAGAAACTGAATTTTGAGCTTTTGTTGAAAAAATTGATGGTAAAGATACTATGTTTGGTATTCAAGTCATTTAGTTAAAGAACAATACAATTCCTAAAGGTTTAGTTATACTTGAAAGAGTGTTTGATAATTAGGATAGGACAAAGGCTAATTGTGTTGCTTCCCATCCTGATGACTTGGAGGAGATAAACTTTGGAATAGAGGAATCACCATAAAAGGTGTATATTGGAAATAAATTTTCACCAATGGTGAGAAGGATGCTAATTGATTTATTAAGGAAGTTCAAACATGTGGTTGCATGCTCTTATGATGATCTTAAGGCATATAGGGAGGATTTATTTCAACATGAAATTCCTTTGAGTGATGATGCTGAGCCATTTAGGAAAAAGAAAAGGCCTATTAATCCTACCTTGGCCCCTAAAATATAAGAAGAATTAATGAAGTTAAGAGATGAAAGGATCATCAAGCCAATTAGACATTCGTCTTGGGTGTCAAATTTGGTGCCTGTGAGAAAGAAACATGGATACACTAGGTTATGTGTAGATTTTAAAAAAATGAATGTGTCTTCATTGAAGGACAACTATCCATTACCGAATATGGAAGCCATGTTGCAAAGGATGATAGGTTGTCAGTTAATGTCTATGATGGATGGGTTCTCTGGCTACAACCAACTCATGGTCATGGAGGCTGAGAAGTTTAAGACAACTTTCACTACACCCTGGGGAACTTATGTCTATGTGAGAATGCCTTTGGTCTAACAAACATAGGTGCTACTTTTCAGAGAGCCATGGATGTGGCATTTTTAGATTTCATTAACTTGTTTTTGGTGATTTACCAAGATGATTTGATAGCTTATTCCAAGAAAGAAGATGATCATTGTGAACATCTAGAGAAGGTATTTAGTAGGGCAAGGGAGCATGGTATTTCCTTGAATTTGAAGAAGTATGCTTTTGGGGTAAGGGGAGGAAATCTGTTAGGAGATATTGTTACCAAGGATGGAGTCAAAATTGATCCAGAAAGGCTAATTGCAATAGAAAAAATCTCACAACCCCGCAATGTCAAAGGAATACAATCTTTCTTTGGGGAGATAAATTTCCTAAGAAGGTTTGTGACAAATTTTGATGAAACAGTTCACCTGATTTCTAAGATTCTTAAGAAGGGAGCCAAGGTTTTTAGGCCATTAAGAAAGAAATAAAGGAATATCTTGTGTTAAGAACCCCTAATTTCCCTAAACCCTTACAAAAAAATTCATTTGCTTCTTTTCGCACAATTGCAAATATTTTGTTGCAAAAGAATGTAGAAGGTTTTGAACAACCTATAGCCTTCTTCAACAAATCTTTACAGGATGCAGAACTTAAATATGATATAAATGAAAAGTAGGCATATGCATTGGTAAAATTAGTAAAGGCTTTCAAGAATTATTTTATGGGCGCTACTATAATTGCCTATGTACCCAACACTGCTGTGAAGGAAATTTTCACATAGCAGGAAGTGTCAGGAAGAAGGTGTAGATGGATCAAGAGGATCTAGGAGTTCAACATTGAAATCTAGATTACCAGGTTGGTGAGAGGACAAGGATTGGCCAAGCTTATGGCCCAAAGTAATCTAGAAGAAAATCAGATAAATTTTCTTGAAGAAGAGAATAGATCACACATATGTGATATGAAACATTCTAAGTGGTATAAGTATGTGATCTATTATTTGTAAAAGATGAAATGTCTTGATAACTTGAATGAAAATCAAAAGAGGATATTGAAGTTACATGCTATAAAATATGTTATCATAGCTAGAAAGCTCTAGTGGAGAAATGGAGAAGGTTCCAAGTTGAAGTGTGTTGACCAAGATCAAGCACAGGGACTCCTGAATGAGATGCATAGTGGAGTTTGTGGAGGGAATTATATGGCCAAAAAAACTACACACAAGGTAATGAGAGCTGGATTTTTGTGGCCTACTATTTTTAAGGATGCACACTAATTAGTGAAGACATGTGATACATGTCAACGTTTCTCTGGTAAGTTGAAATTTTTTGGTAACTTACCCATAAAACCAGTTGCAACACAATCTCCATTCTAGCAATGGGGTATTGATTTTGTAGGGTAAATAGCATGTAAATCAAGTGGAGGCAATTTATGGATATTGGTGGCCACTGATTATTTTACCAAGCGTGTGTAAAAAATTACAACAAAGAAAGCAACTGGTAAGGTGGTAATTGACTTCCTAATTAGCAATATATTGACTAGATTTGAATGTCTAGAAAGGATTGTGTCAGATAATGCAATGTGTTTTAGATATGAGGAATACACAAAATTCTGTGGAAAACATGGCATCCAAATTTCTTATTCATCACCATATCACCCATAGGTAAATGGACAAGTGGAATAAAGAAATAAAATCTTGAAGAAGATCATTAAGAGAATCCTAGATAAAATAAGAAGGCATGGGATTCTAAATTGAGGTTAGCAGTCTCATAAGACATGGTTACTATGCAAAAGGAAATAGGTTGTGCTCCATTTGACTTAGTTTATGGGATAAATGCAAGGTTTACCCAAAATAACCTAATGGAAATGTATAGGTTTGTCTAGATGTATGATAATGAAATGGATGATGAAATGAAATTGAGAGTGGAAGCTCTCATGGAATTAGATGAAACCACAAGGGAAGCTCAAATGAAAAATTGCAGTTGAAAGTAAACATTTGTGTGATAAAAAAAAAATTGCAAGGAGCTTCCAAGATGGAGATTTGGTCTTAATGTGGAATGCTAAATTAGAAGATAAAGGAAAATAGGGAATATTTGATGCAATCTGGTTGGGTCCATTTTTTATTAATATTAAGTGGGGTGAAGATTCATACTTCCTCCAGGATATGACAAGAGACATTCTTGAAATACCAGTTCATAGATTGTTCTTGAAGTTGTACTTCAATTGAAGTATTGTTTTCCATGAACAATAGTGTATATTTGTATATATATTAGTTGTAGGTTTCTTTCTTGCCGGGTTGTTTTGTCTTGACAATCCTTTTTGGTCATCTCTGCAAATGGTCTGCTCAACATGAGATTCTAAATTCTTGCTTCATTCCAGTGGAATGAACATACTCAACTAAGGCCACTAATGGAACTTCAATTTTTTCTCTTTGAATTCCATTTTATCTTGCCCTTGTCCTGGTCTTTCATATTGTTTGTGAAAAATCCTATTGTCTTATCTTACGCCTTGGGTGTGATCTATTTGGATGTTACCTTTTTCAAGTGGGTTTGAAAACAACTTATGCCCCATCGCTTCATCTAATTTGGGCCCCTTTCTAGTTTATTTTTTTAATTCTTTTGCTTAAATTTATTATTCCCTATGTCTAGGTTGGCCCGTGCCCCAAATTTAAAAATAACCTAAGACATTTTTTTTTGTCAACCTAGGTGATATCCCCTTGTGCCTTTAAGAAATTATTTATATTTTGCAGGGAATAATTTTAAGTAACCCTCGATCAACCATCGGTTGATCTCAGCTATTCCCCGCCATCCCGTGATGACCCCACCACAAAGTCACAACCGATTGTGATATCATGGGTGAGTACCACGTGCCTCACATGGTGAAGTTGAGGAGATGCTAAAAATTCATTAATACATTTGTCAGGTTTTAATGTATTATGTAGTGGGTTACTAAAGTTGCTACAAGATGCACGTGCTCCAAATCAACAAATATAATGTTGATGGAAAAGATGCTCGATGGTTAATTACAATGCTAGTGACTATGTTGAATGAACACAATTGTTGATGGTGGAGATCAACGGTTTCTTGCCATCGTGTGATCAGAAGTTGTGAGGTTTTTGTTGATCATGATATCACGGGTGGATGCCACATGGATTTCCTTGGTGACAAATAATATGGTGGGCCCTTAGTGTCATGATGAAGATTGTATCAACCTATGTTGAAGGCAGTCATTCGATGATCTGACAGAAGTGAAGGATCAATTGTTGGAATTTGAATTTGCATCAAATGCAATTGGAGCTATTGGTGCGGCATGTAAGTAAGCTTCAATGGTGGACAAGATGTCTATTGGCATATTTTGATCGAAATAAGGTGACTATCTCCTGCTCTAATGTCTCACAAAGTATTCAAACATCTTTGTAGAGTAATTTGAGAGCCAAGGATGAAGTTACAAGCTATCACAATGAAGGATTTGGGTTTCTCCAAAGCACAAGACCATGAGTTGATTTTTTTACCTCCTGGTTAATTTGATTGAGTGTTTGGGAACATTGTGGTGCACTTGTTAGAGATTTCATTGATAATTGTTCTTGGGTCTATAAGTTAGTTGAATTGTGAGAAATTGCAAGGTTGTATTCTATAATCTCATTTTCTATTTAGCCGTAGTTTATTTAAAGATTTGAAATATCAAGGAAGCCATAGTTTACTAGTGATGGCACCGCCAAAGCAACATTCTGGCCAAGTCGACTATTTACACATAAATTTATATGATGAATTCTTGGATCAATTTCCATCGTCAACTAATGATAGGAATAAGGGGTTGGTCTTGATGCATGAAGAACCTTGGGGGATGGATTAGTTAATAATTGTTCCAACATTGCTAATGCTAGGGTTCTTATGATAGTTTCAGAGATGTTTATGTTATGGTATGGGCAAAGGAATTTTCCCCACCCCTTCTCGAATGGTTGGAGGTATGACATGGGGAAGCTAGTTGTACTAAATGTATTCCCTGATGTGGATTTTCTTAAGGTTGTGGCTGCATATTATTACCCTGTTACAAGGGTGATAAGAGATAATGATGGAAGGGTTATGTTGAACATCAAAAAAGAAGAGTTTCAACTAGTTTTTGGCCTGAGTGAGTCTAGTACTTTTTTGGTTCCAATTGATCTTTAGGAGATGAAACAAGAATATGGTAGATTGAAGTCACTCTTTAGGGTTAAGGTTATCCCACCTCATATGGCAAGGGTAGGAGGTTCAAATTTCTATTTTATCCCTAGTGACCAAGAGTCTTTTAGGCTAAACTATTTTGCAAACCAATTCTTGGCCACCTTTTACTCATTGTGCCAGATTTTTTGTTTCAACCATAATATGGTGATGCCAATTGCTTACATGTTTATGGGGGTGCAAAAACAACACCCTAATTTCTCAGTAATCTATGAATTTTCTTCCTTCTTTGCCAAAAATTTACATGAAGGGCTATTAAAGCTACAAAAAAAGCATGGAGGTACTCCATTCTTTTGGTATTCGCTATTGATATACATGTTCTTGTAAAATAATGCTAATTTATTTTATGAGAAAATAAAATTAAGGCAAATGGTTAATGGAGAAAGCTTACCACTGCAAGCATGGACTATAAACTTTACTTATAACAAGGAGAGTGCTAGTTTTGTGCAGTTTGATAATTGTTTTTCTTCCAGATTGTGGGTTAGGTATATGGTAAATGTACCTAGAATTGCTGAGGAGTTACTTGATTTCCTCAGACCGAAGGGAAGGAAGCTTGAATTGAAGGTTTGTCATAAGTGGGGTGATATTATTACATACCCAGTCAATACAATCTTGAGGGTGTACGTTTTCCAAGGAAATCCACATATACTACCATACAATGTGCCACCAAGAGTAGGATTTGCAAAAGTTATATGGTAGATTGGTTGTATCCATGAGGACAACCTTATAGGGAAAGGTAAAGGAATTTTTTTCCTTGATTACACTATAGTGTTATATTTTGTGCTTTCAAAAGGAGGTTGGGTCCACTTTGGCAATTTTTTTGATGATTACCATTTGAGATGTGGTCCCAAGTGGCAGCATGATCCTAAGGGCTTCTTTGCCCTATTCAGACAATGAATAAAGGGTGGTAAGTTTGTTCATGAGCTCAACTTTCCTGAAGACTTGATTAGAAGTGAATCTCATCTGAATAAGAGAGAGTTGAGCAAGGATAAATGGATAGCTTTTGACAAGATATTAGCCATTGTGCACAAAATGGATCCTAATTATGATCCATTGATGGAGTTTAGTTCATTTCACAAGAAAATTGATTTTTTGATGGACAACTTCAAGGAGATTATGGGCATCTAAATAACCAAGAAGATAAAATTGGAGTTAGATCAAGGTATTCAAGATGAAGATTCTAGGAAAATTTAAACAAGGCCAACCTATTAACCTAGAAAGAAGTGTCATATCTATAGAAGAAAAATAAATGACAGAAGTGATGAGGATAAGGAGGATAAAAAGGGAAAAAAAATCATGATAGCACCAACACAGTTAGGTCCAAGGTTCAAGACACTTGGGGACATCAAAATTATTTATTTGGAATCATCACTGGAAGATAGCCCTTCACCATGACCAATAGAGCCAAGCCCTAAGAGGCAAAGGATTGAGAAAGTACAATAGGATTTGATGGATGAAATTGTTGTCACAGATCAGGATATGTAGGTTGGTATGCCTTCTCCTCCTAGGATAGCTAAGTTGGTCTTGTCTGATTTGGATATGGAAGGAAAGTGTGTGCAAGATGCTAGGGTGTTGGCATCTAAGGCCTTTTTGGATGCTGATGCATTTGTCAAGACTCTAGTCTTCTTGAAACTAGTACAGAGAATGAAACTAGAGGAATATCAAGATAAATACAAGAGGGGAAGAGAGCTGAGGCTTGATAGATCAGATCAAGAGAATGACGATGAGGTAAAAAATGAACTAATGGAAGAATTTAAGAGCATCACTCCTGAGGAGGGGAGAAAAATAGTGAATCGGGCTGGTGTATTGATATTTCCTAAGTGGGACATTGCAGATGTGGTAGCTTTTAATGCTATTCTAAATTTCAAGCATCCCCTACAAGATTCTAAAGAAGAGGTCAAGGCAACATTGAAATATTTTTCCTTTAGTGAATAATATGAGACCTTAGCAATTTAGGATTTGGATCATCAAGGTAGAAATCCTAATGTCAATTAAATTAACCCAAACCTAAGGGGAGGGCTTGTAATAAAGATAGCCTCAGAAAAATAAACCACAAAGAATACTAACCTTAATGTGAATGTGGTCCAATTGGCCCAAAAGATTGTTGAAAGAGAGGGGGATGAAAAGAAAATCCTATAAGAGAAGTATAACTTCATAATTGGAGAGTACAATTGGGTGCAACAAGGGAATGTGGAGCTGCAAACTGAGATGGATAGGCTGAAATATAGGTATATTGGGGAGACCTCAAGTGCTCCAAGTATTATGATATTGCCTTCCACATCAGGGTCAGTGCCTCCCTCTTCTCCTATTGTTTCTACACTAGGGTCCCCCATCAAAAATCCTTCCCTTAGTCCTACATTAGAGCCAATTGAGGAAGAAGTAGAATACAATGTTGATCCCACAAAGAAGCAGTTGGATATGTGCAAGATCATGATGGGCCAAAAAGTGGCGATATCTAATTGATATGATGGCTAATGTGGCTGACGACTTTTTTTTTACTCAAAATTTATGAAATGAAAAGGGTTTTTAAAGGAAATTATCAGATTTCCACCAATATAAATTATTATTTACTTTGAATTTAATAAATAATTATTATTCATTTTCTATTTGAATTATGACTGAAGTCCTAATTGATAGGCTGATTGAAATTTTTTTATAGCTTTCAAATGGTATCACATTTTTTGAGTCCAAAATATGTGTCACATTCTATTCTTCACATACTATAAGATTACAAAAAAAAATTGAATTTTATTTAGTTTTGACTAAGTTAAGGTGGTCACACATATGAGTTTTTATATTTTTAAAAATTTGTAATAAAAAAATCATAATTAATTATTTAGTTGGAAAAAAATTACAAATAAATATGCATCACATTGAGACATGAATCCTCTAATTATCTCCAAAATATTATAAAAAATATTATCATTTTATTATGGTTAGGGTGGTCAGACAGACACCTACTTCTTAGTTTTTCCCTGAAAATTAAGTACTACTCCATTGAAATTTCAAATTTTCACCAAATAGATTTAAAATAAAATAAAATAAACCTATTAGTTTAGAAACTAAATTGAATTTTCTACATATTCTATTATTACATATATTTTTGAAATAATATAGATAAATTATTCAAATTTTTACGTCAAGTTGCCTAACTCTGATATTCTGAATTTTATTGCCACTTAACGGCCTTTTTTTCCATGTTGATCCTGCACATACCTAGTTAATGCACAAGATTGCAGAGTTATAGACATCCTTGAAAGTGAGTGAAGAAGGAACACTTTTAAAGAAGAGAGAGATTGTTAATATAGTTTTGAAATATTTTAATGAGATGGTTGATGACAGATTGTGATCAGTGTATTCTTTGTATTCTTTATTATTGAATGTAATAAAGAACATTATTAGGGATCAAGAGGTAGTACTACTTGTGAACCCAATCCTATTCCTGCACAAAGACAACAAATAAACACATTAGTGAGTTCATATCCAAATTAGAAGAAGGATTCCCCATGAAATCCATTTACAATACTTAAAATAGGAAAATGAAGAAAAAAACATTTAAATATGAATGAAATCCTAATTAATTATGCAACCTCTTGATCCCATGGAGGAGTTGGTGCCAATTGGTGTGTCAAAATTAGCCCTTTCCTAACTCCTTTGTATGTGTTTGTGATGATTTGTGGATGACTGAATCTCCATGATGAGATTTTGGCATACCCTAGCTATGAAATCCACAAAATCAGCTCTCAATGTGAAGAGAGTAACTTTTCTCTAAGTGTGGATGAGGATGATGAGTATAGTAACTTTACTCAAATTATGGATGATAGAATGAGAGGAAGAGTCTCTCATTTATAGATTTCCAAAATGGAAGAGAGAGTGGCATTGAGCAATATGGGACCATTCAACATCCAATGGCCAAGTTCCACTTGTCAGGATGTGAATGGTTGAAGGTTGTGCACATTTTGATCAATGTGCACGATAAATGCTATGAGATACAAATTTGAAATTTGAATGTGAAATGTTTGAGGGAGAAGGAAATGGAGTTAATGTCAATTCGCTCAAGGCCAAGGACATTTAAGAGGCCTTAAATTCCTTGTTGGAAGGACAAAGCCCACTTGAATTTGAATTCAAATTTGAGGGAATATTCCCCCTTTATTCCATGTTGAGAGAAAATAGGCAATTTAATAAATCAAAGTAATTGATTTATTGTGAAAGTTGCATTCTCTAGAGGATTTTAGTGATTGAGATTAAATTAATCAATATTTGATAAATTTAATGAGAGATTAGGTGATTTGACAATTTTGACTTAGATTTTAGGATTTATTTAAATCAGAATTGAGAGGAAAGTGGTTTAGAATTTAATTAAATAAAGATTTTGATTTATTTAACTAAAGGGGGATTTGTTAGATTAATTAAAATAAGGTTTAATTTATTCAAATTAATGAGAAGACTTTAGGGATTTAATCAAATAAGATGAATTATTTAATTAAGGAGGGATTTAGGATTAATTAAATTAAATTGATTAATTTAGTCAATAGAGGAGAAATACCTAATTTAGATAAATAATGATTTAGCTAATTAAGAGATGACAAGTGATGAGAAGCTTAGAATGTGATTCAAAAAGAAATGATGTTTGTAATCAAGATCAAGTACATCGGATCAAATTGTATATTTTCCATATCTAAACTACCATTGGTTGAAAAGTGGATTCCTAGGCCCAATGATTTAGACATAATGTATAAAGCCTCAAATTTTCATACAAATAATAGTCCCAAATCATTAAGGCCTACTCAAGTGTTAGTTAAGTCATTTCAAGGATTTCAGGCCTTACCAAATGACTTTAGTAGGAAGATTAGAGAGTTGGTGAATAACTTTGATGATTGGAGTGACTAGTTGCTACCTGATATAACTAATAAGCAGGGAAATGATAAATCACTACAAAAATGGAAGGATATATCAAATGAGGTCATCAATGTACAAATTAAATTGATTTGTGATGACTCAGATTATGATTTGTTGGTGAGCTGTATAGACAAGATCATTAGCACCTACTCATTTTTGGAATCTTTTGAGAAAAAAACATATTAGGTTGCGATTAAGTACACACCTTATAATGCTAAGATGAATGAGATAGTTGGTTTTGATTGGCCAGCTGATGAAGAATACCAGAGATTGGTAAATGTTTAATTAACTAAGGAAGACTAAAATAGAGTTGGGTACTGGGAGTTAACAACTCAGCTGTTGCAGTTACAATTATTTCTGGTTTTTCTTTTGGTGGAATTCTTGGTGTAGGATTCTTAAAGTTTTTTGGATACATCAACCATACTTAGCGGGAAGGATTAACAAGAAGATTCTTCGAGGATGAATTGTTGTAACAAATTTTTGAAGTGTCACAGGGTGGTCAAAGTGGCTGATGACATGTGTACTTCTGGCCTGATGCTTTTTTTCTCCTTCATTTTCTATAAGAAGGATTTCAAGGCTAGAAGTACACGTTAGCAAGTTAGATATTTTTTGTCAAGTCTAGGTGAAGTTGCATAGCAATTGTAAAGCTTGATGTTTTTTAAGTGAAATACAGTTTAGGTTTTGGCTCATTCTGTAGTAGGTTTTGAACTCATAGGAATTTGATGTTTTGTGACAGTACTAGCAGTTGAATTGAAATGAATTATTTCAGACTCATGTCTCTCAGTTCTATAAGAATATCAGAATTTTGAATAAAATTATCAAGTGTTGTTTCGTTCATCTCACTGTTGTGGTGTGTATGATAATTATTTTATCTTTAATTCAAACAATTAATTAAAATTCTTGAATGGGATCATAGGTGTATATTTTTTATATAAGGATTTGATAAGTAGTATTGGGTTAGAATACATAATGATGATACTGTAATGAAATATTATCAGAGATCTTACATGTTATATGTTAAATTTGTCATAATCCCTTAAATTCTTATGAATTTGACTCCTCCAATGGTATATGACATTGATCTAGGTTGTACTTATTCATGAGGTTCAATATTTGTTTTTCTTCACTTAGAGCTTGCTACAAATTATAAATCAATGATTTTTTTATACCAGAAATGTCATTGTAGTTATCTCATGATCCAAATAGTTGATATTATTGATGAAATACCAATTCTATTTGGTATTATCCTATTATGTTGAGCTATTAATTGAGATTTATTTTTGTTAATGTTGTTTATAATATTGGTGCAGAGGTTGTAAACACATTAAGGACATCACCCTCTGGGATCTTGTAGAACCCAAATTGTAGGATGTTTTGTTAAAATACTCATCAGCTGGTCCAAATCCTTCGAACTGCCCTTGATTGAAATTGGAAAGTGCATAGGTAGATGAGGAGATCAACCTCATTATAGTAAAAACAACCAACATGGATCTAGCCAATTTGGTTCAAATTTACCCTTGTTCTCATGATCATGTTGATTGCAAGGATTTTCTTTTAAGACTAAGTCACCTACCTAAAATGCCCTTAGTTTGACTCTATGATTGTAGCTTCCGTACATCCTCTGTTGGTATGCCTTCAATTGATCCACCACTTTTTTGTGATGGTCATCTAAATATTCCATCTCTTGAAGTCTAGACACTCGATACTCCTCATCTAATAGGATTCCTTTTAGTGACACACAAAGTGATGGTATTTCAACCTTAATAGGTAGAATAGCCTTTGATGCATATACCAAATAATATGGTGTAGCAGATGTAGGTGTTATGATACTAGTTTTATATTCCCATAAAGAAGGATTCAACTATACATGTTAATCTCGTCCAACATTGTTGACCATTTTCTTCAACATTTTAAGAATAGTTTTGTTTGAATCCAATGCTTAGCACTTTCCCTGAGGATAGTATGGTATTGAAAAGTCATGTTGGATATGAAACTGCTCAAATAGTTCTTGGACATATTGATTCTTAAAAGGTCTACCTTTTTTGGTGATGATGGACTGAAACACCATATTGACAGATAAGGTAATTTAAGATAAAATATGATTTTTTTTTACGATGACAGTTGTTAGGGGTACAACTTCAATCAACTTTGTAAATTATTTGTTGGCTAAAATGATAAAATTATGTCTATTTAATGAAGAAGGGTGGGTTTTACCTATGAGATCTAGTCCCCGTAGAAATAAAGGCCATGTTGTTGTGAAAGTCTATAGCCCCTAGGTCGGTGGATGTATAAGGTTGCCATGAATTTTATATGTTTGGCATTTCTTTGCATATTGATAAGATTATTTCTCCATGATTGGAAAATAATACCCTAAATGAAGGAGTTTATTCGCTAGAGTTAGACCACTTGAGTGTGTGCCACAGAGACCTACATGAATCTCATGAAAGTATGACTCACATTTTTTACATTCTAGACATCGTATGAGAGTTCCATAAGCACCTCGATGGTAAAGTATGTCATAAATCAAGGTATGTCATGTGGCTTGGTGGATGAAATTTCATTTTAGGTTTTGGGAAATATTGGTATGGAGGGTATTGTCTTATAAGTATAAATCTTCCCATAGATGGCAATATTTGAAAGAGAGAATCTATTTTCTGGTCATGGGCATGATTAGACACTTGTTCCACCATAAACTCATAACGGCTTCAAATTTATGGTATCTATAATAGAGAAGATATTGTAGCCATAACATTAACAAATTTGTTATTTTTCCTTGGTATTTGTTCAAATTTAATATGAACAAAGTAATTTTTAAAATCATCCATCATTTTATTATATGGAAGCAACTTTTCATCCCTTGTTTGATAATCACCATTTACCTGATTAATGACCAGTTGTGAATCTCCATAGAACTATAACTATTTTATATTACATTCTACCACTACTTTGATGCCAATGATTAATGCCTCGTATTCAACTAAATTATTAGTACAAGGAAAACCGAGTCTGTAGGACTTTGGAATAGTGTGTCCTTGAGGTGTGACAAATAGGATCCTAAAACTTGATCCATGTTGTGTGTATGAACAATCAAAATATAGTATCCATTGTTGTGGTGTGATGCTGAGAACATCTGCATCAAAAACTTCAATGCTCATTGGGTGATCATCCTATAGAGGTGCTTCAACTAACTGATCAATTATTACTTGTCCCTTAATGGATTTTTGATCTACATATTTAATATCAAACTCACTCAAGATCATGACCCATTTGGCTAGCCTTCTTGTTAAACTAGCTTTGCTAAGCAAGTATTGTAGTGGATCAATTTTAGCTCTGAGTATAACTGTGTGGGTTAACATATAATGATGTAGCTTTTAAGTAGAAAATACTACCACCAAACAAGCTTTCTCAATGAAATTGTAACTGATCTCATAACCATTCTAAGTTCTATCGATATAGTAAATAGCTTGTTCCTTTCTGATAGGGTCCTCTTGTTCCAATAGAACTACCAGTGCAATCTTCATTGTGTCTATATAAATTAGTATTGGCTTCCCCTTTGTAGGAGGCACTAGTATTGAAGGAGAAATAAAATATTTCTTTAGTTAATTGAAAGTAGTGTCAAATTTTTTATCCCATTTTAAAGAGATATTCTTATGTAGCAGGTGATTGAATGGATGAATTTTGTCTACTAGTTGATAAATGAACCTTCAGATTGATTGAAGCCTTCCCTATAGAGACCAAAGTTGACTAATATTTCTAGGTGTCAGAATGTCCATAATAGCTTTGACCTTGGCAGGATCTACTTCAATACCTTTCTCTAAGACAATCTACCCTAGAAGCTTCATCGATGTTACACCAAACACACATTTCTTGGGATTTAATCTAACATTAAACCTTTCTAGAGGAGTGAAAATTTTGTCTAGGATCTCAAGATGTCCTTCTCTCGTATATGATTTTTCCAATAGATTTTCCACATACTCCTCCATAAAAGTATGCATCATGTCATTGAAGATGGTGGTCATTGCTCTTTGATATGTAGCCCTTGCATTTTTTTAACCCAAAAGGAATTATATTCCAAAAAAATGTGCCCCATGGATAGGTGAATGTTATCTTCTCTTGATCCTCCGGTGCTATCCTGATTTGATTATAATCTAAGAATCCATCCATAAGTGATAAAATGGTATGTCCAATTTTCAAGTCTACAATAATGCCAATATTTGGTAAAGGAAATTCATCATTCAGACATTCCTTGTTGAGATCCTCAAAGTCAGTGCATATCGTGGTACTGCCATTTGGTTTAGAAATAGGTACAATAACTGATATCCACTCAGCATAATCAATTGGATGAATGAAACTAGCATCTAACAATTTCTTGAGTTCAACCTTCACCAACAAGGCGACATGTGGATGATTTTTCTTACTTTTTTCTTGATAGGATTCACCTCAGTAGGTAGAGATAGATGATGCATTAGGATAACTGGGTCCAAGCCTAGAATATTAGAGTAAGACAAAGAAAATTTGAGTCTCCTTTCTTCAAATAACTTAGTGAATGTTGGCTTTTCTTGTTCAGTCATTGATGCTACTAGATGTGATGTCTTTACTTTGTCTTTTGTGCCCACATTGATAGACTAAGTTGGCTCAACCAACACTCATGATCTCTCATGATAATTATTAGGAAGAGTATCAAATCCCCCATCTTTTAGTGCCTCGGTGAGCTTTTCACTATCCGATGCACTCTTTATTTTAACTTTTTGTAGATCTAACACTGCCATGAAATGGTTTTCACCATTAGATATTTTATTGGTATTTTCATTTTTGCAGTTGGAAGATTTGACACCCACCTAACTCGAAGCTTCATTATGATTTTTGTGGATAGAACTTGAGTCAAAGTCATTGGAACAAAGAAAGTTAACAATGGAATCATCATTCACGAAGTTAGGAATGTTAGAAGGCTCAATTTATTCCCAGTCAATAAGCTCGGGGTGTAGTAAGGGTAAAAGATGATCGGATTGATAAAGATCAACAAAAATGAAATTTTGAATAGAAATGTCATCAAATTTTTGGGTAGGTATGTCAAGGTTTATGATGTTACTCTCCTCCAAGTTTGTCTCACTCAGTGCTTTCATTGTCACTAAATTCATGTGTGTCTCACTCTATTGTGGGATAGTAGTATCCAATTCTCAACAAATTCTTAGCCAAGGTCATACCACTCGAGTGTAATCCACAAATTTCATTATTTACCTTAGTTAAAGCAGTCGGGGTTTCCTTAGTGTTCAAGAAATGTAATAGGGTTCCCTCAGTGCTCCTACAATAAAGGGTTTCTCCTAGGATGACAAAGCAGGTGAAATTTTTGATGAAGTCTCATTTAAGGTTTGGGGTTATATCGAAGGGTAAGATTCCTATTCTTAAGTAAGTGTATATCTTATGATATAAGGGATCACTGGGACCAATGATTTCACACATGAATTCAAACTCTGGTACCTCAAATGTTGGTACGATAAGTTTCTCTACAAGGAACTCTTTGTTTGGGACATTGCGCGAGATTTCAAAGAATGATCCAATTGCCACCATTACATTCGTTGCTCTATTATTTTCTCTAGGTAGCTATTCAAATGTGATATCGATCAATGACTCTTTGAGGCTCTCAACCAATTTCTTATATGGATTCAATTTATCATCCTTTTTCTTATATTCATCATTTACATGATTGATTACTAGCTGAGAGTCTTCATATACCTTTAAATCCATGATATGCCATTGTGCTACAATCCTTAAGCCTATGAGTAGAGCCTCATACTCTGCTATGTTATCTATGCATGGAAATGACAATTTGTAAGATTTTGGTATGCAGTCTCCCTAGGGAGTTATCAAGAATATTCCTACCCTTCATTCGTGTTATGTGTAAGATCCATAAAATTACATCTTCTAGTGGACTACAACACTTAGGCTGAAAATTTATTCATTAGGGAATTCTAAAACAAGTGGGTTCTCTACATAAATAGGAGCTTTTGCTAGTTGATTTGAAATTGCCTATCCCCTGATGGTCTTGTGCTCCACATATTCAATGTTATTTTCTATCAATATCATGATGTACTTAGTTGTTCATCCCATGAGAGTGGCTTTAGAAAGTAGGTATTTGAGAGGATCTATCTTCGCAATCAACTTGATCTGATGAGCAAGCATGTAGTGTGTGAATTTCTGTGCTGCAAATACAACTATTGGAAAATATTTTTCAATGGGATTATAGTTTAGTTCATGTCCTACCATAGTTCTATTGATATAATATATTGCTCTCTCTCTTTCATTTTCAGTATGTTGAGCTAATAGAGCACCTAGAGCTGCCATGGTTTCTGAAATATTAAAAATTAAAGGATTTCCTAGGATTGGCGGCATCAAAAATCGTGGCATGAGTAGATATTCTTCGATATTACTAAACACCTGATCGCATTTTTCATCCCACTTGTATGCTAACAATTGTGGATTAGATGAGAATATGGAATCTCTTTATCAGCCAACTAAGCGATTAACCTGTAGATTGACTAGAGCTTTCCTTGAAGACCTCTTAGCTGCTCCAATGTCTTAGGTGCTTCCATATCAAGGATTGCCTTGAATTTTGTGAGATCCAATTCTATTCCTCTCATTGATATTATATATCCTAGGATTCTGCCTAATTGCACACCAAAAATTCATTTCTTTGGATTAAGATGAACCTTTTATTTTTCCAATCTATCAAAAATAGAGCTCAAGGCTCCTATGTGGTCTTGTCCTTTTTTGGATTTTTCCAATATTTCATCTCCGTAGTCTTGCACTATCTTATGAATCATTTCATGAAAGATGAGTTTCATGTCCCTTTGGTATGTTGCACCTACATTATTTAGCCCAAATGGCATCATGTTCCAGCAGTAGGTGCCCCATGGATATGTGAACGTTGTCTTGTGTTGATTCTCCTTTGCTATCATAATCTAATTGTATCCATAAAACCTGTCCATTAGTGAGAGAATCTTGTGTTCGACTGACATATCCACTATCATGTTGATTATTAGTAGCAAAAATTCATCCTTAGGAAATGCTTTGTTTAAGTCTTTGAAATTGGTGTAGATGCGAATGCCCCCATTTGGCTTTGAAATAGGTACAAGATTTGAGACCCATTTAGGATAATAAATTGGCCTTATGAATCCTACATCTAAGAGATTCTGCAATTCCTCTTTGACTAACAAGGGTATTTGGGGGTGCATCTTTCTCAACTTATGTCTTACTGGTTTTTCCCTTGGATAAAATGCTAAGTGATGGACCATGACTTTCTAATCGAGACTCAGCATGTCAATGTATGTCCATGCAAAGTTCACTTTTGTTTCCCGTAGGAATTTTTCTAGGAGCTCTTGTTCTTCTGTGAGAAGTGACTCAATGTAAAAGTTGATTTGTTGCATTGCTTTTGTTCCTAGATTGACGGGGTTAAACACTATTCTACTAGGATAGCTGATTTTTCTTGATGAATCGTAGTGAGGGGGAGATTTAATCCTTCATCCTCTTGTGCCTTAGAGAGGTTTTCACCATTTCATGTGTCCTTTATTTTTACTATTCTATGGTTAGAGAGTGCCACAGTACGGTTTTCATTCAATGACCTTGAGATTTTTCTCAATTGTTCACTTTTGTGACTAAAGGACTCAATTGTCTCCCTGTAATAGGCATGTGTGTCCAATGTGATGTTGAATCCAACTTTATTATCTCTACATGGTACTATATCCCTTAGTCCCATGAATTTTGATAGTGCCTAATCATTTTCAAATGTATCTACAATTGGTGGCCCTCGTTGGTCGTAGTCAATGCGTTGGGGGTAAACTAGGTTAATTTTGTAAGTTTGACAGTGTGACTTAACGGATGAGGCACTAATCATGAGTAGGGAAGATTATTCAAATATCATGGGTAAGTCTATTATGGTATCCTCGTCATCACTACTTCTATGGACCTCCGTTACATCAAAGGTGAAGTTGTCTAGGGGCAGGCTATGGATACGGGTAATCATAGGGCGACTATCAATAATTGAGGGGGAGTCTTGAATACATTAATAGGGGACATCAGCCACATATGGTTATACTCGGACGAGTACACCAAAGGAAAATATTTTTCATTCATCTCTCCACAATGATGGGTTCCAATCGGCCATTTTGGTTCCTTCCAAGGCTTTAATTTCAATTGTAGCCCATACCAAGCATTAGTTGCAGTCATTTTCTAGCTTCATCCATGGGTAGGGTGGGTGTAGGCCTTTCACATTGGTATAGTGAGCTTGAAATGTCTCTTTTGTCCACATTTTCTTGACTTAGATCCCCCAACAACGAAATCTAGAAGGGTCTATCGTAATGTTTGGGCAAGTGTTTCAATTGGTTGAGGTCACCCATTTGATCTAGGAGATTGAGGTAACTCTCCTCCAAAAAAATATTCTTCTTCATTATGTAATCTCCACACCCATTTTCTTAGATCATGATCTTGATGTCCGATATGTCAGGGATGGAGGGTGTCTTTGTCATATAATTGGAGGTGTGGTTAGATGGACCTATATAGGGAGTGGAGGGGCCTTCATCGTTCTTTATCACTTGGGGAACCTTATAGAACTTGGGTTCCAAGTTTTTGCAATAGGCAAATGGCTCAGGATCACCATCTATTGTGACCTCCTCATTTTGGTATGAAAATTTGATGCATTGGTGGAATGTTGAGGTGACCACCTTCATTCCATAGATCCATAAGCATCCTAGGAGTATGTTGTAGGATAAATCAAGGTCGAGGACCTGACATGTAGTTTCCATAGTGGTTGGCCCACTTGGATTGGGATCTTGATAGTGCCTTGAGACACTCTTTCTTGGTCATCATATTCTCTAATGGTAATACCTTTGTTTTTGTCGATGTATTCTTCTTAGATTCTCAAGTTCTTTATAAGTTTAAGAGAACAAATATAGAGGCCTGCACCTCCATCCACCAAGACCCTTTTGACCTTTTTCTTTTGAACAAGGACTTGAAGGTGAATTACACAGTTGATAAAAAAAGGTGAGGGGATTTGGAGTGATGATGTTACTAACCATAGCCTAGAATTTTTTTGTATCAAGGTTAGCAGAGACAATGGATGTAGGTAATGCTTAATCAAGGATTTTCTTTTGGGTGGCAGAAATTTTTAGTAACTCCATGATAGAGATATGAGTGGGGCTTCTTTTTAGGTGATCAATGATGTTATAATCCTAGGGAACAACTTTCAGATTTTGGATGGGGGTCTTAGATGGCTGTGATTCCCATAGAATAGTAACCTTGCCACTGCATGTGGTGACTCTACAATCAATGTTTTCTCCTTTGACGCTAATGATAGTGACCATTTCATCTATGTATGCGATGATGCATTCATATACAAGGTTTACACTAACATACTTCTAGTTTCCTTTATTTTTCCCCTGGTTATTTCATTGGTTGTTTCCTTAATTATTTCCTTGATTGTGATTGCCCATCAAATTCGTGTATATTTTGAGATATTGATTTCTTGTGGGCTGCTTGAAATTTATGATTTTATCCTCAATGAGATCTTGGATGATGTTCTTCAACTTCATACAGTTGGCAGTTGTGTATCCCTTGAGCTTATGACAATCACAAAGGATATTTTTGTTATACCAAGTTGGCTTCACCTAGGGTTCACTGTAATTATCTTGGGTGGGGACCTTGATGATGCTCTCACTGACCAAATTTTTCATGAGGGATTCAAGTGAATCCCCAAGGGCTGTAAATTTTTAATTGGGGGGATACCTGTTTCATGGAGGTGGTCCTCCTTGATTACTGAGATTATTGATCTAATTTTGGGGTGGTTGTTTTTTTACCACATTTGTTTGTATGTTATTTTGATTATTGTTTTGTGTTTGATGATGATGTGTTTGATTATTTTACTTGGGAGCGTTGATGACAACCTTGGCATCCACTACTCCATCATTGGTGACATTTCAGTTCTTCGTGCATCTGCGAGGTTTTTCATTGTAGCTAGAGGATGGCCGAACATCCCGATGTTTAGATTAAGTGGGTGTGCCCACTTGTGTAACAAGATCTCATTCAATATTGAGCACCTTGGGGATCAGTTGATGGTACGTAGTGATGCATTGCATCTTCAGATAAAATGCCAAGGTTTTGTCTGTATTGGCAATGATGGTACAAAATTGTTGTTCCTCTTGCATGACGCACTTGCTTGGATTAGCCTTGGCTTGCAATCATTGGAGAAAGGTGGTGAATGATTCCCCCTTCCCCTATTTAAGCATTGACCATTCTTCCAAACTAACATCCATAAAAATGTTGAATGTGTAATTTTGGAGGAATGCGTCTTTAATTTCCTATTTTTTTTTATTCCCGTAGGTAGGTGATAAAACCATTCAATGGAATCACCAAAAAATCTTTGAGGGAACAATCCATTAGATATGTGTCATTTTATGTGACTTTCATGCAATGTACATGAAACTTCCTGATGTGATCTTTAGGGTTTCCCATCCCGCGATATTTATCAAGTTTGGGGATTTCAAATCCCTTTAGGAATGGTACCATTGCTAAGATTCTTTCAAACGAATAGGGGTACAAGTTTCTAAGTGTCCTGATTGTCTTTCCAGATTGAAAATCTAGCACTTTCTATGAGAGAAATTTGATTTGTGCCATCACATCACCTTGTAGATGAAGAGGTGGAGTAAATACATTCTAGGGTGTAGGATTGACAAGTGGGTTTTTGATGGAAATTTGTTGCAATCTTTTTTGAGTAAGCAATGCCTATGTTTGCTGCCAAGCCAACATGCTTTTTTTTGGTCATGTTGTTGCTGCACCAATAATGCTTGTTGTTGGTCATGTTGTTGTTCTACCAACAATGCTTGTTGTTGGTCATATTTCTATTGTAATTAATAGTCTTGCAAGGATTTTTGATATGCTTCTTATTGCACTTGTAATTTTTCTTGGCATTGTGCTTGCGCTTGCATGTGTTGAGCTTAGAATTGGGCTCGTGTTTGAGCATGTGCTTGTTGGATTGCTTGTGGAATCAGAGTGACATGTGCAACTTGTGTGGTTTGAGTGGCTTGAGCTACCTGCATAGCTTCAGAAGCTTGTGCGGCTTGGGTTGTGTGAGCTTCTTGTGTAGCTTGGGAAGCTTGTGTGACTTGTTGTTCTTGTAATAATTCTTGGGGTTGGGTATCTTGGTGTGCCTATTATGTAGCTAATTGCACCTATGGTTGTTGAACAACTAGTTGTGCGACCTGTTGATTTTGTAGTGATTTGTTTTTAATAGCTTTGCTGAGCAACTTGCAACATCACGGTGAATGAATTAGTTGTGTGGTGTCTTGGTGATAACGGAGATGGTTTAGGAAGAACTCCCACTATTGTGATGAGTAGAATAGTCATGTTAATTTTCAAGCTTGAGCTATGGATGGTATGACCGAGGTGCTTGGTTCCTAAGAAACCATACTTTGAGGAATAGCTGACATGTTGATCATTGCAGTTGCTTGGATGTTTTCCATCTATTGTTGCAATACATATTGCACAATGGGAAGAGGAGAAAGACCCAACTCGAGGGATGATTTAGATGTGAGTGGTAAGGGTGGAAATGGAGGAAATATGGGTGGTGCAATCCCTTCAAGTGATGATGATGGATCAAAGATTCCCCCTGTCCCAAAAAAGTCACCTTTTCCTTGTGAGATGGGGAGAGAGGTTTGTGTCTCCAGAGGATAATCTAGTGTTGGATGAAATGAGGATGAATTGGTATGATTATGAAACATGAGCGGGATGTAAGGGTGTAATGGATTTACCGAGATGGATTGATCTGATGCGGTACTTGCATTCAACCCTTGATTGTTCAAAATGTGATGTTTTTGGAGTTCATAAAGCATGGCACTGCCCTTGTTAACAATCGACATGGTTGAAGTGATAGATGATATGATTTGGGGGATGTCCTAAGTGATGTTTTGAAGTGCAAGCATGGATTCGGGTGAGGGCATGATTCTGAGAGATCTCTCCACAATAGTGCTTACATCAAAGTTAGAAGGGAGTTTGGCCCCTTCTTTTTCTAACTCTAACATGTATTGGGATGGGTAAAACCTCAACATGGCATTGAAAATTTGGTGGTTCTCAGGGTTTTGCACCAATTCTAGAAGTTCTTCTTCTGTCATGCCATTTTCAATGATGTCCTCTATATGACCTTGCTCTTGAGAATTTTGAGGTACTTGAGGAGGATTGAATGGGAGGTCAATAGTAATTGTCGGTTCAAATTTTGTTTTTTTTTAATTTAGATCACTTGAAATGTATGTTTCTTTATTTTTCTCTATATTCCTCTTGTGTTGAGATCGAGTTTGAACCATAAAATAGAGATTAATTATGAGGAATGCAAGAGATTAACCTCTAACCCCTTAGATTGGTCTATACCATACGCTGAAAGAATAGAAGAACTAGGATAAATTAAGGATCAAAGTGATGATGAGGATGGGATAAACAAAAGATGGGTGACATAGATGATGAAAATCTTGAGGAAACTTGAGGGAGATCCTAAAATTTTAGGACTTGATTTGATTGATTTTGATGGATTGATAGTTTCACTAAGTGTGTTAAGTAAAAACAAAGTGATAATGCACTTGTAAACTCTAGGATTTTTTTTATCGTAGAGTAAACTTGTACATGAGAGGATGGTTTGACTAAGTGTGTTAAGTCAAACGAGGTGATTATGGATTAGATAATTTGAATAAGTGTGTTAAGTCAAACAAGATGATAATAAACTTGTAAACCAAACGAGGTTGTGTTATCTTATAGTAGATTTGTGCACAAGATGGTAGTTTGACCAAGTTTGTTAAGTCAAACAAAGTGATTTCATTTTTCCTAGAAGTTTAGCATAAATGATTTTTTCAAAGTTTCCAAAAGTTGTTGGTGAGGTAATTTGACTGATTTTGATGGTTGAGGGATGAATCAGAGTGATTTATTTTGATCCTATACTTGACCTAGGTAAGATTCTTTCTTACAAGACCTTGGATTTGAAGAACATGCATGACACTTCCTATGTGAGAAAATCTAAAAACTTTGAAAAAGATCAAGATTTTATTGATAATAGAACTCATACAAGTTAGGGTTATTTCTTGAAGCTTTCTTGTAAAAGTTGTAAGCCAATATTTCTCTAACTTTAAAAAGTCTTTCAAGACACTCCTCACGAGTTTTGGGACTAAGACTTTTGAACTTGGGTTTTAAAATTTTTATCTTGTGGGAAATCATTTGAGAGAACACGTGTGTTTGGTTCAATTGTCTTTATCTTTGCTTAATGAGTTCTTTTTATCACAAATAGTTCTTTGACTAAAGTTTCAAACTGAATGTCTATGTCTTAATTCCTTTTCATTCCACAAGGTCCATTATGTGAAAATCACGGTTTCAAGAGCATAGTTCCCTAAATTGACTTTAGTCAAAACAAATGATGATTAAACCCAAGTACTTAGAAACCTCTAAGGATAGAATCCCTAAGGCAAGCAAGAGCACTTAGATTTGTCAAAGGATATTTGTTTCCTCCAAGGGGTTTGAAATTTTTAAGATTCATTGAATGTTTGTTTTCAACTATTTTGGATTCAAGAAAAGTGTTTTGATTCCAACGACATGCACAAACCTAGGCTGAAAAGACAATATTTGTTGGGTTTCTGCTTGGATAAATCCAACAACGCATATTCAGTGCACATAATTTGGTCCTTGACCACATAGGATCCCCCTTACAGTGAACTCACTTCTTAGGTCAATCAAGCATAAATACCCATGAATCTCCCATGGCATATTTTTCATCTCTACAAAAAAACCTCATGTATATGTGGTGTGGCTTCAAAGGACATGACCTTTTGCACCAACAAATAGATAGAATTTTTTCCTTTTCTAATCAAGGGGTTTTAATTCATACTTTCTATTCATGGAGATTGAACCATGTGATGAGATACCACTATTTCCCTTCTCATCTGAGCCAACTGTGTGATATTGGCCTTTGTTCTATTACTTTCTTTTATATCCCAGATGGAAATACTCTTGGCTTTAGAGTGTTACCGATTGGGTCGTTCATTTGGGTGAGTAATTTTTCCCACAAGGAAGACCCACTAAGATAAACAAAATAAAGCAAACATAGTCATAGTTCCATTAACCTTCATTTAGAAACAAAGGGAGAACACACGCAATAGTCTTACTCACACTCACAAGTTGTTTTGTTCAATTTTAATCCCCAAAATAAAATATGGAGGTAATTAATTTACCCAACTTAAGATCACCAAAAGGCCTTTTTATTCTCAAGATCACCATGAGATGCGAGAGAATCACATATGTCCTTTTGATGGTATTACTTTGAGTAAGCAATTACGAAACAAAAAAACACTTGTTCATTTTAAGTCCACAAAGCAATGAATTTGATTCATTTTAAAGCACCAAAATGAGATATGAAAGTTTCCTTGTTCAATTGTTAAATCAAAAATCAACTCTATTAAGTTTGTCCTAAAGTTATTTTAAGCCCCTTGTCTCAAAGATTGAAATGTTCTTTGTAAAGCCCCAAAAAGATGCGAGTTAACCTAAAACAAAAAATCAAAGCATGGAATGGAACCTCTTTAAATAATTTAAAAATGCTTTGTTAACTCTAAATTGTAATGCTCAATTTGTCAACCCCAGTCTACTTGTGTTCTTTGAATCCAATGTGAGAGAAAAACTATCGTTGCCTCTTGATGCCCACCTATAAAAGACAAAAAGTTTATTAGAAATAAGATGATCCACCGCAATTTTCTCTTAATCAATATTTTAAAAATAAGATGAAAGTTAATAGTGAAGAACCATTATCATGAAACAAGAACAAAGAGGCAACCCGCCATGTCTGTCTTTTGAATGTCCTTGAGAAATCACAAACAATTTTGGGTTCTTTGAAAAAAAGGATCATTCGTAAAGTACCTTGGTTACCTATGCACAATATGTTGATTGTATCTTGAAAAGGAACTAAAGACATATAAACCCTTTAGTTTTAATGCAAAAATCAAGACATGGTGATGAATTTTTTAAAATTACATTTTTCTAAAAAAAAAAAGAGGCCCCAACCTGCAACAACCTTTAAATGCTCACCTTTCCTTTATTAATGAGCTTGGGAGGCCCCAACAACTGAAAGCCACTTTAAAACACAACTTTATTTTGACATGTAGTAATAAGTATACACTAGACAACATTTATTACAATTAGGTAGGGTACACGTGAAAATGTTTAGAATTATAAACGATGCCTAAAAGACAAAATAGAGTGTTGGATGTTGCGTGTTTCAAGAAAATTAGGATATAAAAAATGGAGTAACTAACATGTTTGAAAAGAATTAAATTATTACTTGTACATGGAATAGTAATTCAATAGTGAGAAAATCACAATCTTTTATGTACTTGAATTGGAGAACCCAACACAGCTTCAATTATTTCATGCTAAAAAAGTCGCATTTACTTACCATTTAAGCTTGTTGTTGGATGTTGCGTGTTTCAAGAAAATTAGGATATAAAAAATGGAATAACTGACATGTTTGAAAAGAATTAAATTACTGCTTGAACATGGAATAGTAATTCAACAGTGAGAAAATCACAATGTTTTATGTAATTGAATTGGTAAACCCAACACAACTTCAATTATGTCGATGCTAAAAAAAAGTCACATTTACTTACCATTTAAGCTTGTTGCTGGATTTTCATGCGTATGCCTAAAATTAATTGCATATAATAAAGTTGATTCCATATTTTCAATATTTAACACGCGGACATCTCGCGCATGTCTACCTTATTCATTTTTAACTAATTCATTGCAGGATATGCTCATAATATGCTTAGAAAATATTTGTTTGTAAAGGCTTTAAGAAGAGTCCGAGCTAATGCAATGGGCAGGCATAAAGACAAATTCCTTAACACATTTTTTTTTCGCATCCTCCCATAGTTTCTCTTTTCTCCACATTTTGTACCAGTTAAAATCAATATATAAAATACATAAGCCAGCCCCTATTATTGTTTCAAACTTCCTGAACCAACGAATAAAGTTTGTTTAGAAACTTTCAAGTTACCTACCTTAGAAACTTTAAAAATGGATGCATTAACTTATGAATAGGCAGAAGAAAATTTAACGTAGATGCCACCACCTTCCACAAATACTAGTGGCAAGTGTAGAGAAGAAAAAAGCTCAAGCAACTCACATATTATAGCTTAAAAAAAGAGAGAAACCTGCAAGCTAATGCAGCTAATGCAGTCTGTGCCAAAAAAGAAAAGGAAGAATGAATAAGGCATGCAAGCTATTTGACAAAAAGCCTAAAATAAAAAGTGGTCCCAGTGATTCTAACAATTTCTTGAACTCACCTGACCCTAAGCGCATTAACTCGTGAAAATGACCACCAAAGCAAAAAAATAATGGCAGATTCGCCTCTTAAATACCGCTCTTGTCATTTATTTCAGTATTGCCAGGATGATTAATGATAAATTGTCATAAATAGATCATATATCATTTGATACAACTATCCATCAAGCATTTGTGGTAAACAAGAGATTTGAAGTAATGAATCGGTACACAAGATTAGCAATAATTCTGATAGAATCAATCACTCTCAATTTATTTTCAGAGTATATCTTTCGAATCTCTATCATGTCAGTAAAATAGTTAATAAAAATAAAGAATCAGTGAGGAGATATTGTGGATTGCATAGATCAACAAATTTCTTGTCTACATCGTGTGAATATCACCTGTAAACTATAAAAGGGCCAAATAACATGCTAGGACTCATGAAGAGGCAGATTTAAAAAGCATCACAAATCACTTTGTTCATATCAATTAACAATATGAGAGGAAGTTCTCATTGTATTTCATGTGTGAGGTAAATATGTAGATCTAGGATTGGTGAATGCACATTTTTCTTCCTCTAGAATGGTAGGATCTGGATAAAAAACTACATTAATGAAATGCAGTGCAGTGAAAGAGGTGGAAACGCATATGCTTCCAATCACACATTAATGAAACTACATCCACTATGACAGTCTTCCCTAACTTGTTTTATGCATGACAAGAAATTTTTCAAGAAAATACTTAATATCCATCCCTCATTGAATAAGAAATCAAGTCTCTTAGTTTTATGAATGGCTAGAATTCTCTAATTTCTTGCTAAGAAGTGGTCGAGTGCCTTCACTAAGTTGTTGAAGTTAATGAATTGAGCATAAAATGAAAGAAAAATGTTTTCGTCAACAAAGTGAGCAATGAAGTATGAAATTATTTTAGATACCCACTTACTACTGACCTCATCAATCCATTTGATTTCCTAGTCAGTTAATATTTCACATGTAGGGAAATCACTACTTAATGTAAGAAAAGAAGTATAGAAAATATGAATTTAAAATAACATATTAAGTGAGTCAAGTTAATCAGATTATCTCCTTCATACCATTCATTACTATAAACTAGCACTTCCACCCCAATAAGGTGCAATACTTATGCCGATAGGCTGAGCCCACATTATTTACGGCTGTGGAAAGTAGTGAATGGTGTGAAGAAAGCAATGATCTATCTCACCTATCCCTCTCTACATCTTCCTCCCTCTTCCTCTCTTCTTCCCTCTTTATTTCTCTCTATATCACATATCCATCTCTACCTATCCATCCCTCCATCCCACCTATTTCTCTCTCTCTCTCCTTCCCTTTCTACTTCTCTCCCTCTCTCACTTATTCCTCTCTACCTCTCTCTCCTTCCCCCTCTAATTCTCTATATCTCCCCTATCCCTCTCCACCTCTCCCTCCCTCCCTCTCTCTCTCTCACTCTCTTTAGCTCTCTCTTTCCTTCTCTACTTCTTTCTATCCCACCTCTCTCTCCCTCCTTATCTCTATCTCACTTATCCCTCTCTACCTCCCTTCGTCCATTTACCCTCCTCTCTCTCTCTTTCTCTATCCTTCCCTCTACTTCTTTTCCCTCCTCTCTCTCTTTCTCTATCCTTCCCTCTCTACTTCTTTACCCTCCTCTCCAATTCATACCAAAAACAACACTTCCTATACAAATTTAGTTTTTCATTTTTCTATTTGTTTATTGTTTGGATTTTATAACATGAAACAAATTTTATTTTTATTAAAAAAATATTATATTATTTTATTTAAAAAATATTTTTTATTTTATTTATTATATAAATTATTGTATTTTATTTTATTTATTATATTATATAAAGTATTATTTATTTTATTGATTGTACAAATTATTATTATATAAATTATTATTATTAGAATTGATGCCGCAATGCATTGCTAACAAAAACAAATAAAAAATATTTTTTAATAAATATGTTTATTTAAATAACCTTTAATCATCCTAACATTTTTTATTAAATCATATACGTCTAATTAAGTCATTAGATTTGAATTTCAAATTCCATTCAGATTTTAAGAATCAATGGAGTCCCTGTTATAAGATAATCCCGCACGTTTTCTTAGATTTGATTGAATAAAAACAAAAATATACAGCGGAAAAAGAAGAGTATAACTCAGCTACAAAGTTGGAAGCAATGATGTCACACGCCTTCCAATGTAGTGTTTGGATAATTAGCTGATAAGAAATGATTTTACCCCTGTCGTAAAGTTCGTGGGGTTCCTGCCAGCGTCAGACTGCTGGAAATGTCGGTGGGGTTCCCCCACGTAAATAGCCTATCAGCTAATTATATGTAGCAAAGCAAATAATCATGTTCATAGATACAAATATAGGTATACTTGAAATTATTGAACTACTAAAAATAGGGCTGTCCTTCTAGCACCGCATGTGAACACCGTAAATCTATAAATTAGCTAAAAACTCCAACAATCGTTAGCATGGTGAGTTCAAGACAAAACAAAAAAAAAAATGCTCCTATGAAATAATACATTATACCTAATAAAAAAAATAATAATAAAAACTAATTGAAAGCATAAAAGAAACACAATATATACCTATCCCATATTGGATTGGTGCTACTCTTTGTGTAGAAAGTAGCCCTTTCCAAACCCTTGACAAGCCGATGTTGATAAAAATGCCTTAAGATGCAAATTAGAATGGAGTGAATAAAATTAGCTCTCAATGTGGAGAGAGTAACTTTTCTCAAATTGTGGATGCAAATGATGAAGGAAAGCCTTGGATTTATATCTGAGATTGCGGAAAGAAGAAGCAAAGTTGAGGAATGTGGGATGAATCTTCAATCAATAAGAAGGAGCCACTTGTCACCATGTGAATGGGCCAAGGTTATGCAATTTTTGGTGAATGTTTGAATAAATGACATTAGGTGTCCTTTTCAAATTTGAAATCTGACTTGTTAGAGGGAGTTCAGAAAGGGGTAAAAAATGCCAAGTGGGGGACAAGTAAGAGGGGAATTAATTCTATGTTGGATGGGACAAGTCATTTGAGAGGTAAATTCAAATTGGAGTTATATTCCCTAAAGATGCCATGTGAGGGAAATTAGAAGATTTGATAAGTCAATTAAATGATCTATTTGTGCAAGTGGGAAAAGATAGAGGATGGGACTTGCATTAAGATTAAAATTAATCATGATTTAGTTAACTTAATAGATGATTAGGTGATTTGACCTATTTGACTTATATTTATGGGTTAAAATAAATTAAATGGAGATAAAAAATGATTTTAGATTTAATTATATAATTTTTTAAATCTATTTAACTAAGGGGATAATGTTAGTGTTAATGATGAATTTCTTTAATTTAAATGGATGACTTTAGAGATTAATTAAATAAACTTGATTTATTTAATTAAGGAGAATATGATTAAATATGATGTTAATTTTGCATGTCTACAACTTGTTAATCAGATCTTCAAAGGATCTAATTCCTAGAGTTAATTTAGAGAACCACTCCGTACATTGTCCACCTAAGATCCTTGGAAATAGCCTCATAAAGTATGTATCTTCATTAGAAAACTCTAAACTCATAGATCAAAATTATCTTACATGATCAAGAGGATTTGTTTTTCTATTGTATTTATCCTACTTGGGGAACTCACAGTGTTTCAGAAATGAAATAATGTTCATTTTTTGAGCAAAAGGATATAGACAAATATCCTGCAACAAGTATCTCTTCGTTGTCCTTGTTTGCACATCTAGAATTTTTGTTGTAAGGTTTTTAATTGATGTTTCATTGCATCTGTATTTGGTGATTCAATCTCAACTCTTTTAGATGTTCCTACTTGTCTATTGATATCAAAGTCTTTTGGAATTTTAACACCCAGATCAACTAACATCAAAAAATTCTTTTCCCCATCTTTCTCCAGATTTTTCTTCATAAAATTATGGAATTTGGAATCTTGTTGCACATTTTCTAGTTATTCTTCAGATATTTCATCATTGTCATTTTGGTTGGATCTGTTGAATAGATTCTCCTCAATCTCATACACATTTGTTCCCTTTTCTTAAATTTTTATACTTTGTGACCTTGTAAAAACTGACATGAACATGATATAATTGACCACTAAAATTTTATCTTTGTTTGATATAGTATCAAGGATGTTAACTTGAGTCAAATAGAATGATGGATTCTACTGATTAGACTAAGTTGACAAGTATGATTATACAACTTCATTTCTTGAAGTAGGAAGACAAATCTTGATAATGAAACTAGGTTTTAAGCATATTTGTTTGATTTAGACACTTTTTGATGGTAGATGTGAGTTAAATTTGAAGAATTTCACTTGTAAGATCTAGGTTTTGAAAGTTTAAGACTCTATTTCAATTTAAGAAATGGTTAGGTTATGGAAAAAATCTGAATTTTGGTGAAAAGGTTTGACAAATAGTGAAAATAGCTCTCTAGTTTTTGGTTTGGTGGATGCACTATAACAGTCCTTGGATTTTCTAAAATTATTAGCATATGCACTATAAAACTAGGTGAATGCACCATTAAACTCGTTGTATGCATTGTATTGTTACCCCTATGTGCTAAAATTTTCTTTCAATGCACTAGATTGTTTCTCCTATGTGCCTGACTATTCCTCTGATTCACTAAAAGGTGGGTCAATGCACTGTTAAATAAATTAGGTGCACTATAACAAAAAATGAATGCACTATTCTTAGAGTATGCCAGATTTTTATAGTCTATTTTTGCTCTAGTTTTTTATAGTGAATTCGTTTGACTCAAGGGTACAACTTCTAATTTCATGGCCTTGTATCTAATTTTATTGTTGAGGACTATAGATTGTGATTTCTTTGATTTGTATTATTTCCTTTTGAAAATGTCTTACACATATAACAACAAGTTTGTAAACATTTGTTTCAATTCTATAGTTTAAACATATACTGTGTATTCTAGAATTAGGTCCGATTCTTTCAATTTTCACTAGTATCACACAATAAAAATAGTTCAAGAACTTTTCTATCTCAAAAGATCACTAAAAATATCATTGACCACACTTGGAACTATGTTAGCTCACACAGCCATGTCACACCCTAGAGGGCGCCCATGTTTTTTCCTGTTTTTCAAGTCTTAACAAAATTTCAATCCTCCACTTTTGATCAAGGTCTCCGATAGTTATATGGTGAGTATCTTAGGGGAATATTCTTCCCTCCCCTTGCACTATAGTATAGAAAGTGTTCAGAAACTAACATGGTTAGATTCTAACTTAAATTTGGTAGATAAGGTTGCGGTTCGAAGTGGAAAATAGATAAACTCCCTTAGGAGACCTCCCAACCTTTATAAAAAAGGTTTTGGGAATGGTTATCTTCCACACTTCTGTCGAATATTAGACTTTCCTCGAATTCACTTTTGATTATAGTGAGTTGAAAACTTGGCTTTGGTTGTTCCCACTTTGGGCATTCCCATAGGGTGAGTACTTTTTCCCACTACTATAGGCCCTCTAAAGGTGTTAATAAAGCATTAAAAGTGAGTCTAGCATTCTGATAACCCAAGGAAGAGGAGAGAATAAGCCTATCACTTCAACTAGAGTAAACAAGGGGTTCTATTATCCTTTTATTTAAGCTAGATGCTTAACTTAATAAAGGAAAGAAAAAATAAAAGTTAAAAACCTTGCAAACACCATTAGTAATTTTGTAATATTTGTCTTTGAACAACATAAATGTTTCTAACTATCTTTGACTAGCGTACCTTGTACCTGTAGTACAAAAAGTAAAGATTTATATCAAAATAATTCAATTTTCTATAAAAACAGTCATGTGCTTAAATGTTAATCATATGCACTGAAAATCTAATGCACTAAAAGAATAAATGAAAGCATTGAAATAATTGTTCAATGCACAATAATAGTAATTAAATACACTAAAATAGTATTTTGATGCACCCAAATATCTATAAAATGCGTTGTGGAAACTCTCGATTGCGCTAAAACATGAACACGTCAAATTTGTAGTCACTTTCCATAAAAAATGTTATGTTTCAGGATTTCGCCCTACGGTGGGTGCCAATTTATGCGTGTGAGAAATATGCGTAAGTGAAATAAATAACAACACACCTTAATGCAACATTATTAGAGTATTCAAACAATAGATTTAATCTATTTGAAGCATAAATGTCTAAAATTGTTCCATTTCTCTTTAACTTCAAGGATTTATTAAATTAAAGTGGCTTTTGAACTATGTGCAGTGTGATTATTAAAATGACAACTTAGAGAATGAGAATGATGATCTAAGTGAAATGTTGTGATAAAATGAATGATAATGGAAGATATGATATGATAAACTAAGATGCAACTAATATGATATGTTGTGACATGATCATGATCTAATATGATTTCTAAAATGTTTCTATTTGATAATTGCTAAATGTTGTATGCTAAATGCTCTAGTATGATTCTTGTAGATTAAAATTGCATGCATGTGGGATCCATTTCCTATAGCAAGAGGTTGCTTTTATAACTTTTCAAAGATAGTTCCTGATGTGGCAGCAAGCAATGGTTTACATTTGATCTCGATAAATCAATGGTAGAAGATGAAGAATTTGGTGAGGAAGAAGGGGAAATGCATTCCCTACGAAAAACATTATAGAAAATTATTATGAAGAAATTGTGGATCCATGAAGCCAACTATTTTCAACTATAAAATTTTGTTTTAAAATTGGTTGGAAAGGTAAGGTGAAATTGAATGCAAATTAAAGCTTTCAATTTTTTTGAGAAAACAGTTGTAGACATGTGCTTAATTGGGAAAAGCACAATTGAATACAACTTGAAGCTTACAATTTTGTTGAGAGAAAATATGTAGACATGTGTTCAATTGAATATTTGATTTATTCAATTTGGAGGGAATATATATTATTGAATAAAAAAATTTGATATTTTTTTATTTAATAAAAGGGAGATGATAATTAATCAAACTATGTGATCTAGTTTATTCAATTAAGATGAAAGAATTGGATAATTAAATTAAAAAAATTATAAAATTTGTTTATTTAATTAAGATGGAAGAATTTGGTAATTAAATAAAAACAAATTATTGAATTTGTTTATTTAATAGAAGAAAATGGAATGCAAATTACATAAATAACTATTTCTATTTATTTATTAATAGATGAATTTAAAGATTAATTAATAAAAAAAATGTATTTAATTAATCAGATTTATCCAGACCATTTTTAAGTGTATACAATAATGCACTGGAGATGGATTAGACACATTGAATGTTGTATGAATGTTTGGGTGCCATAGAATTTAAAATAGTGACTGAAATAAAGGAAAAATACAAGTTTAAAGCTGCACAAATGATTCTTAGGCTGGCATTTCAATTGAGAAATGGAATTATTCTGCAACTTCTAGCAATGAAAGAGGGATCCATAATATGAGGCGTCATAGCTTGAGAAGGTTTGAGAACTGTATTGAGAAGTGGTGGCACTGAGACTTGGAATTATTTTGCAGCCTTTGCAGTGATAGCTTATGGAGAGTACATGGCCAGCTATCAAAGCATTAAAGGATAGAAGAGCCTTGTCAGATGAAGAACATTGACACCTACAGGAGATATATTTGTAATGCATAATGGTTGTAGGCTATTCACAAAATTGCCTTGTGGAATAGGTGCAAAGAATTCTAATGTTGAAATTCCACCTAGAAATTGGAGTTGTTCTGCAACCTGCCAACGTGAAAGGAGGAACGATCCAAAGAACATGGCAACATGTCTTGAGAGGGTTTGAACTGTAGAGTAAGGTGTCAAAACAAAGACCATTAAATGTTATTATACAAACATGGGCGGCCATCGTGCCTGCTAGAAAGGGCCGATTTGATATTGCAAATGAATTTTTTATGTACATACAAATAGTTGCTGCAGGAAATGTCCTTACTCACAGGCTCATGTTTAAGGAAACACTCTCAGTATTTTGGTACATGGAGTATTTATGTTGTAGGGGTAGCCACCGAACCTTAATTTGATTGATTTTGGCTCAAAACATATCATGAAACTGAACAGTAGCAAGATTTGTAGAAGAACATTGATAGGGGCAGCGTGTTTATTACAAGTTACACTTAATGGAGGTGCTTGGCGTGTTAATTTGACTGTCAGCCATGGAAAAGTCTTGCGTACACATAGTATTGATGAGAGGGAGATGAAGTTTCTTGTTGTCTACTGTAAACATCTGCTAAATGCCTCCATCGGTGAAGGAGACGCAATAGGACATAGGGTGAAACGATGTGATGGGATGAGAAGCAATTTCCCTCATCGCTACTTGAAGGCCTATTCTTCTTGGTGCATCCGTGATGGAGTGATAACTTCACCCATCGCTCTTCTCAAACCTCTTTTTCTCGATATATCTGCAATGCGCGATTATGTGCTTTCTCCATTACACATCGCTAGTTGATATCTCTCTTCTCAATGTATTCACGATATGCGATGGATGCAAGGAAGTGTTAGTAGACTATTTGGTGGGGCTCGTGACTTTTATTTAATATTATCATTTGATAATATCTTAACGGTAAGTGTTACATAAAATGAAAAGCTCACGGATCAATTCAGTACATTGCAACCCGATTTAATTTTAAAGGATTTCTAAGTAAAAGTAAAACTTTGGGTTGAGGGAAAATTAAAGAAGGCATAGGTAAAATGTGAGGGTTAAAAATGTGAGGGTGAAAAGCCCGAGTAAAATAAACTAAAATCCTTCATTGATACACAGGTATTTTTTTTTTAAATGATTGGAAATAAAGTGTAAAACACAAAGCAAAAGGCTTTAATTGTAAATGAAAGTTAAAGGCGCACGGGTAAGTGAGTTTTTTAGAGCCTCGTAAAATTTGAAGGGCTTTCACAATAAAGATAAAAGGCTTTCAAGTTTGCTAGCACTAAAAGCTAAATGTACAGGTGAAATGGATATTTTTTACAACCAAGGGTTTTTTACAACAAATGAAGGAGAGTGAAAGACTTTGACGAAGGTTTTTATTGTTTTTTGAAACAAATATTTTCAAATTGAGGGCATAATAATGATGGATCTTCATGATGAGGAACAATTTCCTGTTGCAAGATAAGTGAGTGATGCAGCAGGAAAATATATTGCATAATGGGGCTTTTCTTCAAGCAGTTGGCAATGACTAATCAAAGGGAGAAATGCTGCCATATATCAAGTACTAATAGATTTTATGGCTCTTCTTCCTTCTATATACTTTAGTTCTTTCTCATTTGTAAGGGTTTTAAAATTTTGAATTAGGTAAGTAATGTAGAATAGTGTTGAGTCTGAGTCATAAGTAGAGTATGTAAATTGTAATAGATGGATTTTATGATGATGTGTTAACCAAATGGTGCAACAACAAATTACTATTCATAAAATTGTCTCTAGATTTGTACGCTTTTAATTATATGAATTCAATATATCAAGGATGTTTGAATTTGTCATTGCAATTTTCTTGTGATTGTGTTGTTTTGCCATGGTTCTCTGTCAAGTAAAGAGTTAAATTACTTTGGTCAAATATTTGTAATTTAGAGTGCACAAGTGGGATTGGGAAGTAGAACTTTTTGACAACATGAGTGGATTTGTTAATGTAAGCCATTAGCATATTTTAAATCCATTGGTTGAACCTAATTTATAGATAGGATCTGTATTATAGTTTTATAATTGAATCTGCAACCCATGATTAAACACCTATGTATCACAAAGCCTAAGAAATTTTTAGAAACAATTCAAATCATATTATATCTCTTTTTCTTTTGTCCTTCTCTATTTATTTCATGTTTAAGTTATCTCAGTTCCCTGTATCTTCATGGTATTTGAAGGAGTATAGAGACTAAATTTGAGAGAATTTCATCTATTAACCCTCTATGCGTTTAAGATGAAGATATCTAAGTTATGTGTTCTCAACAATTTTCAGTTTAAATGGGATTATGCTTGAATTTGGTGGAATATAAAATACATGTTACTCATATATCTGAGAATTATCTACTTACATAGGTCTATAGTTTGTTGCTTGGCATAAATTTACCATACATTGGACCTACAATTAGGAACACCCTCTCGACTTATGCGGAGCTCAAAGTGTAGAAGGATTTCATAACCTTGTTCATTGGCATTTCTTGTCTTCAATACATTGATAGTGTAGATTCCTTGTCCTAAATATTTAATCCCCTAGTTTATGAATTGTGTTCCTCCTCAAGATCAATGGTTACCAAAAAAATAACCAACAGACTAGAGAATATGTTGGGGAGAATGACAAAAATATCAATTTCGAAGGAGAAGAATTTATTAAATCTGAATATCTAGTTCAAATATTTAAGCTTTTAGACCTAGAAGTTATTGTGTTGCAACAAATTTAAATGAATTTATGTGTGTCTCTGTTGTGGGAGAAGACCAAGAAAGAAATTTATCTTTGAAAGAACTTCATACTACTTGAAGTTCAGTCATTTGTTAAGAAAGGTGGCGAATCTATCTAGAGAACCTATAGAAGATGTGAAGAGGATTTAAGATCTAGAAAGATTTCCAGTGAGGAAGGAGAATTTGCAGTAGCTGCGTCATATCCAGGTATTTTTTATGGTTTTATTTTCAAGAAGGATAAATATGTGTATGAAGACCATATTTGAAATTCTTAAAAGAATTTGGTTTCCTATTGAATGAAACTAAGCACTAAGAAAGGGAATAATAGTGATTATTCTTCATACTTTTGTATTACTAGATTGTAGCTTTTATTAAGGAGTGAAGTATGTAATATCTTTAATGAAACTCATTTAGAAGATCTTAATCAAGTTGAGACTGAAGTTTGTATATTAAAAGCTTAAGATCATGTTGTAAAAGGATTTTAAGTTTCCCTATGTAAATCAAAAGTTAATCTAAAAACGGCTTGTAAATGTGTAAGAATATGTATCATCAACCTATGCATCCCTATGTGGACCCAAATATAACAATGCATAGTTTGTAGTCATGTCATGTCATAAAATAAACCTCTCTATTGAAAGATATGGATCCATAAATTTCAATTGTGTTTTGGTCTTTCCAAATTTTACTCCTAATAAAGTTAGGGAACACATGCCAAAATTCAAAGGGAAAAGCTCTGAATCAACATCTCAACATTTGCTAGATTTTTCATATTTGATGGGAGATTATGAAATAGGTCATGAAGATGCTATAATGAAGTTCTTTGTTCAATCTTTGAAGGAAGATTTCTGAGATTGGTTCTCTTGTTTACCAACATGTTGTATTTCTTCATGGAATGATTTAATGATAGCACTCATACAACATTTTGGCAAAATAATTAATCAATGTTTAGTGAAACAAAAAATTATGAATATCTAGATAGAAAGAAGAAAAAGAGTTGGTCCTTTATTTAAATGTAAAATTTGTGAAGACATTAAGAGACATTCCTGAAATTATGAGACCAAATGATGGAGTGTGTTTAGTTGTGTATCTAGGTGCATTTTATGAATAAATGAGCTATATGTTAAGAGATAAAGAGCCTCCAACATTACATCAGGCATATCAAATTGCAATGGATATTGAAAACAACATGAAATACTCAATGATGAAAGGATTTGTGGCTGCTAGTGTTGGTTATCATAACACACTTCATGCAAATAGAATTCATGGATCAAACAATGAAAAAGATTGTCAAGATTACAGTGCTTCTATTGTTCTGACTTTTCCATCATTACAAAATACAAGTCATAGTGAGCTCCAAGTTGAACAAAAAGAAGGTTTGACCAATGTTGATCAGATGTCATTTGTTGAAGGATTGTGTGAAATGAAAAGACACAAACAAGAATCGCCATATGATTTGTTCTCAATGTTTTCAGATGCTTTGTTGGAGGTCCAAAAAAATTTTGGACCTAAGGATTCAATGTGCGTTGATCTGTTTTGTGAAATCTATGAGTCAGGGATGAGTACCTTGCCAAAGGAATTAAAACCTCATAGTTTTGACCAAGTACTTGATTGGAGAAATATTGTTGAAGGAGGCCAATGTAATTATGCAAAAAGTGTGATGTCTCAAAATGAAGATAGCAGATGTCCTATTGAGAGAAATCAGAATATGATGCACATAGTTGAAAAGAGTATATCATAAAATGAAGACCCATCTTGTCTAGATGAGTGTATTGATTGTAATCAACTCACAAGTAATACATATGTTTATCAATAAAAATGGAAGTATGGAATGCACAAGGGTTATTTTTCTACAAGTATTTGATACCCTAAGGCACCAAATCTTGATGAAAGGTGTAAGAAAAAAATTATAAATGAATGTAAGAGCACTTATGCCACTATTGTTTTAGCTTATGCATCATTACATAATGCTAATCATATTAGCCCTACTATGGGCTATGATTCAAACAATGATGTGAGTGAAGAGGACTTGTTCCAAGCTATAATTATTCCTCATGTTAATAGAGAAAAGGTTATTGACCATCAAAATAATGTGGTATATGCACCTATGGATTGCATTCATGAAAATTCAAATGCACTACATGACGTAGATGATAAAGAGATAGAAATAATTTCAGATATTTGGAATATCACACCATGTAATGTAATTGCTATTTTCTCTAATGATGAGATAAGAGAGAGGGTCCATTTGCAACTTATTATGGTTTGTAGATGAATCCAGTGACTTGTTTGAAGATAAGAGTGATAATGAGATAATGTATTCATCATTAAGTATGCAAGAACCATGTAGTCCTAATTACAATATTTCCAGGTTTGAAAGATTTGTCAATAGTGAGCTTTGTATCACTAGGCCTATTCATACATATTCAACTTATGATGTTGATCATGTTCATTGTTATTTTGTTGGTCATATCAGCTTGTATGAAGTACAGTTGGAAAGTTTTACATTAGATGAGGATAACACTATTAGGAAATATGTTGATAACATGAGTTCACTCTCAAATGATCAAATTACACATTATGATGAGAATCTGAATAATAACATGCTACCATTTTTGGTTGATAATGCTATGGAGCTTGAAGAGCCTTCTGACCATGCTATCTCAGATGATGTGGATATGGCTGAAATTTTAGATATGTGTGCTGAACAATCAAAGGATGAAATGAAAGATAGTATTGGTTGTTGCATGTTAAGGGTTGATTGTGATTATGTCTATGAAGAGGACATTGAATGTGGTCTTTTAAAGTATAGTGGTAGTAGGGAAGATTTTAAACTCCATGTGGAGGAGGCAAGAATATTTATGTCAAGAATAAATTTATGGAAAACCCCTTATTTGATGAGCCTCCATCTTCACTAGCGATGAGAAATGATGACCCTTATTGGTGCAGAGATAATCCACATTTTTTTATAACTCTGATGATTCATCTGGCATAGGGTTATAATATGGCCTTAAGAAAACAAAGAAACACATTGATGAGATCCTTGAGAAAATTTCCTCTGAATTTTTTACATTTCATATACATGTTGCAGGTAGGATTGAGTATCATGATATTGACTACTTGGAAAGTTATGAACACTTTCAGTTTCCATCTATGTTGAGAGGTATTTTGATGGAGCATAACAATAAGATGAAGAGAAAGGAATATTATTTTCAATATGAACATGTTTCATGTGATGATGAATATTTTTAGTTAGTGTTTGATTGTAGATTGTAGATTGACATAATTAATGGTGATAGTGGCAAGTTCAAACATATGGTAGTGATGGTCAATGGCAATACTAGTGACAGGGTTAGTTTTTAGGTAGTTCATGGCAGTGCTTTCAGACTTGGCCTAGTACAAAAAATAGAAAATAGAGTGTTTGATATAGGTAAGGATTGGTACTTAATTTTTGGGGGCCCGAGGCGACCAAATAAAGTTCAAAAAATGAGTTCCAATGCAGCATAAAGAACGATTCTAGAGCAACCAATGGACTTGGCACTTGGTCTACTCTCCAAAGATCTATAATCCTGCCATGCCTACAATGGGGATGCATCACCAATCAAATAAACTATTAGGATTGTAAAATTTTGTAAAATTTTATGTTCCCATTATGTGAACTTCTATTTGCACACTAAAAAGTGCCCCTAAAAAATCTGCCCCAGAGACCTACTTTGGAGGGTCATAATTCAGAGCCCATTTTCTTTCATGCCAAATCCCTTGGTGAATGTATTTAATTATAATGTGTGAAAATGTATGTCTGATTTCATCTTCCTATGATGAGTTTTGACAGGGTTTCGAAATGACAAGTTGGAGGGTTTTGGGATTGTTTTGTTGTTTACAAACTCTCAGGCATACAAAGTGGCCTCTTGTATAGGCGGATATTTCATAGTTGGATGATAGTCATGAGAAATGGATTGGTGCACTACAATCACCTCATATTCATAAGCTCACATGTCTTGTTTCAGAGCCACAAGATCAAGTTTGATATTTTTACTAGGTTAAAAGAAAATGCAGTTTGTTCTGTTTTTACATCTGCATTTCCATAATGTTATAAGGAGGTCAATTTTGACCCTTAATATCTTGTGAAGAATATGGATTGAAGGAAATCCCTCTTGCACACATATTGAATGGACCTAAATGGGTAAGCTTTCCATTGATAGGTTCCCAAGTGAATATTTGGTATTTTTTCGAGATGGTGACTTGGTGAGCCTTGATTTGTTTTTAATAGGTGTAGTTGCAGAAAAGTATGAGTGAGCCACTTTGGCATTGAATATCTTGCACCTCGAGATCTATTTTTCCAATTTGTTTTTTAAACTAAATTCATTGGTCAAATTTTTGCATAACTATTTTTTTTCATGACTCGAGTAGATGGTTTCACTAGTTTCTCAAGGTGATTCTAGAGGCCACTTGAACTATTTTGACTACCGTGCAAAATGCCAGAAAGTGGATTTTGATGGTTGTGCACTTTAGATTTTTCATACCAATTGAATATTGGGGTAGGCTTAGATTAGTTCAGGATAAAAATGTTTTTCAAAATAATTTTTTTTTGTTGGGCCCACGAGGAGACACGAAATATGTCACACAATTTGAGGAGGCTTCTATCTAGTTGGGTCAAGAGGTTGGATCTGGTGAAAACATAGTTTTCTAGGATTAATGATATTTTCAATATCCTAAATGAATGATGGTTAATTCTACCTTTGATACTTTGTTTAGATGAATTGAAAATCATTGTTTCAAGTGGATTCTATCCACCAAATGTTTGGGTCATTTATAATGAGGATGTGGATAAAATTAAGGAACCATTCTTGCATGCTCTAATAATATTGTTGATAATGTTGTTCAAGGATGGTAGCATCTGGAGAAATGGTGATACTTCAAGAATACTGCAAGATTATATCTTGAGGAAGGAATTTTTGAGCATATATGAAGATAGTTATGTAAGACATTTACCTCATATTTTCAGTATCCTTACTACAGTACTATGGAAGATAATTGTAGATGTGGAAGATTAGAAAAATGCTTGAATTACCATAGGATAAAGTCATATAATTATTTAAACTTTCTAGGTTGTTCAAATAATCACATGACGTTGAAAAGGAAAATATTTTTATTACCTCCTATTTATGTAGATGCATATATACTTACAGCCAAGATTTGAATGTTAATGCGCTGAAGATGGATTAGACACATTGAATGCTCTATGAATGTTTGGGTTGCATAGAATTTAAAATAGTCACTAAAATTATGGAAAAATAAAAGTTTAAAGTTGGACAAAGGATTCTTAGGCTGACATTTCAATTGGGAAATTGAAGTATTTTTAAAATTCTAGCAATGAAGAGAGGGATCCATAAAATGAGGTAGCGTAGCTTGAGAAGGTTTGAGACCTATATTGAGAAGTGGTGGCACCAAGACTTGGAATTATTGTGTAGCCTTTGTAGTGACAACTTATGGAGAGTACATGGCCATCTATCAAAGTATTAAATGATAGAAGATCCTTGTCAAATGAAGAACATTGACACTTATATGACATATATTTTTTGTGCATAATGGTTGTAGGATATTCATAAAATTGTCTTGTGGAATAGGTGTGAAGAATTCTAATGTTGAAATTCCACTTGGAAATTGGAGTTGTTCTACAAATTTCCACTGTGAAAGGAGGGACAATCCAAAGAATGGGGAAACACATCTTGAGAGGGTTTGAACTATAGACTAACATGTCAATACAGAGACCATGAAATTTTGTGTTACAAAAATGGGTAGCCATCATGCCTACTAGAAAGGGCCGATTTGATATTACAAAGTAAATTTGTACATAGGTACAAATAGTTGTTGTAGGAAATGTCTTTACTCACAGGCCCTTGTGTAACGAAACACTCTTAGAATTTGAGGACATGGAGTATTTATTCTGTAAGGGAAGCCAACAAGCCCTGATTTTATTGATTTTGACACAAACATCATCATGAAACTAAATAGTAGAGAGACTTGTAGAAGAACATTGATAGGGGTAGTGTGTTTATTACAAGTTACACTTACTGGAGATGTCTAGTGTATTCATTTGACTGCCATGCACGGAAAAGGCCTGTGTACACATAGTTTTGATGAGAGAGAGATTAAGTTGCTTATTGGCTGTTGCAAACATCTGGTAAATGCCTCCATCGGTCAAGGAGAAGCGGTAGGATGTAGAGTGAAATAATGTGATTTCCCTCATCATTGTTTGAAAGCCTATTCTTCTTGGTGCATCTGGGATGGAGCGATAAAGTTTCCCATTTCTTTTCTCAAACCTCTCTTTCTTGATATATCTACAATGCGTAATGATGTACTTTCTCCATCACACAATGCTAGTTGATATCTCTCTTTTCAGTATATTCACAATATGCAATGGCTACAAGGTGGTGTTGGTGCAATATTTTGTGGATACGATGGCTTTTATGTAATATTATAATTTGATAATATTTTAATGGTAAGTGATAAATAAAATGAAAATATCATGGGTGAATTGAGCATATTGTAGTCCGAGTTAATTTTAAAGGATTTCTAAGTAAAAGTAAACTTTGGGTTGAGGAAAAATTAAAGAAGGCATAGGTAAAATGTGAGGGTGAAAATCTTGAGTGAAATAAATTAAAAACCTTCATTCATAAATAAGTATTCTTTTTAAAATGATGGGCAATAAAGTGTAAAGCACAAATGCAAAAGGTTTTAATTGTAAATGCAAAATAAAGGTGCATGGGTAAGTGAGATTTTCGTAGCCCAGTAAATGTGAAGGGCTTTCACAATCAAGTTAAAAGGCTTTCTTTTGCTGGCACTAAAAGGTAAATGCATAGGAGAAATGGAGACTTTTACATCCAAGGGTTTTTTTCCAACCGATGAAGGAGAGTGAAAGACTTTTAGGGAGGTTTTTATTCTTTCACAAACAAATATTTTCAACTAAAGGGCATAATAACGATGGCTCTTTATGGCGAGGAATATTTTTCTGTTGTAAGGTAAGTGAGTGATGAAGCAAGAAAATAGATTGTAGAATGTAAATTTTCTTCAAGTGGTGGGTAGTTACTGATCAAAGGGAGAAATGGTGCCAGATGTCAACTACTAATAAATTTTAGAGCTATTATTCCTTCTAAATCTTTTCTTTCTTTCTCATTTGTAAGGGGTTTAAAATTCTTAATTAGGTAAGTAATGTAGAATAGTGTTGAGTGTTAGTCATAAATAGAGTACATGCAAATTTTAATAGGTAGATTTTATAAGCAAGTGTTAACCAATTTGTGCAACAAAAAATTATTATTCATGAAGTTATCGCTAGATTTGTATGGTTTTAATTATATGAATTCAATATATCAAGGATGTTTGAATTTTTCATTGTAGCTTTCTTGTGATTGTGTTGTTTGGCCATGGTTCTCTTTCAATTAAAGAGTTAAATTACTTTGTTAAGATAAATATAGTTTAGAGTACACAAGTGGGATTGGTAAGTAGAAATTTATGAAAACATGAGTGGATTTTTTAATGTAATGTATTAGCATATTTTAAATCCATTGGTTGAACCTAGTTTTCTGATAGGATCTTTGCAACAGTTTCATAGTTGACTTTGTGGCCCATGATTAGACACCAATCTATCACAAAGCCTAAGAATTTTTTCAAAAATAATTCAAGTCATATTAAATCTCTATTACTTTTTTCCTTCTCTTTTTATTTCATGTTTCAGTTATCTCATTTTCCTATATCTTCATGTTATTTGAAGGAGTATAGAGGCTAAATTTGAGATAATTTCATTTATTAAATCTTTATGTGTTTGAGATGAAGATATCTAAGTTACGTGTTCTCAACAATTTTCAGTGTAAATAGGATTATGCTTGAATTTGGTAGAATATAAAATACCCATTACTCATATATCTAGGAATTATCCACTTACATAGGTCTATAGTTTTTTTCTTGGCATAAGTTTAAATCATACATTGGACCTACAATTAGGAACACCCTTTTGAGTCCTTTAGAGCTTAAAGTAGAGAAGGATTTCATAGCCTTGTTCATTTTATTTTCTTCTCTTCAATTCATTGATAGTGTAGATTCATTGTCCTTAATATTTAATACCCTAGTTTATGAATTATGTTCCTCCTTAGGGTTGAAGGTTGTAAGAAAAATAACCGATGAACCTTTCAATCATTTTTTTGGCATCAATATTTTAGGTAACAATTTATTGATTGAGGTGAATATGGCCATTTGGGAGATAAATGATGGGTTTTCACTTTCTTTATACCTATAGGTAGCTAATGTTAAGAAAAATAAAAAATTCTTATTACAAAAAGTAGTAACAACTTTAGTCTCTATGTTCGTTTTAAAACCAATATGCCAAATAGAAGTATCGAATAAATTCCTTTCTTCATTCCTAATACTTAATATGACACTAGCCTTACTAGGATTTCTTTTATATGAGACATCCTAATTTATCTTTACCCAACCCAAAAAAGTAGAGATCCAATGAGCATCCTTCCTACGTTAAAGATTAGAGTTCACTAAATTTAAATCCTTTGTCAATTACCATTTCCCTTCTTCTCTATACTCTAGATTTAAAGAGGGGATAATTGTTATTTTAAGATTGTTAACTTGGAAATTTTAACAGTAGAAGTACAAAGTTGTAACACAGTTTATAAATAAAATAGCTAGCACTAATCCAATTTTGAAAATTGAACCACAAAAAGTGGCATATATGTTTTAAATTTTTAAATGATGTAAACTAATAAAATGTGTATTTTTTGTATATTTTAAATATGTTGATATTTAAAAATAAAAAATAAAAAATATTTTAGGATAGATTTTCATAAATTTACAATATAATTTTGTAAATGATAAAATACTAAAAATTTAACTTACTTGAGATGTCCATCTTTATACAATAAATTTTATTTCTTTTCTTTTAATTTTTTTTTTTTGCATTTATAATTTGAAACTTTTGTCCATGGCTATATTTGTTTTCAATTTTCATAAATATATATTTTTAAATAAACATAAAAATAAGTGTATTAAAAAATAGTTGTTTTCGTTTGATGCCAACTTTCATATTAACTATTTATTTAAAATAGGAAAAAAACTATACCATCTTCATATAGATTCTTTTACCTAGTTCATCCTATTTTTTTAATAAGTTTTAGTATATTTCTTGACATGGTAATCAACCTAATATTTTTGTGTCAATAATCTAATTTTAGTAAAAATAAAAAATAAAATATAACAAATAATTAATATATATATGTATGTATGTATGTATGTATGTATATATATATTAGAACTACACTTGTGGATCTCCGAAAAGGTATTTTTATATTTTAAAAATATATATTTACATGATGGGGAGTTGTATAAATATTAAGTTTTTCAATTTTTTTTTTTGATAAATTAGTTTGAAAGTGATGCTACATATGAACTTATCTTACAATTTTATTTATAAATGTTGTGAAAATATCTAACTTATTTAAAATTAATCTTACAAGATCATATTTTTGAATAAAATCTACTTTTAGTTAGAAATATTTAAGTTCAGTTGTGCTGATAAGTTGGTGAAAAGTGTTGTTGAACACCTAGAATACAAAGAGATGGGGTGAATTAGTATTGTACAAAATCATTTAGTCATAATCCATCTAAAAATTGAAATATATCTAATTGCAGTTATAAATGAAAACTTGAAAGAAATCACAATGCCACATAACGCATGAACACCAAGATTTGTACGTGAAAACCTAAAAAGGGAAAAACCATGGTGAGGATTACCTCACAATATATTATAATCAATTATATGATATTATAGGGGCTCACTGTTAGGAATCAATGTCCTTACAAGAATCACAACTAAAAATAGATATAAAATAATAGTGGGTACATAGCCAGAGTCTCAAATAATATAAGATGCATCTTCCTTATGTTGAGTTCACTTCTAATGAATCTCTAAATGAAAAATAAAACTTTTTTTAGCAGTCGCTCAACATACACAACAATTTTTCTCTCAATCTAATCTTATAGAGAAAAATTCTCTAGTTTGTAGAAAATTAGATCTTGAATATTTTATGTTACCTTCTTGTCATATCATGCAACTGAAAAATGCTCCAAATATATACACTATTACATTTGCATAGATCATCTAGGTGGTGCTAATTAAATGTAGCCCTATTTGATTCAAAATAGCTTTGTCAACCTCAAACTTGAAATAAAAAATATTTGTGCTAAAAATAAATGTGTAATACTTGCATTTAGGTCAGCACGGATCTAAAACAGATCGACTTAACATCTGCAACACATATTAATATTAAAATCACGATTGAAGTATTAGGTTAGCTAAGGTTTAGACCTAAATACAAGTATTACACATTTATTTTCATGTTACCTTCTCTTCATATCATGGAAATGAAAAGCGCTCCACATATATACACTATTACATCTGGATACCTCAATTCAGTGGACCTCATTATATGTAGCCCTATTTGATTCAAAATAGCTTTGTAAGTGTCTAAATAGAAATACAAATTATTCATGCTAAAAATAAATGTGTAATACTTGAATTTAGGTCTACACGGATATAAAATAGATCCACTTAACATCCACAACATATATTAATATTCATAGCATGATTCAAGTATTAGGTCAGCTAAGGTTTAGACCTAAATACAAAATAAATCAGCTAATCACACACTAACGATCGAAATTAGATCAAAGAAGAACACACCAACTGGAATATATGTAATACTAACACTTGTAATTCATCTCACAAAATTTTAGCGTATGAAGCCAGACATAATAAAAATCAAGACTAGATAGCTCATACTGTCTTGCAAAGTATAAGTAAAGAAATTATGACTTATGTCAATTGTAACCTTCAGCCCATTCACCGAGAATAATTGAAATCTTGATCATGGACGTATTTACAAATCTTGAATAACATACAATAACCACATTAGCCGAACTTCTAACATGAGAAAATATAGACCAAATTACTGAATTAAGGTGTCACAAATGTTGTTTACTTGATTAGATCAACTGTCAAAGAACAATGTTGGCATCAATGAAAAAAATTCAAATGGTTTCTTGTTCATTCTTCCAATAATAACATATTATAACCAGATAAGTCGAACTTCTAACTTGAGAAAATACAAACCAAATTACTGAATTAAGGTATCACAAATACTATTTACTAGATTAGACAATCTATCAAAGAACAATGTTGGCATCAATGAAAATACATCAAAGGGTTTCTTCTTCATTCTTCTAATAATAACCCCTTTTTTGATGACAAAATGTGCCAAAAATGAATATCCAAAAATAGTTTTCAAAAACCTGTATGAATTTCTCCTTTCAAAAATACATTAGAACTTATTTGGCCACTTTAGCACCAAGAATTTTTCAACATCTCAAAAACTTCTTCTTGACAATTATAGCACCGACACTTCTCCACATTTGACATCAAGGAAAAAGGTTAAGTTGGTGAGATGCATGTATATAAGGACAACTAAAAAGATATGACTAGCTCCCCCATAGAGAGTTATCCCAAGAATTACATTCAATAACATGTACAAAGAGAGAAATAACTAAAAGCAACTAAAATAGAGTAATGATATACAAGGCTAAAAGTGTTCACCTAGAGGATGAATATCCTTCAAGCTCCTTGAGAATGTCTTCCAAGGAATATTTCCCTTCATCCAAACTCTTCTTAGCTATATAATCCCCTTATACATTGATTCCAAATCCAGCAAACTCTCATCCCCCTCTTCTGGAGTAATTGGATTAATTTTATTTTTTAAAATTTTCTCAACTTCAATGAGAGAAAATTCTATTGGTATATTATTGAACTTTAAAATGTCTCCAAAGCTATCTAAACCACCTTATTGCATCTCCTTTGTATTTTTTCAAAGTGAATAAGTTGTTTTGCAAGTCTGAAATGGCAGTCCAAGAAACATAGTTTCTATCTTTGACAATGTTGTAAGTTTCAAAGGCATTAGCTAATTTTGACTATATTTATTCCATTAATTCTTTAATTCCTTGGGTGGAATCCAACCATGTCATATAATACATGATTAATATTTGAGCCTCATCTTTACATTCCTTCACTTCCTTGAAGCATTTAATCACGTTTTTATTTGTATTTGCACATTTATTCTGTAGTTTTAGAAATATTTTCTCCTCAAGTATTTTTTCCACTTCATTTATAGTATGCTCCTTTATATTAGAGGTTTACTCCCTAAGTGAATCAACTTTCTTCACAGGTTCATTCCTCTTCCCTAGATTACTCTACTTTCTATTCTTGCTTCTACAAAATCTTGATATATGTCCAAGTTTGTTGCACATGTAACATAGAACATATGTTTGACCAAAATTAACTTCTATGCATTCTTGATCTACATTATTTAGCTTTATTTCTATATCCATTGCATGTATAACAATAACCATTGAAATATTAAAACATTATACCAATATTGAATCCATTCATCATCTGACTTCTGCACTCAGTGGCTCTATGTCCTAACTTTTTGCATGCAAAACATTTTCCAAAAGAGGATCCAAAATTTGGATTCATTCTACTTCTACATTCTATATCCTTATATCAAAATTTATTGTATGAAAAAAAGTACAATTAAAAGATGAGTACTGTACTGTCAAAAAAGGTAACCCTTTTTCACACTTAATTTGGGAATAAATAATTAATGATAAAATAGACTTAATTGTGCCCTATTTAAGGTGTTGTAAAGTTTTTTCTTACACTTTCACACTAATCAAGGTTTTTTTTAATTAATTTTAGGTTAATTAGAGATTAATTGGACCCTTAAATTTAAATACAAGCCTTATTTATTACATTTTTTGAGGGTTAAATCCCAACACTCATTAATAATATATCACAACACTTAATTTTGAAAATTTTGTGTCCTAGGTTAGTGACGTAGGACCCATTTACTACCTGGTGAATGGGTCCTCACTAGGTCGTAGGAGCCCCTTTTGACATATCATTTCATAATCTTCGAAAATGGTCATAGTTAAGTGTCCTAGGACCCATGGTCCTCCTTAACTTAGGAAACCCATTTAAGAAAAAAAAAGTAGTGTGATTTTAATTATTTTAAATACTATATTAGATGTCGACTTGTGTCATTTGAATTTCATGATTAAATCTTAAGATAAATATAAATATAAGGTTATTTTGCACAGTTTCACCTAGAAAATTCAAGTTATCCTAAGAGAATTCAAGTGGCAATTTTCATGAGATTTAGAGAGAATTTCAAAGGAATTCAAGTGCATATTATTAGAGTTTTATTAGAAAAATTAAATATCATATAATCCTGTCAAAGGCATAATGCATCATGTATGTTGTTGAGATCATATATTGATGTAGCATTGGAGATCGAATTCAAGAATACTCAAGTTGTTATGTCTAATCAAGTGTTTTCATCAATATCTACATTCTTTGAGGCCACTTCATGCTACATTGTTGATTTGTACTTCAAGGGTTAATTGAGGATTGGTGAGGTGTAGCATTACCTTGTTCATTTCTCCTTCCTTTTATTTATTTTTTTCAATTCAAGGTCTAATTAGTGAAATAGGGTTTGACCAATGTAAACCATATCCCCTAACAATCAAAATTTTATCATCTTTGATCTATTATTGTAGGTTTTAGGTTGAAGATGAAGTGGAGAGAAAAAGCTGTCAAAGTTGCAAAGTTGTAAAAGTTGTCCTCTTTCTTACAATATCATGAAAAGTTGTTTAAAAAATTTATTTCCCACTTTTTGGAGTTACAAATAGTCAAAAACAAAACCTATAAAATAGCTTTCTAAAATCCTAAGAGGGACCCATTAACCACTGGCCAAATGAGGCCCAAAACAACACTTTTTTAATAAGGTACACTTCATTTTAGCATCTTAAAATCTCCCTATTTATTGTTATAATAGCTAGGTTTGATTTATAATTATCATTTATGCATTATATCCATCATAATTAAATGAAACAAGACAAGAAAAAATTAGGTTCATCCATTTGGTTAATCCATTTTGGGTGAATCTCTTTTTCATTGTTTCATTTTGGTGAACCTAACTTCTTGAGAATTTTAGTTTTCCCATTTTGGAGTCGCTCTTTTCATCATAGTTGCTTTCATTTTCATTTAATTAGATCTGATTAGGGTTTCTTAGTTTTCATTCAAATTTGCATCTCATCTAGGGTTTTAGGATAGCATTATTTTTCAATCTTTAAATCTAAAAAATACAAAAAAATAAATCAGCTTATATATAATTTAGATCAAATAAAATTTTACATTTGAAAATTAAAAAAAAAGTTGCATATCAAATGACTTCCTTTAATTCATCATTTTTTCACATTTTCAACTTGCATTTCACATTACATTTATAGAAATTTGAACCAGGAACTTACTATAGTAAACTTCTATCTGAAAATCATTAGAAAATACCTAAATATCTGTAAGAACCAGATTCAAAACCCTCATCTAGGATCCATTCACCCTAGGTAAAATGAGTCAATATTAGGGATACCAGATTACCAAGTTTTTATAGTCCCTAAGCTTCAATATTAGATTTAGAGTTTCCCAAAATAGCATAGTATGACCCATTCACCATTGGGCGAATGAGTCCCTAGAGGCCTATAAAAATCAACATTTTGAGATTTCTAGTAACTTTTTGTACTTCCTAGGCTTTTTGGTAACCTACTATATAATTTTGGAATGTTTTGGGAATTTTTATTTTAAGCATATAGGTCAAAACATACATTTAATGTAATCATTTTATAACTCATTTCAATAGTGAAAATATTCAGATTTGTAGGACAGTTGTTTACATTTCTGAATCATTGCATAAGTTAGATAGCTTACTTTGTCATGTTACCAGGTGTCCTATTAAGAGATGTGGTTTTAATATGGTTAATAATGGTTTGTATAAATACAATATCCCATCTTATGAGTTCAATTTAGAATACAATAATGAGGTCATTAAGAAACATGTTAGCCATCTTTCCACTATCATTCCTAGTTATGAGAATGTATTAGAGAAAGTGATTAAAACCATTGACACAATCCTTAATATCACTTTGAATATCCATCATTAAAACCCTCTTATCTCTCCCATTTGTGATGATGATATAATAAAAGAAGATACAATCATAGATAATCATGAAAGTCATAATTCTCCTTCTCCCAATACCTCTCCTAGTAGTGACAAAGGTATCTTGGTGAAAGAAGATATAATCATTGTGAATCATGGAATTATTACTTGTCCTCCTCTCCCATGGGAAGATATTATGAAACTAGAAGATGAATCATTGAACCATTCCTTTACCTAGTCTCCATTCATCTCCCAACACCTCCCCTACTTGTGAGAATGCTTTAGTGAAACAGGATGCAATCGTGAATGATCATGAAAAACACCTTTTTTAGGTGGATATATTGGTGATAAGAGATCCAATGATTGAGAGCTATGGAAATCCCACCTTTCCTACTTGGGAAGACATTATAGGAAATGAGGATGTAGTTATAGGTAAGCATGACAATCAAATTTATTCTTCCCCTAAAATCTCTCCTGGCCATGAAGAAGATAATTTGGTGTTAGAAGATACACTTGTTTAAATTCATGAGAATATTGTTTCTCCCTTTCCTAATGCTCCTACCATTTATAAATATCTATTTGGACAAAATGATCCAATAACTAAATGTTCTTATCTTGACACCACCCCTATTTTTTTGCTCATCTCCTAATAGGGTAGATGTTATGGCACAAGAGAATGAGACCTTAGAAAATAAGGAAAAATAAATGCACAATCATAACAATCAAATTTGGCCCTCTACTAATATTTTTCCTATTTGTGATAAAGATATTTTTGTGTTAGAAGAACAAATTAATCAGAGTTGTGAGAGTCCTAGTTTCCTCTCTTCCCCTAGGAAAAAAATTACTGAACAAGAGAATGCCACCATTTCTAAGAAATAAAATCCAACCATTGATAATTCCCTTACTTGTGATGAAGTAATTTTAGAAGAACCAACCTTTTAATGTCATGAACATCTAGTTTGTAGCTCTTCTAAAAACTCTCCTACTAGGGAAGATATCGTGGTGTAATAAAGTGAGAACATGGACACATGCAAAGCAATAATGAAGATGATGAAGTGACATTAGATTCCCCTTCACTAATAGACCATGAAAACAAGGATATGTTTGGTTAGGTTATGAACATTAGGGCTCCCTTGAGTCCTCGAATACTTTCACCTCCTACAAATCCTTTAATTACTGGACCACCTAAGCCTGAACTTATCATTTATCGACCCTAGCAAAAATCAAAAGTTCAAAATAAACCTATGCTTATCTTAGAACCACCTAAAAGGTATCTTTATAATGATAATGGTTTCTAGTAACCAAGTTACAATATTTTTTCTCATACATATAACAATAGGGATAATCCGCAACCAAGAAAAATAACTCAAAAATCCCTCTTGTTTCCTAAGCCTCTCATGTCTAATGCTCCTCATTTTCCTTTACAAGGTGGAAAGAGGTATGATCTTGTGAAATAACTTAAAAATAATTTTTCTAAGATATCCTGATGGGACCGCATTCAAGCCTGACCTATTTATCATCAATATAGTGTAGAAAATTGTACACTCTTGAAAGTGATGCAATTTCATACTTATTTGGACCTATTTTGGCACCCTTGCATCCAATACCCTTTAAGATAATAATTAATAGGCCCCTAAGACCCATTATCTTGGATCTTGAGGCTTATTTCACTTCATAACCCAACAAAATTACTTAAAACACTAAAAACGCCAAAAACCAACCTCAAATAGCTAAGGTGGGACTCATTCACCACCTTGGGAAAATAAGTCCCCTTAGGTGGGAACAATTCATGAAGGATAGTGAATTTGTCCCATTTGGGGTAATTTTAAAATTTGAGTGGGAAATTCACCATGTTAATTTAGAATTTTGGTGGATGTTGGCCTTTGATGTCTAAATAATAGTCAATTAGGTGTTAGTTCCTATACAATAAATTTTCTAAGTATTTTTTCTCATCAATAAAATCTATGCAATAATTTTCAAGAGTAATTATCAATATCCAAACATTCAAGGGTCTTCACAAGAGAATTCAAGAGCAATTAATCAACAAATTTGAATCTTGGGAGCAACATTAAAGTTATTTTGTAGGTCTTCAAGCTCACTTTTATTCATGATCTAGAATTTTGAAGAGTTGATCATGGTTGTCTATGGTGAATTATGATGGATTCTAGGTTGGGGAGATGAAACTAGCCATTAATCCAGGCCTAAAGACTTGTTTCATAAGTGATTCCATCCTCTGTTATCACTCTACATTCAGTCTAAGGTAGGTATAAACATCATTAAGGATTTCTTGGGGTGATTTGAGATCTCACCAAGTGAGCCATCCTTCTCGATATCTTCATTATTGCATCATATTCTTGCACATTAGAATAGGATTTCATTATGTTTTAGATTTATTAGTTTTAGACACACTTAAGGCTAGGGTTTTCATGCGCATTTCATTATTTTTATCAAGGTTTGAATACAAAACTAGGGGATTAACCAATGAAAACCCCTCATTAGAAAATTAAGTTTATATTATATTTTGCAGGTCTTCTCACAGATTTAGATCCAAAACTTGGGTTATAATGAAAGAGCATGTGTTGGAGTATAGATCAGAGCTATGATTTCTCAAAAAATTAGAACAAAACTAATTCTCCAAGAGTGACGAATGAGTCCCACTACAACTATTTTCTAGATCTATTTGTAGATTCAAATACCCTTTTTTTCTAAAACATGCTATCATGCAGAAACCTAGATTTGGGATTAATTCACCCACGTTGGTGAATGAGTCCTAGTTGGTCAAAAAGTAATCTTCTTCAATATTTCAAAGTTACTTCAACTTGCTTCTAGGTTTCTAGGTGCACATCAGTCATCTTGCTACTTCTCTATTCCATTTTGTTTGCATTTCTAAGAAATTTTATAGGTCATGGCATTGAATTAGGGTTTTATCTTCTATCTTGAATTTTTTTATCTTTTCCAAGTCTACACTTGCTGGTGGACCCCTCATTAGATCATATTCAACCCCTAAATCAACCCTCTTGAAAGATATCTATCTCTTTTGCATTGAGATCTCACAGGTTTGTTCTTGAGTGAAAGTTAGTGAAGATTGTCATTCTAGAATCTAGACCCTAGAAACTCTCACACAATTTTCTTCCTTTCACTTTGGTGAACCTACATTTAGAGTATCATAATTCTAATTTGTAGTGTATTATCTAGCCTATATTAGGATTTACATTTGTGAAATTGGATTCTAGGGTTTCAAATATTGCATTAGTTAGAGCTCATTTAGATTTCATTTTCGCATCTTATTTCATTTAAAATCAGTAAAAATATGCATTTGCATCTTATATCTAGATCATATAGTAGAGAAACATAAAAATGAACCAAAAATATCTTTAAAAAAAGAAAATACCCATTGGGACACATTCACCACCTTGGGCAAATTAGTTCCAGTCTAAATTTTGTACTACATTTAACATAGTTCAATTGGCTACTTTTAAGCTTTTTGTTGGTATTATTTATTTTCTATTTTAATTTTCATGCTTTATATTACATTGGAATCATTAAAAATAGAATTATTTAGATTCATTGCAATTGTGGATAGAATTAGATTCTTGCACTTTTCATTTACAACATATAGATTATATAACATTAGTCATAGATCAGAAAAAAAAAAAAAATAAGACCTAAGACCTAAGCCACTTGGAAAAATTATAGTTATTTGAATATGTCAAATCTCTCTTTCCAAGTCCAACCTAACCTTCAAGCCTTTCATTAGTGATTATTTTGAAATGTTAGATGAAGCCCTCGAGGATTTCATCTCACAAGGCTTGTCATGAAATACCAAAACCAAGAGAATTTAATGTGATCCAACCTCAACTCATCCTTTACCTACCTTCACACTAACTACTACCTAAAAACAAGCCTAAATTTACTCTTTACCCACCTAAGAACAATTCTTTGCGACAATCAAGTAATAATAAAATTTCTCAAACATACAACACTCGAAGCAACTGAAAATCAAGGCCACCAACTCCACCAACCTTATATTTTCCTAATCCCATTTTTCTATTTATTCCTCATTTAACTTCACATAGTGGCAAGGAGTATGATCTTGTTGAAAAACTTAAGAATAATCCTACAAAGATATCCCTTTACGGCCTAATTAAGAATTCACCTAACTATCACACTATGCTCCAAATAGTCTTATAACAAGTTGTGATCCCTCTTTAGACAAATGCAACTGATGTGGCAACCCTAATACAATGAATGAATACAATCAATGTAGACATCACTTTTCATCAACATGAGTTGTCACCTTTGAAATTGAGAAAGAAAAATGATTCCTTCATTGAAATATCCAAATACAATAGAATAGGAATAAAAAGGACCTTTTTTAATAATGGCTCAACCCTTAATGTGTGCAGTGTGAAACTTTTAGATAGGTTGCATGTTGATAAATGGAAAATGGAACCTAAATCCTTATGAATTTGAGGTTTTGATAATATAGGAAAGCAACCACTGACTATGATTACTTTACCTATCATAGTCAAATATCTCACCCTAGAAACTCCTATTCATGTTATGCATCATGACCTTTCACACAATCTTCTTTTGGGAAGACCATGGATTCATGAGATAAATGCAATTCCTTCAACACTTCATTGTATTATGAAATATTTCTATAACAAAAAGGTATACCAAGTTGAAATAGACCTCGAGCTTGAAATTTTCTTAGAAGTGAGTCATAGATAAAATGGGAAGTGGGGATGATGACTTCCTATTCTATCTAGGGCTTTCAATAATGTCCTAAGAACCCTAATTGGATTGACTGTCAACTTCACAAGGTGAGTCAATTATTAATTAGGAGGACATATGAATGGATTTACTTTAGATCTTAAGGGGTTCACTACCAACAAAATGCTTGGAAAAGAAAATGTTTGAAAACACAATGTGATATGAAAAATGACCTACAATAGGCTAAATGAGAGATGCAAATGATGAAATTAAGCAACAAAAAGTTAGGGTATGTGTAACTGGCAAGTTTGGATATGATGTGAAGATTTGAGAAATGTCAAGAAGTGGCCAAAATATGCCTTGGAGGACTAGGACACCCATGATGGTGTATTAGTTCAACTACTATTTTTCTAGGAAAATACAAAATCTTCAAATGTCAGAACTGGATCTGAAAGAATCTCTCAAAGATATTATTGGGAGGACTAAGATGCCAAAGGTGACATATTAGTCTCACTCTAAATTTCTAAGAACTCTGAATGTGGTTTTGAGCTCCAAGGTTTGCACTTGCTTCTTTTCGGATCTCAGGTTCTCAAACTTTTAGATCTGACATGTAGGTGAGTTTCCATGAAGATGAAATCTTTGAATGCAAATTTAGAAATTTTTCAATATTTCACTCCAAATGATCTTCATGTCTTCAACCTAGATCTGAAAATACAAACACGCAAGAGAGGGAAAACTTGTTGTTAGTGAATGAGGGTTTGCCTTGGTCAAACCCATTGTAGGTAGTTAAACCAAATGATGAAACGATGCAAGAAACATAAAATATGTAAATGATATCACCTTAGATAATGGTTTAGGAGCCATAAAATACATGATTCTATGAACAAGAATCACCGTTTAATGCCCACACCAATAGAGCCATTCAAATCTAAATGCAAACCAAAAAAAAATGCAACTATATCAAATCAAAACTTGCATAAAATTAAACTAAGTCAAATTTGCAATTAAATGAACATAGCTCCATTCTCTCCCTATCACTAAGATCTAATTTATGTATTTTCTCTCAAATTTTGTAAGCACAAAAATGTAGTAGGAGGCTATGGCGAACCGAAAACAAAATTCAAAATTTATGAGAGGGAAAATGAGAGGGAGGTATCATTTAAATAAGCATCTCAGGGTATGGAGAGGTGTTTGAGAGGGAAATGCGGGATTAAATATTTTAGCTTAAAATGAAAATTTATCCCACATTCCTTGATTAAACAAAAATGCATGTTAGTGAAAATGATAAAAGAGGAGAGACAAATGAATGGTGAAGGGTTTGTGCCTTATGAAACTAAATAAAATGATTAAATAGATTTCAAATGTAAATGAAAATGTTTAATAATCATTTAATGTTGTTTTGTGAAAATGACTTATGCAATGAAAATGGTTAACGATAACTATTTACTACGCAAATGCATTCTGAATGATAATGATGTGATAATTATTTAGTATTTTTATGATTTAATGATTTAATGAAATGCAATATGAAGTGAAATATTTATGTAAATAAAGTGATTAAATGATATTTAGTTTATTATAAAATGATAGTTGATGGCCATGATAATTGATTGTGAAAATGATATGGATGATAATAAATGATTATTCTTTATTATGGAAAAAAACATGAATGATAATAAAAATCGACATGAACATTTATGAAATGAATCATGAACAAAAATGAAGGGGAGTGATCATTTATGCAGGCAGTTAGTGAATGACCATTTATGCAAACAATTAGTGAATGACCATGAGATGAATATGATCATTTATGCAAATGGTTAGTGAATGATCATGAGACGGATTTGATCATTTATGAAAACGATTAGTGAAAAAACATGAGATGGATATGATTGTGTATGCAAAAAAATATGAATGAGCATGATATGGTTTAATGATTTGATGCAATGCATGAATAGAGGAAAGAATTGAATGAATTGATTAAGTAAATAATATCTATTTAATCAATAGATGAATATTGTGATGATTATGAGGATGAATTTAATTATCTACATTTTTCCCCTCTTTGAGACAATCCAACTTGTTGCCTTGTTTGGAAGAAAAATATTGATCAACTGATACATTCCTTTGAGATATCCTGGTAAGGATTACAATAAGAATGATATGCCCCCTTGAGAGATTAATTGAATATATTGTAAGAAGAATAATATCTCAATATATGTCTAGACAACGATTAGATAACTAATATTGTGCAAGTGATAAAGCGATGATGCAAATTTTGATGAAAATGCATAGTGGATAGCCATAACTAAACAATTGATGGAAATGATCAATATAGCCAGGTTGATGAGCTGATTAAGCTGATTGATATTATTGCTTATGCAAAACAAGTTGATGCAATGAGTGATTGATTGATGAAGTGGACATGAGATTTTGAGAAGCAAGTTAATTGATTTCAGATTTGATTCAAGAGACATATATTAGTTAGATAAAGTGATTGATTGATTTTTCTGTGAGAAGAAAGATGAGGAAAATGAAATGTAAGAAATGAAAGATGGAAGAAAATGAAGGTGATGAAGCCTCTTGTGCCTTTTAAGTGCTTTTATCATCATCAAGCATTTTATGTCACAATTTAGTATAAGTGTTTAGATATCAATTTCTAAATGACCTAAATAATGTTTGTGTTTTGATTTAGCAAGGAAGTATAAGCATCTAGGTATAAGGACCTTAGATGACCTGAATAAAGTTTGTGTTTTGATATAGCAAGGAAGTATAAGCATCTAGGTATAAGGACCTTAGATGACCTGAATACATTTTTGCATAGAAGACACTATTAGATAGACAACAAGCAAGTGAACATGCCTAATCCTTAGCTCTCTAGTCCAAGAAATCTTGGAGAAGCTAAAAGACCCACCACAAAAGATAAAATCATAAAATGATCAAAGATACACAAACAAACAAGCATCAGTTTCAATATAGAACTGATTCTTCTTATGGTTTTATGTGTTTTGTTGGGTTTGAAAGATGGGTTGATAGGTATATCACAATATTTGGTTGATTTTTAATCATGATGCAATTTGATTTTGTTTAAGTTCAAAGTTGTGCAGTGATCTGAAACTGTAATTGTTTTAAGGATTTTTTATTTTTTTTGAATTTTTTTGGACTTTTAGAATATTTGATTTTTTTTGGAATTTTTAGGACATTTTATGATTTAATGGATTTTTTCCAAGAAATTTATGATTTTTATGGATTTTTTCAAGACATTTTCTGATTTTTTGGGATTTTTTTCATGATATTTTATGGTTTTTATAATTTTTTCAACAAAGTTTCAATAGAACGAGGTGAATTGCAAGCGACCTGATAGACAAGCATGACATTTTTTTTTAATCATGAGATGCCAATTATCTCAACCCATAGTGCAGGTTGATGAAATTCCCTAGTGAGGGATTGGAAAGACTTAATAAGCAAGAGAAGTGTTGTAGGAAAGAAAAGTGGAATTCCACAAAATTCACAAGCCATGGTGAATGTGAAAATGATATTTTGAAGTGGAGAGTGAGCGAAGGTTGGAGGGAAAGATCAAGTAGAGCTCCGAAGGAAAAAGGAGAAAATCCCCTACACATGGTGCCAATTTATCGGTTTTCACCATGGTACTTGCTCAAGGTTCCACAAATGTGGTTTACACCATTGAACAAATTTATTTCTCTCTACTTTTTTTCATTTTTTTCAAGTCTTTCTCTCATTTTTTTAGTATTTTTTTAGGTATTTAAAAGAGAGTACTATTTGAAGTAATCAAGCATAAAACTTGTGAATGTGCATACTATTGGTGGGATCACTAAGAAATTCGCCTTCTCGAGTATATAACTAGTATTCCCCAGATCCATACACCACAGTGATAACGTATGGACCCAACTAGTTAGGCTCAAATTTACCCATTTTTTCTATGTCTTGTTGATTGTGAGTATTTTTACAAAGGACAAGATCCCCAACCTCAAATGTACATGGTTGCACTTTCTTATTATAACTTCATCACATTCACTATTGATATGCTCTAATATTATTGAAAGTAGTTTGTTTTCATGCATCTAATAGCTCCAATTCTTGCAAGCGAGAATCTTAGTATTCTTCATCACTGATTTTATTGCGTAAGGAGATATGTAAAGAGGGAAAATTTACCTTGAGGGGCAAGATGTCTTCAGATCCATAGACAAGGTAATATGAGGTAACACTTGTGGGAGTGTGAAAACTTGTGGGATAGGCTGATAAGGAAGGATTCAATTGAATATACTAATCTCGACCAACTTAATTGATTATATTTATAATAATTTTTAGAATAGTTTTGTTAGAGGCCTTAGCCTAACCATTACCTTGAGGATAGTAAGGTGTGAAAAATATATGTATATAGAGTTTCTCATAGAGTTCATAAACATCTTGATTTTTTAATGAAAAAACTTTATTTGTGATGATCGATAAAGGAATTCCATAATGGTTTATGATGTAGTTCAATATGAAAGTGGCTATTTGTTTTCCAGTGATATGAGTAAGGGGAACAACTTAAATACATTGAAATAGTATGTGGCAAATAGAATGAACTTATGACCATTCGATGAAGGTGGATGGATCTTTTCCATGAGATTGAGTCCCCACTGATAAAAGGGCCATGGTGTAGCAAGAGACTATAAAAACTGTCCGAGAGCATGTATCAAGTCTGCATGTTTTTGACATTGCTTGCATTTTTTAACAAACTAATAAGCATTTTTTTCTATTGTGGGCCAATAATAACCCATAGGCAAGATTTTCTGGGCTAAGGTAAGATCGCTAGAATGTGCCCCACATATACCTTCATGTACTTCTCTTAAAGTAATTTTTCTCTTGTCATGCTCAAGAAATATAATTAAAGTACCATCGACACATCAATGGTAAAGGATATCAGCTAAGATTATATATTGAAAAGCTTGGCAGATAGATGTTTTACAAGATCTATTAGATAGGTCTAATGGAAAGGTTTTATCTCAGAGATAAGTATAAATATCACCATACCATTAAGAATTAGGACAAAAAATAAGACAAATCATTTCAGATTGTGGTATATTGTAAGAATGTTCCAAAATAGGCTCTACTAAGAACTCATAGTAGCTAAAATTGCTTGGCATTTCCACAAGTCAACAAATTATTTCCATTACATCAACAATTCTATTACTATCCCGGGGAATCTTCTCAAAAGAGATTGATGTAAAATAGGCCTTGAAATCATCCACCATTCTTTTGTAAGGCATCAAGTTTTCATCTTTTATTTTGTAGTCATCATTAACTTGTCTGATCACTAACTGAGAATCACTAAGAATATGTAACTCAAGGATTTTCCATTGCACAACCATGCAGAGCCTATAAAGTCATGCCTCATATTTTGCAATATTGTTGGTACATGGAAATTGTATCTTGTAAGCTTTAGGTATACAATCCCCTTGTGGAGTGACAAATAGAATGCAAGCACCTGAACCACCTTGTGTGAAGGAGCCATCAAAATATAAGGTCCAAAGATGTGTAGATTTAATGTTGAAGATTGATTCATCAGAAAATTCTATGGTAAGCGGATGACTATCTGTCACAGAAGCATCAATGAGTTGATCTGCTATAGCTTGTCCTTTGATTTATTTTATTTATATGTACTCAATATCAAACTCACTAAGAATCATTACCCATTTATGGGTCATCCTACAATAATGGGTTACACATTTTGGCAAAACTTAACATTGAAATCAACATTTTAAAAAAAAACTTCACTCTATGACACCTATAGCCGGTAAACTATTAGGAATTTAAAAATAATGTAAAACAGTGATTTGTGAGATCTTTTATATAGATTTTAAATGTTTTTTTTTTTTAAATTGAAATCATATTATAATTTTTTTTATATCTCTTTTCATAACTATTTTTTAACAGTAAACAACATTTTTAAAAAGTGGTGTGTACTTCGGCTCACATAACTTTTTTTTCTAGAGAGGATAAAATTATGATTATTTTGAATTTAGGTTGGTAACACTACTATCTAGTTCTTTCATTTTGTTTCATAATTTTTTTTTGAATATTTTTCTTTTAATTAAGTATTGAAGTCAAACCAATTACAATCTAGACAGGTGCACTTCTGCTCGCATAAATTTTTTGTTATGTCTTGAAATTCAATTTTCCTATTTTTGTTGGAATGATGACATCAATACCTAGTGTGTATATATGTTTCAATATTTTTTTCTCAAATTTACTATTTTTCCATAATTATTTTTCACCAAACTTGATGTTTTATGAAAAAACTATATTTAGTAAAAATAAAAAATAAAAAATAAAATTAAAAAAAAATATATTAAATTTATAGTTTTCAGAAAGAATGTTTTGACTAGTACAGTCCTACACCTTGGTTTATCAAGTCGAATCTATTTTCACTTCCTGCCTGGGCTTTGATAGTAAAAAATATTCATAAATTTTTAAATGGTGGAGGGGGAGGTGAATAAAGAAGGGTTCGAATGAACCCCCATATATAGTGCAAGTGGGGTTTCATTAGAGGGGGGGGGGTCATTTGAAGGTGGGGTTCATTTGAACCCCCTTCAATAGAAGGGATAAGAGATTTTAAATTTTTTGATGGGAATTTCTAATTTTTCTTTATGGAAAACATTGTAACCCACTATTGTGGGTTTACCCTTAGCTAATCATCCTGTGAGTACTAATTTTTTCAAGAGGTACTTAAGAGGATCAATTTTTTCAATTAGATTTATCTAGTGTGTAAGCATGTAATATTGCAGCTTCTATGATGCGAAACTATGAAAATGCAGTCTCTTTCAATAGGACTATAATTGAGCTCATATCCTACCAGAGTGCAACTAATGTAATAGATTGCAAGTTCCTTTCCTTTAGAATCATGTTGTGCCAAAAGCTCCCCTAGTGTTGTGGTGCTTGTGGATATATACAAAAGTAAAGGCTTGTCATATTTATGAGGTACTAATACTAGTGGTGTCATTAGATACTCTTTGATTTTCTAAAACTCTTGTTCACACTTGTTATCCCTTCTAAATGAAATATTCTTGTGTAACGAATGCATAAAGGGTTGACATTTATCTATGAGTTGTTTTATAAAATGATGGATTGACTAAATTTTTTCTTGTAATGATCTCAGTTGTCTGATATTCTTAGGTGGAGGCATTTCAAGTATAGCCTTTATTTTCCTAGGATCGGCTTCAATTCCTTTAGATGAGAAAATTTATATAAGGAGTATTCCAAAGGTTACCCCAAACACACATTTCTTTGGATTCAATCAGACCTTGTATTGTTCTAATTGTGTGAAAATTCTATCCATGATCTCTAGATGTCCATCTCTGATGTAATAGGTATGCATCATGTCATCAAAGATACTAGTCATCACACACTGGTATGTGGATTAGATATTCTTCAACCCAAAGGGAATGAAATTCAAACAAAAGGTTCCCCAATGAAAAGTGAATGTTGTCTTAATTTGATCTTCTAGAGAAATTTTAATTTGATTGTAGCTTGAGAAATTCTCCATGAGGGATTAAATTTCGTGCTCTGCAGTCAAATCCACTATCATGTCAATGTTTGGAAGTGGGAAGTCATCCTTAGGACAATATCTATTTAAATATATGAAATCCATGCAAAATCATATGCCCCCATCAGGTTTTTAAATTGGTACTAAATTTGAAATCCAATCAGCATAGTCAATAGATCTTATAAATCCCACATCTAGAAACTTTTGTGATTCAACTTCTACTAATAGAGCAATATGTGGGTGCATTTTTCTCAACTTTTGTTTAACAATTTTTTCTCCTAGTGGCAAAGACAAGTGATGCATTACTAGATTTGGATCAAGTTGTGGCATATCTACACAGAACCACACAATGTTAACTTGTCTTTCGTTGTAAAATTGTATATGCTATATTCTTTGTTTAGGTGTTAATGACTCTACTAGATGAATTATCTTTGGTTTTTCTTCTATACCCAGATTAGCTAGTATTGTCTTCTCTACAAGCATAGATGATTTTTCATTAAATACTAATAAGGGAAATGTGTTGATCCTTCCATCCTCGGGTTCCTCAGAGAGGTTTTCACCCTTGGATACGCCCTTTATTTCTACTATTTTCGGGTCTAATAACATCGCAAAGTGGTTTTCAGTAGAAGACCTATATATATTTTCAATAATTTGGTGGCTAAAAGGCTTGGAACCCTCCCCAAAGTAATCCACACAATTGAGTTCTATGGTTAAACCTATCTTATGATCCTCAAGAGGTGTACCTTCTTGTGCTCCCAAATTTTTTATGATTGTCTCATCATTTTGAAATACATCGAGTTGTGGTGGTCCCTTTTGGTTTAAATCAATGAGTTTGGGGTGAACCAAGGGTAAAGGGCCTTGATTTGAATCAAAAAATTTAATGGATTCAAGGGTACAAATTGTATGATTAGGTTCAGAGGTAGGGATACTATCATAGACATAAATTTCAATGCGGTCATCGATGGAAATTTCCTCATTTGTTTGTGTAGTGTTAGAGGTCTCTACTTCCTTACTTCATGTACACATGGTACTCAAGGTGTTATCTTTCTACACATCACATCCTAAAATAGAGTCCTTTTGCATACAAGTAGGTTGTATTAGTTCTAAGATACCCTATTTCTGTAAGTCGATGGGACTTTTAGCATAATATCCTATTTATTTCATTAGATAAAATCCTTTACCATATTTTCCAATAGGTATCCTTATTTCAATTTCTTCTTTTTTTGTATCTTCATCTTTGTATAGCCACTTCAGTATATCAAATTCTTCTACTTCATTATAAAGGGCTCCACATATTTTGAGATTGGTTAATTTAGAATTCATTGTACTATCTACGTATGGTGTGGTCTCTATCATCTATGTTTTTCCATACGTATGGAGAGATAAAGGTAGAATTCTAATGCAAAGAGCACAATGTGGTCTCCTATTCCTTGTTATTTTACTTGTATTTTGGTATCAGCTTCCTTGGGTTTTGCGGAGGATTCTTTTAAGGACTCGGGATCATCATATTCTTGGGAAGGAAATTCCTCATGATTGTTTGGGATTGTGATTTCAGTTTTAGGACTTAGATTAAGGAAATACATGAAAGGGTTCATATATCCTTCTAATTTTATTTCAACACCATTGTGTGGGAATTTAATGAACTAGTGGAATGTAGAAGGTATTGCTTGTATTGCATGAATCCAAGGTCTTCAAAGGAGGATATTATAGGTCAATGGGAGATCAAGGACTTGGAAAACCACATCCTTGACCATAGGGCTAACTCTGATTGGTAGAGTAACTGATCCTTTAGATGACCATTCCTCTTCATCATATACCTTTATGGTAATCTTATTCTTTAGATCAGTTGCATTTTTAGAAAACCCTAATTTTGTGATAAATTCTTGGGTACAAATATTAAGACATCCTCCTCCACCTATCAGAACTTGCTTAATCTTGGCATGATTGATAAGGATATCAATATGTAAAGCTACATTATGCGGTTGTCAAGGGGATGAATCATCATTTTTAGTAAAATTCAGAGTGTGAGGTGAGGTGATATGTTAAACCATAGCTTTGAATTGGTCCACATGTAAGTCTGTAGGAACTATAGTTATTGCAAGCACTTTATCTAGGATCGCTTTATGCCAAGGAGATAGGCATAGTAGCTCAAGTATAGAAATTTATGTGGGAATTTTCCCTAAATATTCTATGATTTTATATTGTGAGGATGGTGTAGCGGGTTTTGAATTTGGACCTTTAAAGGTGACTATTCCTTTACGGGTAGTAGCCTTGCAATTAGGTTCTTTTCCTTTTATAATCAAAGTGTTTACATGATTATCAACCTCACTAATGTTATTTATGGTATAGTTATACTTAGTAGTAGTATATTTTACAAACTCACTAGATTCAAGGGACCTTCCTTTATCCCTTTCATGATTAGGAAAAGGGTTCTTAAACACCTTGCGATCAAATTTACTCCAAGGAGTGTGTATGTCAAATATTATCTTACCATCATCAATAAGGTCCTATATTAGATGTCAAAGTTTATTTCAAGTATTAGTTTTATGTCCTATATGTCTATGATAGTCGCAAAAGTGATCCTCATTCCACCATGGGGGTTTGACTTGTGGATTATATTCCTTTATTTTTGGTTATTGTTATAATATTAATTTTAAGAAGCTCTTTTATTGTGGATTCAAGTGATTGTCCCAATGGTGTAAAATTTTGTTTAGGGGAAATTCTTTGTTTTTATTTTCATTTATCTAAAGATGAACCTTTAGATTGTAAACATGCAATGATGTTTTAGTTGTTTTTGCATCAACAACTCCATGATTGATTAAATTCTTGTTCTTTGTCCAAAAAGGTGTCTTGTTGTTTGAATTTGATTTTTAATCTCTATCATTATTAAGTTTTATAGTTCCATCATCGATTAGAGATTTTTCAATTCAAAATCTCATTTAAATTCCTTCATCAAAGGAATCTAAATATTTGAGGCAATATTCCCTCCCAAATTCTTTGTGCAAATTTTGACAAAAGAGGTCCACCAATTTTTGACTAGGAATGGCATAAGCTAATCATTTTATTAAATGTCTCTATATTTATAAAAATGACACAAAATATTCACCTGGTTTTTGTTTGGTGTTGAAAAGGTTTGTCATGGTCACCTTAAAGTCACAATTGAAACTATAATTGGAGACAAATTTATCAGCCAATTCTTAAAAGGATTTTATGGTCGGGGGTAATCATTAAAACCATTCCATAGCTTCTCTTCCCAGACTATGGGGGAATAATATCATAAGGTACATTTCATCAAATATAAATTTCACGGTAGTAGCATAAATTTTTCTTAACTCATTTTTAGGATATCCTTTACCATTGTATTTGTCAAGTTTCGGTATGTCCTAGTGGTTAGGAAAAGGTGGAATTGGTATGCTTGGATCAAAGGGATAAGGACATATTTCTTTGATGGAGAGCTTGTGAGATGATATTTTACTGTTCTTAGGAGTATCCAATTCTTATCTCAATGTTATAAGCTCATCAAAAATAGGATCGTTTGTAGGTATAGGTTTTGATTTCTTTGAACATATCTTGTAACCAAATTGTAGATAAAAGGGTTTGTGATCTTCGATTCTACTATAATGGTTTGTTCTAGGATGTTTAGAGTCATTGGATTTAGGTTGGTCATTCATTGTGAGTAATGATATATAAAAATTAGGAGGCATTTTGATTCGTTCATTAGAAAGCTCCTTGAAGTATTGTTGTGGGTTACGTTTGACTACCTCCATAAGAAGTTTAGTGAATCTATTATCATTAAGAGCTTTATTTATAGTGGATTGGGTTATTTATTCATCCTCAATTTAAATCATTTCACTAGTTGCAACACTAATGTGATCCTCCCCATCAAAGTCTTTTCCCTAAGGGTTCCCTTCTTCTTGAAACATTTTTGCTCTTGTTCTAGGGGTCATAGGTGATTTTTATGATTTTCAACCCAAGGTAATGTATGAGACCTAAGACTAGGATGCAATAAAAATGATATGATTCTGAGATGAGATATAAAATTTTTATGGTATGATGTGACAAGCTAAGAATGCAAGAGCTCATAGGAAAATCTAGTTCCAAAGTTGGTTATGATGTAAAGGTTTTACTTGTATTATGATGGATAGACACAAGGACGAATGATCAAGAGATGGTATGTAGGAGATGATGGACTCCAAAAGGATTTACCTACTCAAGGATAATGGTATGTTTCCCTAACTCAAGGATGGTGAACCTCAAGTGATGCAAGTGATATATAGCCAATGGTTTGATTTCAAGACCTAGGAAGAGAAGCCTAAGTGAAACCTAAAGGTTTGCATGAGAAATAATGGGTATGCAAGGGTGGATGATATGCAAGGACTACGTGAGATGTAAGAACTAAGTGGAATAGAGTGACTAGATGGGATGTAAGGATTGAAAGATTGAAACTAAAGGATGATGGCCCCAAGAAATCTAAGTTATAATTTTAGTTTAGATTTTTTTGGTATTTAACCTTTTGGGGTTTGCAAATTTTGAGATGTTGCAAATTACTAGGTGTGATGTTTATTTGAGCTGTATTTTTTAGCACACATGCAAGACATAGTAGACAAAAATTTCTTTAGTTTGTTTTTGTGAAAAAGTTGGATTTCAAGATGAAAACAATCATGCACAATCCTAGGTTTGGGAAGGACAATATTTTTCAGATCCCATAAAATGCATGATTCTATGAACAAGAATCACCATTTCATACCCACATCAATAGAGTCGTTCTAATCTAAATGCAAACCAAAAAAACATGCAACTATATCAAATAAAAACTTGCATAGAATTAAACAAAGTCAAAATATGCACTTAAAAGAACATAGCTCCATTGTCTCCCTATCACCAAGATCTTATTTATGCATTTGCTCTCAAATTTTGTGAGCACAAAAAAGTTGTAAGAGGCTATGGTGAATGGAAAAAAGAATTCAAAATGAGAGGGAGGTCTCATTTAAATAAGAATCTTAGGGGATGGAGATGTGTTTGAAAGGGGGATGTGGGATTAAAGATTTTAGCTGAAAATGCAAGTTTATCTCACATTCCTTGATTAAACACAATTGTCGGTGAGTGAAAATGATAAAATAGGATAGAAAAATGCATGGTGAAGGGTTTATTCCTAATGAAACTAAATAAAATAATTAAATGGATTTTAATTGTAAATGAAAATAATTAATAATAAATTAATTTTGTTTTATGAAAATGATTTATGCAATAAAAATGGTTAATAAGAATGATTTATTATGCAAATGCATTATGAATGATAATGAGGTGATAATTATTTAATATTTTAATGATCTAATGATTTAATGAAATGAAATATGAAGTGAGATATTTATGCAAATTAAGTGATTAAGTGATAATTAGTTTATTAAAAAATGATAGTTGATGGCCATGATAATTGATTATGAAAATGATATGGATGATAAGAAGTGATTATGTTTTATTATGGAAATGAACGTGAACAATAAGACAAGTGGACATGAAATTTTATGAAATTAATCATGAATGGAAATGAACGGTAATGATTGCGTATGTAAATAGTTAGTGAACGACCATGTGATGGATATGATCGTTTATGAAAATAGTTAGTGAACGACCATGAGATGGATAAGATAATTTATGAAAATGGTTAGTGAATGACCGTGGGATGGATATGATCATGTATGCAAATGGGTATGAATGAGCATGAGATGGTTTAATGAATTGATGCAATGCATGAATAGAAGAAAGTATTGAGTGGATTAATTAAGTAAATAATATCAATTTAATCAATAGATGAATATTGTGACTATTATGAAGACAAATTTGAGTGTGTAAGAATGTCTTGTGAAGAAAATATGCAATATACCATGTAATTTCCATGAAGAATGTCGATCTTGGATCCTTGGCTATGGTGTGAAAAATTGTTATAAATGGATCTTCAATGTCGCATCCACAATCTTGGCTCAACAACATGAATGGGTGCACTAAACCCTTGACATAATGCTTGAATATTGATGATGGCTCCAAATGCTTGATAAATTTCTCTTGAATGCATAAAATCTCCTTACAAAATGACTAATTGAATGCTTGTTATTAAAAATGAGTGGATGAACCTTGTATTTATACTTATTCATGATTAATATCCTAAAATTACAGAACAAAAAGCTGACATATAATTCATTAAATGAAGGGGGATAAATCCTACTCAAATTTGAAATTAGACCCCAAAAATAATCCTCGGAGGACTAAGATGCCCTAGATAGCACGTTAGTCCCAAGGCTCAATTCTTGGGGCACAAATGTTGAAAATGAAGGTAAATTTGTAGCTTAAAACTTTTACAACTATCATATTTGAGATCTAATTAAGTGTTCTTTGGTTCAATTCTTTGTATGATTAATCCTTTTACATCAATTTTACCAATTGTAGAAAGAGATGGAAGATTGTAGAATAATTAGACATAAGATAGAAGTGAGACATCATATATGTGGAGAAACCCTTTTGGGAAAAAAATCCCCCACTAGAATCAATTTTTCTTGTATTATTTAACCTTAGAACAAGATCACAATAATATTGTATCAATCCTTGATTGATATGCTTTCATGCGTTGAAAAATCCATCTTCACAACCTGCAATAAATTCTCTTTGACTCTCATTGAACTCACAATGAAAAATCTCGTACACTTTATGCAATAAATAGGAAAGAATGATCTTTTTAAACTCCCGAGAGTTGATAATTACAAAGCATTAAAGATTATCTCAAAAACCTATGCCTATTTTGTTGAAGTAGAGTTTTATCTTGTAACTTGATGCTAGAACCAAAGTCTCCTCAATGTAGGCATCCCAAACTGAACTCCTAACTAAACTTTGGATTAGAAGATATCTTGGAAGCTTCACCTCAAAGTTGGCATCCAAGAGTAGGCCCACTTAATCAAACCTTGTAAATATCTTTACATGCAAAAGGTGTTAACTAAAATATGTGAACTTGGGCGCCCAAGGTGGTCTCAAGTTAATCTTGGTTAAAAAAAACATCTCTCCATCAATTTATGCAAACAATGTGCATACTTGATGACTCCCACTTTACTGAAAGTATCAACCTATTATATGTCATGCAACTAAATTCATTAGAATGTAACTCAAGCCAGCTAACATGAAACTCAAGTTAACTAACATGCAACTCATGTCAACTAGGATGTAACTCAAGTTAACTAGCATGCATATCAAAATAACTACATGCAGCTAAAGATAACTTAACCATAACTGAATTGAACTGAACTAAACTAAACTAAATTGAACTATATTGAATTGAACTGAACTAAACTGAACTGATAGTGCCACTCCACTCTTGTACATATTAATCCCTATTTTGTAGGAACAAAACATGCATTAATAAAGTGTTTTTGATGAAAGGGTAAAACGGGTTTTACAGGGACCCGAAACCACAAAGTTTACAAAATAGCAAAAAGGACACCAAAGTTCCACCAAAAAAATAGTTTCCCGAGAAAAAACTAGCAGCAACAAAACTAAAAGGACCAGAAGGGTCAGGAAAGAAGGGACAATAGAGAAAGCACATAGGAAGCCCCAGCCATTACTTCAGAGACATAAGGACAGTCTCTATCTCTGCCTCCATATCGTGCATATCTTTAACCCCCTTTTTAAAGGTTTGAACCATTTTCAGAGTAAGAGGGGCCTTGCGCTTCAAGTTGGCACGGGTTCTTCTAGAAATGCTAGCTTTTGTGTCCTAGCTTTTATCTTTAGTATCTTCTAGATCAACCACTAGAGATCCTTGTTGGGCTTTGTCAAGCTTTTCAGTCATCACATTAACAATTATAGCATTATGTCTTGCTATACGGTTGTTTTGTTCAGTGATAGTTCTGATGGTGTTCCTTAAGCTCTCAGCTTCAGTTTCAATGTTCCTATTACTATGAGCCGCTTCTTGCTTATCCATCTCAGCAACCTTAGCACCCATTTCATCAATCTTACTTTGCAGGGCCCAGTTTTTAATTTTTAGCTCATTAATTTTAGAGAAGGTCCAGGCCAAGAGTTTGGAATGGGACTTAGAATTGGTTTTAGCAAGGTTGAGATAATCAAGAGAGGTTTTTTTTCCAGTGTTAATAGGGGAATTATCAACAATGTGTATGTCTAGCGAAGGGTTAGCAGAGCGCTCAGAAATGTTGGTATCAGATTTCACTGACTCAGAGGATTCTTCGAAGTAAGAAACAAGGCTTTTAGCCTAGGTTTTTTTTTCAACATAGCTAATCTTAGGAGAAGGACAGTCAGGCTCAGGCTCAACATCGATTTTACTCGACTCCCTAGAAGGGCTAGCACTCAAACTAGGAGCTTTTCTACCCGGGCTAGGGTTAGGCAAATACTCCGAGCCATTGGGCTCAGTATCATCACTCTCAAAATCTGGGTTGGTTTCCAAATTAGTAGGAGTGATCACATGAAGATGTTCAACAATTAGCCTAATTAACCCAGTGTGAAGAATGGGGAATCGTTTAGGGTTTTTCTTATTGTCCTCCAAGCTTTTCTTCAATGAGCAGAAAAGATAATAGGGGATAGAGACCCTTACCTTATGATGAAAATGGTTGAGAAGAGCAAAGTGGTAGCCATAAACTTTAGTGAATTGTTCATCCACTGTAATATACTCCATGATCATCTGAAGAACCTTTCTCCATATAGTTTTTATGGAGTCAACATCGAAGTAACTGTTAGCAATTTTGACCAAGCTTTGCTTTTCCTTGTCCTTTTTGGGAAATCTAATAACAGCTTCATTAGAAAAAGCCTTCTCCCTAAAAACCTTCTTCCCATCAGTGGGTAATCTCGTAACATTAGCAATAAGATTTTCATTGAGCTCCATATTCCTGCCAAATAGGGTCAAATTACCATCATGCCAATTTTTGGTGAAGAGATCTGTAGCCTCCTGGTCAGAGCCATGAAGCTTCTCCATGAAAGGAATGAACCCTCCACTTTTAATCTTGTTCCAAACCTTGGCATTTTTCATGTGAGTTTCGTAGTTGTCTGGCTTAGTTCACTTTTTGTCTCCTCCCATATTGGCTGACAGAGTGAGGTAGGTCCAAACACAAGCCTTTCTAAAATTGGCCCCACCAAATCTTAGAACCCACAAAGCGTGCGGAGTAATCTTGCAGATTACTCCACTGGGCTCAGTCCCATGCAATCTAATGATGATAGATCCAACCTGTCCTCATTAAAGGGATAACACATCGCCTTATGTGTGATTTATCATAATTTAATAGGGCACAAACATTAAAATTTAGATTGCTATTATTTAGCTAGGTACACACTTCTTTACTCTTAACTCCTTCATTAGCAAAAAAGTCCGCCACAGCATCGACTTCTCTACAGGCATGTGATATTTTAACTTTTTCAAACTTGGCCAATTTCAATTTGGCTTCATCAATCATGAATTGATGGTCCACGAGGGTGGGGACTTGCCACAGAGGCAGTCAATTATGTTTTTGGAGTCTCCTTCAAGCCATAAATTTTTAATGTTAATTCTTTGGGCTAAATTTATGATATGGTAAGTGCCAGCCGCCTCCTCCAGGTGATTAGTTTGAAAGCCAAGAGGTGAGGCAATCACACCTATGAAGTTTCCATTGGAATCTCTTATAACTCCTCCACAGCCCGTCGCCCCCAGATTGCCTTTAGCTACACCATCAAAGTTAGCTTTGATCCACCCGTTAGGCGGAAACGTCTAGCAAACTCCCTCTCTATCCTTTTTGGCCTTCATAATAGAACAGGACAAATTATGATTTATGTTCAATTCCTTAGCAACAAAAAGATCATAGTTCGAATACTCTGCATGCCTGGTCTTCCTATCCTTCTGGGCCACGACACTGAAGTTTTCCTTTAGGGATCTGACAATTTTTTCAAAGACATAATCCACAGAGGCTTCTTTGCCCCTAAAAATTATGTTGTTGCATTCTTTCCAAAGGCCCCAAGCAATGTGAGGGAAGGATAAATCCCAAAATGATCTAAGTAAAGGATTCCTTTTCGAGGCTTTCCACTGAGAGAAGAGATCTTCAATGGACAACGGGAAAAACCAAGGAAAATTCCAGAACCTGATAAAAATTTCCCAAGGAGAAGCAGCAAAAGGGTAATGAAGGAATAAATGACTCACAGATTTAGCATCCATCTTACAAAGATAGCATCTATTAGGGATATGAAATCCACGTTTACATAGGTTGTCAATTGTAAGCAACTTATTTTGGAGAAAGATCCAAAAGAAGATATTAATTTTAGGTATTAGATGTTTGCACCAAGCTTTAGACCAAAAGGGAGGATGCTCTAGAGAAGAAGTGATCTTAGCAAAAGTAGAAGACATAGAAAAATTACCAGAGGGATCATCAATCTAGAGCATTAATAAAGTGTTACTAATCCTCCAAACAATTAATTGAAACAAGGTTGGTTCCACCTTCCATGTGGGTGTCATATGTGCTCCTATTATTTAGGAACACATCTTGTACGTCCCCACATGGTCCTATTATTTAGGAATAATTACAAATGTCAGTTTACATAATCATTTCATTTGAATTTAATCTCTTTCTAATCCTAGTGTTGGGGAACACTTTCCAAGGACTTAGGAGATACATGAAATATGTTTAGGATTATAATTAAATGGCATCCTATTCCAAACATTCTCCCACTTGACATTATACATTGCAATTAATCAAAACAAGGAATCATTATTATAAATCAAGTACAAGACTTAAGGCCAATGTCCTTCCTGCACCCACTAATCAATCGATGTCAACTTCAAATGTAGCCTGTATAATAATGAAGCTCCAAGAAAATGATTAATACTCGAAACCAAGAGAACCTATCTTTAAGATAACCATCCAAGAACAACAATGGATCCACATCATTGCCAAATTCTCCCACTGAATTGTGATACTAAGCAACCCATGGCATCATGATGTACACAACCAAGACCAAATCACTATCATAAGCTCAAACCAAACCTATGTATCCATGGTCTCCATGACATTGTGATACCAATATACAAACAAGTCCCTACATATCCACCATCCTACAAAATAAGACTTCAATGTAACAACACACATAGACATGTGATTAAAAACCTCTGAAGTAACTCACTATAGTAAAGTGTAACCAACCCAAGAGAGGTTCCCTCTCATATAGAGCACATATACCTTCTGGAACTCCCATTGCATAGGTAATGTCAAATCTGAAAACAAGATTACAACATTAACAAGTCCTCTTATAACACTTCACATAGAGAATGTGGCTTAATCCTTTATCATTGTGTCAAACTCTGTAGAGTAAGATCTCCTTCAACACTCCCAAACTGAAAGTATATCAACATTTAACCATTCAAATTATAATGAAACATGGGAAAACTTAGATGTAAACCTCTCATAGAAAGTACATCAAACTCAACCAAACATTCCCACAACATAAGGGAATATGCCCAAAGCCACTATCTCCTATACCTCTCCTACCCAAATCCTTAGAACTAACTCAAGTTCAAAATTGCAAGGAGAAAAATGGAAATACATAAAAGCATGCATCTCCTTCTCAAGACTAATTCATAAGAGAAGAAAATATAAATATAAAAAAATTCATCTAATAATTAGGCAAGCAAAACCTCTTAGATCATTTTACCTACCGAGTAGACCAAAAATGGGATACAAGATTGTCTTGTGCATACAATAGACAAACTTCTCGTCAAGTCTATGATGGAATCCTATCCATTTCCAGGTGTAGGCTACTTAGTTTTTTCTATTTTAAAATATTTACAAACTTAACCATTATGACATATATCTCTTAGCAGAACAAATATCTAGTCTAACCCAAGTCTCTCTAGTACACATGAGCACCTTCTAATAAATCCATGCCAAATTCAAATGAAACCTATATACTCATGAAGCTCCAATAAAATTATTAATATTCAAAAACCCAAAGAGAACTACATCCTCTCCAAAAGGAAGAACAATAACACCTTTACCAAAGAATCTAAGGATCCACCATGAAACAAGATATTAAAACTTCTTCAAATCACATGGATTTAACCATATCTAACCAAATCTTCCACTGAAATGTGATACCAAGCTATACATGCTAACAAGATAAACATTAAACCATCACTATCAAAATATCCCATTGAAATATGTAACCAAGGAATCCATGACATCATGATAACCATCTCCTATAAGATCATTCATGGCCTCAACACAACCATAATCTCTAAACCAAGAAGATAAAAACACACGTCTTTTAAAAATCTATAATAATAGTAAAATATCCCACTACAACCAATATAAACCTTCAAAATTTCAAGAGAAAGGTGTCCAAACTCTACCCAATCGTTATCTCTGATACCACTTTGTACAAAATGAAGGTAAAATCATAGATTAAAAATTGTACAACTATCATATTGTAGATCTAATTAAGTGTTCTTTGGTTCAATTCTTTGTATGATTAATATTTTTAGATCAATTTTACCAATTGTATAAAGAGATAGAATATTTTAGAGGAATTTGATAGAAGAGAGAAGTGACACAACATATACATGCAGAAACCCTTTCGAGAAAAAACTCCACCACTAGAATCAATACTGCTTGTATTATTCAACCTTCGAAGAATATTAAAATAATATTGTATCAATCCTTGATTAATATGTGTGCATGCCTTCAACAATCCTTCTTCACAACCTGCAATAAACTCTCTTTGACTATCATTCAACTCACATTAAAATCTCTCATATACTTGTTACAATAAATAGGAAATATTGAGCTTTGTAAACTCCTAAGAGTTAACAATTACAAAGCATTAAAGCTTCTGTCAAAAACCTATGCCTATTTTTTTCAATTAGAGTTTCATCTTGTAACTTGAAGCAAAAACAAATTCTCCTCAATGTGGCCATCTCAAATTGAACTCCTAACTGAAATTTGGATTAGAAGATATCTTGGAAGCTTCACCTCAAATTTGGAGGCCAAGACAGGGCCCACTTAATTGAACCTTGTAAATATCTTTACCTATGAACTTTTTTGACTAAAATATGTTAACTTGGGTGCCCAAGGTGGGCTCAAGTTAATCTTGGTTAACTGAAACATATCTCTCTATCAATTTATGCAAACAATGTGCATGCTTGATCACCCTCACTTAATTGAAAGTACATCAAATTTTTATCTATCATGCAACTAAAGTCATTACCAGGAAAATGAAGTCAACTAACATGAAACTAAAACTAACTATATGCAAGTCAGGTCAACTAGCATGCAACTCAAGTTAACTAGCTTGCAGCTCAAAATAATTACACGCAACTGAATATAACTGAACCATAATTGAACTAAAGTAAACTAAATTGAACTAAACTGATACTAAACTCATAAGGCCACTCCACTCTTTTAAATATCAATCCCTATTTTGTAGGAAAAAAACATGCATGACTAAAGTGTTACTAATCCTCCAAAAAATTAACTAAAATAATGTGGGTTGCACCTTCCATGTGGGTGCCCCATGTGCTCCTATTATTTAGGAAAACATCTTTGACATCCCCACATGATCCTATTATTTACAAATAATTACAAATGTAAATTTACATATTTATTTCATTCGAATTTAATCTCTTTCTAATCCTAGTGTTGGGAAAGACTTTCTAAGGACATAGGAGATACATGAAATATGTTTAGAATTGCAATTAAATGGAATCATATTCCAAACAACAGATTCCAAAAAGGGACTTAATTGAGAGGTTTCAAAATCAGGGTCCCAAGACCCATGGAGGACAAAGATGTCCTAGTTGGCATTTTAGTCCTAGTCAACAAAGCAAGGACACATAGATAGGAACATTAAATGATCATTTATCTTTTGTGGTTTTTCAAGATTTTCAAAAAAATAAAATAGTTTAATAGGCTTGTGGATGTAAACTAGGACCAAATTAAGCCATAAATGAACATAAATAAAGAAAGGAAAGCACAAAAAAGTGTGAAAATGCAATGGTATGCATTTTACTACACTAAATTTAGAACCCACTTTAGTGAGGGCATGAATTTGCTTCAAAATCACACTTAAGTATCCAACCATATAATTAAGAGGGGTTGAAATACATACAAAATTTAGTAAGATATGATGACAACAATCAAGAGGATGGCCAAGTCCCCAGGATCAAGATCTTATGGAAGACTAACATACAAACAATTGAACACACTTGGAGATGATATATGAAGCCATAATAAGATCACAAACATACAACATGAAAGAAAATAAAAAGGAAAAAGGAAGATAACTACTATGGATCAAGATTTGATTGGTCATCCAAAGCACTATGGACTAGATCTAGGCTAAAAGAGGTTTACATGTGGAATGTGATGTCTACTATGTAAAGAAAATGCACACTCATGAGGGCTAGTGGGAGCTAGTTGTGCACTAGGTGAGCCCCAAGAGGTACCATATCAAATCCATACCTCCATATATTTCATAAGGTACAAAAATTCATGCTCGAAAGGCTAGTGAAGCTATTTATTCACTAGTTGAGCCCCAAGAAGTCCATATCAAAGCCATACCTCCATGAATTTAATTAGGAAAAATGGAAAATACACACTCACATGGGCTAGTGAAGCTAATTGTTCACTAGGTGAGCCCCAGGAAACCATATCAAATTAGTACCTCCATGGGTTTAATAAGGCTCCAAAATAAATTAAATGCAACAAGAAATATAGATGTTCAAAGGGATTTTTATTAGTTTGTGCAAGGTCTTACTCCTAGGGGAAATTGTGCTTAACATCTCCAAGATAGGATAGATACATGGTCTCATCTTGGGGAGAATCACACCCAATGCTTCCAAGACAAGACATGTGGAAAAGGTCTCATCTTGTTTCCAAGAGAGGACAAGTGCAAGGTCTCATCCTATGGAACATTGTATCTAATTTTTCTAAGAGTGGACAATGAAATATTGCACTCTCGAAGGGATTCAAACCCAAAGACACCACCAAGAGGGAAAACACATCACATAAAGAAAGAAAATCACATCAAGGAACATGAAAAAAATTTAAATAAAATCATGCTAAATAATTCCAATGTATGCCCCAACTTTAAAGAAATTTCTAACACCTTACTATGAATAGTTTCTTTAAAGTAGCGAAAAGAAAAAGGAAAAGAGGGTTGCCCCCTAGAAACACTTAAAGGATCTATGGATTTGGGGTCAGTATCTATCTTTGTTGTAGTAATATTAGAGAGCTTGGAATTGTCATCATTCCCCAAATACACACATAATTGGAAGAACAAAACAAAGAGAGTGAAAGAAAGGAAAATTATTTTGGGTCAACATGGAAGAAACATAGGGTGTCTCGATGCCTTACATCATCACCAAAAGGAAAACACAAGAAAAAAATAAAAATTTAAATGAAAAGGTAAAGATATTAAGACATAGAGAAGAATGAAGTTACAAATAGAGGAATGCAAAAAGAGAGAGAAAAATAAAACAAAACATCATGGGGGATCACAATATGAACATGAAAGAGAAATTGAAAAGAAAAAGAATAAAATACTAGTAAGGCACATGCAAATCAACCATCAAACAGGTCATCTGCATCCCACTCTTGTTTGGTATATGTAGAATTAAAATCACTAGCAAGAGGGATCACATCAAGTGTTGTTCTAGGAGAAGCACAAGATTCAACACATGGTGAATCACTCAGTTTAGGAGGATCATCATGGTTTTTTATTGTTTTAGCTCATGGATGAGGAAAAAAAAAAATTCAACTCATTATGCACTTCCTCATAAATTTAATTTGTCTCCTAATTGTCATCCAAGTTAACCATAATAGGATGAAAAATTATGATATCCATAGAATTTTTTGATCCTTGTGTGGAATTAATAGGCTTTGTTAAGAGAGGAGGCTTATCATTTATTGCTTCTATCAAGTTCAGATTTTTATTTTTAATTTTTTTCTTGTCATTCATATTTTGAGCAATAGAACAACACCTATTCCTATGCTCTCTAGAATTCTGGTTTATTTTATCAAAATTTTAAAATTGTGTTTGTGTAGAAGTAGGTTGATCAACCATAAGTACCTTTTCTTCTTGTGAGGGGACAATGGAAGAAACCTTGGAAGGTTGTTCGGCCACTTTCTCTTTGGCTTTTTAAATTTTCTTAGGCAACAAATTAGGACTTGTTTGGTTTTCTCTAGGTCTCTTGCAATAAATAGGTAAGAGTTTATTCATGGATGGGTCTTGGTTTTTTAGGAAGACTTTAGGCTCAGCATTTTTTTGTTTAGGTAGTTCAAGCATAGGTGGAGGTTCTATCATGGGTGGAGGAAATTTTTCAATGGATAGCTTGGTTATGCAATTTTATTTGAAATTTTGTAGGATAGGAAAAGGAAGTCCTCAAACTATCTTATAGGTTCCATGGTCTTAGTCCAAAAATAATCGAAGGATAAATTTCCATGAGAAGACAGGGTTTTAAAGCCACTATGGTATACAGTGAATATTTCCTTATTGACTGGAAACTTTAAGCACTTGTGGATAATGAATGGGATTGCATTCATGGAGTGAAGCCATTTGTAACATAAATTCACATGAAATTGATCTAAATTATATATAATAGAGAATGATACATTTTATTTCATTGGTCCTAATTGTAATGGGAGTGTGATCGAGACTGTTGTAGAAGGAGAAAAACTATCATGTGTTTTAATCCATGCTTTTGGTTTATCATATATATCTTGAGTGAGTTCATGGACATATAAAATTTCTTATATTATCACATTATCTCAATAGAAGGGATCAATTAAAGTCCCAGGAGTGGGTTTTTTATTGATTCTATTGGCTATGTAAAGAGGACTATCAGATGCATGTTTAATTGTTTTTTTTGAAGAAAAATTAATGTCAATGGTTTGTTTTTTATGAGGCTCAATGTCAATCACTCATATCATTCTATCAATAGGAATTTTTTCATTAGTATACATATGACTCTATTCATCATCATCCATAAGAATTTTTTCATGATTTCTCATATTTTAATCATGTATGTCAACATTCATCACATTAGGCTTAGTTTTTCTAGCCTTAACAAATGAAATATTATGGTTGGGCATGGGATTGGTAAAAATTTGAAACTTTTTGTTGGGAGGAGCCACAAAATTATTACCTTTGTCATTCAAAACTTCAATTAGGATATGATTGGAATAAATAAGGTCTTGCACAAGATATTTAAGACACTTGCAATTTTCGGTATCATGTTCTTTTTTTGTGATAAGTGAAATATGCATTGTGTATAAAGCCCAGAGGTAATGGTTTGCTAGGGTCAAGGAGTCAAAGGAGAGGTAAGGTAAGAATATTTTTGTTCACCAGAATGAACCATAGATAAAATGGGAAGTGGGGATGATGACTTCCTATTCTGTCTAGGTCATTCAATTATATCCTAAGAACCCTAATTGGATTGACTATCAACCTCACTAGGTGAGTCAATTCTCAATTTTGAGGACCTAGGAAGGGGGTTATTTTATATCTTAAGGGGTTCACCACCAAGAAAATGCTCGGAAAATAAAATATTGGAAAACACAATGTGATATGAAAAATGACCTAAAATAAGCTAAGTGAGAGATGCAAATGGTGAAATTAAGCAACACCAAGTTAGGGTATGTGTACCTTGGAAGTATTAAAATTATGTGAGGATTCTAGAAATTTAAAGAAGCTACCAAAATATGGCTTGGAAGACTAAGAAACCCAACATGGCATATTAGTCTTGCTGTTATATTTTGAGGAAAATACAAAATCTTTGAATATCAGAACTAGATTTGAAAGAATATCCGAGAGATATTCCTAGGATGACAAAGGTTCCCAAGGAAGAATATTAATCTCGCTCTAAATTTCTAAATAAAATTAATATGGTCCTTAGCTCCAAGGTCTGCACTTGCTTCTTTCTAGATCTCATATTTTGAAATTTTGGAATCTGACCTATAGGTGAGTTTCCATGAAAATGACAAAGTTGTAATGCAAATTTTTTAAATTTTAAATCATGCACTCTAAATGATCTTGATGTCCTCAACGTAGATCTACAAATACAAACATGCAAGAGAGGGAAAAATTGTTGATTGTTAGTGAATGTGGGTTTTCCTTGGTCAAACCCCTTATAGGTAATTAAACCAAATGTTGAAATGAAACATGAAATATATAAATGATATGACCTTCGATAGTATCTTGTGAATAAAATGTGTAATCTACCATGTAGTGGACATGAAGAATGTAGATCTTCGATCCTTGGGTTTTATTTGAGTAATGGTTATAAATGGATCTTCAAGGCTACATCCGCAATCTATGCTCAACAACATGAATGTATACACTAAACCCTTGAAATGATTCTTGAATCTTGATGATGGATCCAAATGCTTGGTGAATTTATTTTGAATAAATAAACTTTCCCTATAAAATTAATACTTAAATGATTCTTATGAAAAATTAGTGGAGGAACCTTGTATTTATACTTATTCATTCTTAATATCCTAAAATTAAAGCCAAAAAAGATAAAATATTAATTCATTAAATAAAAGAGGCTAAATCCCACCTAAATTTGAAATTGGACCACAAAAATAATCCTAGGAGGAGTAAGATGCCCTAGGTAGTGTCTTAGTCCCAAAGCTCAAATCTTGGGGCACAGACTCCAAAATGGGACCTAATTAAGAGGTTTCAAAATTAGGGAAGGGTATGTGGAGGATCATCATGGAAAAAATAGGCCCTTAAGTGGTGATGAAAATTCAAAAAATTAGAGTTAGGCAACTTGACCTAAAAATTGGAATAAGTTATCTAGGTATGTGCAAGATCATCATGGAAAAATAAGGCCCTTAAGTGGCAATGAAAATTCATAAAATCGGAGTTAGCCAACTTGACCTAAAAATTTGAATAAGCTATCTTGGTATGTGCATGATCATAATGGAAAAAATAGGCCCTTAAGTGGTGATGAGAATTCAGAAAATTAGAGTAACGCAAGTTAATGTAAAAATTTGAATAAGTTATCTATATTATTTCCAAGATATATAACAATAGAATCTATAGAAAATTGAATTTTATTTCTAAACTACTAGGTTTATTAAAAGAATAAAAAATCTGTTTGGTGAAATTTTTAAATTTCAATGCAGTAGTACTTAAATTTCAATGAAAAAATAAGAATTAGGTGTCTATCTGACCACCCTAACCACAATAAAATGATAATACTTTTTTATAAGATTTTAGATATAAGTAGAGGACTCATGTATTGATTCGAAGCATATATTTTTGTAATTTTTTTCTAAGTAAATAATTAATTATTATTTTTTAAGAACAACTTTTAAAAATATAAAAACTCGTTTGTCTGAAAACCATAACTTGGTAAAAAATTCATGAAATTCAATTTTTCTTTTTTTAATCCTATATTATGTGAAGCATATAATGTGACACATGTTTCAAACTCAAAAAAATGTGATATTGTTTGAAAGCTAGAGATGTTTTCCAATCAGCCTATCAATCAGGACTTTAGTCATAATTCAAATAGAAAATGAATTATTATTATTAATTAAATTCAAATTAAAGCACAATTTATATTGGTGGAAAGCTGAGAATCTCCTTTAAAAACCCTTTTTTGTTTCATCAATTTTGGGTAAAAAAAAGTCGTCAGCCACATGGACCATCATATCAATTACATATCGCCACTTTTTGGCCCATCATGATCCTACACATACCCATCTATATTACTTGAAAAATATGTAAGAATAAAATCTGTAGTAATTTGAATGTAGTTTCTAAACTACTAGGTTTATCTACAAAAATATCGATTTGGTGAAAATTTGAAATTTCAATGCAGTAGTGCTTCAATTTCAGGGAAAAAATAAGAAGTAGGTGTTTGTCTCACCACCCTAACCACAATAAAATGATAATATTAATTTATAATATTTTATATATAAATAAAGGACTCATGTCCCGATGTGATGTATATTTTTTTGTAATTTTTTCCAATTAAATAATTAATTATGAATTTTTTATTGCAACTTGTAAAAAATATAAAAACTTGTATGCTTGACCATCTTAACTTTGTCAAAAATTCATGAAATTAATTAATTTTTTTAATCCTATAGTATGCAAAGCATAGAATGTGACACATGTTTTGGATTCAAAAAATGTGATACCCTTTGAAATATATAGATGTTTTTCAATTAACCTATCAATCAAGACTTTAGTCATAATTCAAATAGAAGATGAATAATAATTATTTATTAAATTCAAAGTAAAGAATAATTTATATTGGTGGAAAGCTGAGAATCTCCTTGAAAAACCCTTTTCGTTTCATCAATTTTAGATTAAAAAAAATTCATCAGCCACATGGGCCATCATATCACTTACATATCACCACTTTTTGGCCCATCACGATCCTGTGCATACCCAATCCCAAGACCCATTGAGGATATGGTGGTGTTTTAGTCTTAGTCCATAAATCAAGGACACATAGACATAAACATTAAATGATCATTTATCTTTTGAGGTTTTCCAATATTTTCCATAAAAATATATAGTTTATTAGGCTTGTAGACTTAAAATATGACCTAATTAAGCCATAAAGAAGCATAATTAAAGCAAGACAGGCTTAAACAAGCATGAAAATATAAGGGTATGCATTTTAATAAGCTACAACAAGGTGAAAAAGGAATGAATAGTCCTCTATGCACATTGATACCAACATCCAACATAGAACCTATATAAGAAGAAAAACAAGAAATGGAAACTATGTCAAAGTTAGTAGATGATGATTGGGGTTCCTTAGAGTTCACACCCTTGTTTATAGGAGAATACATAATCACAAGAAAAGAAGATGATTTAAATAAAGGCAAAAAATAGTCATGTAAACTTAGAATTAATAGGATAACTCACAAGTATCTACCCCATCCACTCTTGAAGAAGATACAAGGTATACAAAAAAATTTGATGAGATAGATTATTAATAGCCACCAACCCTAAAAGAAATAGAAAAAAATCATGGGAGAGGTTATGAGCTTATGAAAAAAGTGGGTTATAGTGGTAAAGATTGTGGAAAGAAAGAACAAGTCATTTGTGTTCCCATAGAACCCGACACACAAGAAACAAAAAATGGTTTGGGGTATTTCCGTATAAGATTACGCAAGCAACAAATAGACCATCATTAAACATCAACATCATCATCTAAAAACCCAAAATTAGTCTCACCTTGAAACATCTTGAATTTCTTGATATGGATTCCAAAACATCATGGGAATACTTTGAGGATGATGAAGCCTTCAATTTTTTTTAGGTGTGTATGATAAGACATCTACTACTCCTGAAAGGAAAAAGATTACATGCACTATGATTAGCACCAAGTAAAAAGACGCAAAAGAGGAAAGTAATGAGACAAATATGGGTAAAGAAGAATACAACACTGAATTTCCAAAGCCAAGTACACTTCCTCTAGGGGATATAATCGAAATAAAAATTGACATAAATGATAAGGATAAAGTCATTAATATAGGAAAATGCCTTGATGATGAAGAACAAGAAGACCACACAATATTACTTCATTAATTTTACAATACCTTCGAAATACTTGAATTTTTTTTACAATTCCTTATATTGGATGTTATGGTTGTGTTGCTCTATGTGGTTATCATTGATGTTAACACAATTATAATTAATGCTACTTAAGGTTGTATATGTTGAGGATATCGAGAAAATTCTAAAAATAATATTGTTGACAACTAGTGAAGCTCAGAAGGTCATAATTTTAGAAAGTTTTGTATGTTGAAGATCTGAAGGTGCTCTTCAAAGGGTTTGCTGTTGAACCTTTCTAGTATGTTGTCTAAAATTTTTAAAAGTTTGAATCAAGATTTGTGGAAGTTATGAAAATATGTGTTCCTACAATTATTTAGTTTTTGTAGATGATGTTCTTGAATGAGGCGGATGAAATTCTGGTAATTTCATGTGTTGTGTATGTACTTGTGACATTTGTGGATGAGTCCAAATAGTGATATATCCTTTTTGTATGTCTGCAATGATTGGAGTGTTCATGATCAAATATTTTTCTGACGTGTGCCCAAGTTTCCATGTTCTTGGCCAATATAATGGTTTTAGCATGTTCCGGATCCATGAGGATTAATATTTTATTGTTTAACATGTTTGGAGGTGTTTGTTTGGGTCTTCACTATGTTGTGACTAACTTGTGTTGATACACATTGAAATTTATTCATGTATTGAAGCCGATAGTTGTAATTTATTGTTTATTTGTGGCCGACTAAATAGTGGATGTAAATTAGTGTAGCAAATATATATGTATATATGAGATTTTTTTCCTCATTTAGAGTAGTGCTCAAGAGAAATAAAGGTCAGATCATTCAAAGTAGAGTGTGGAAGATATTGAGAAGAGTGTAGAAGAGTTTGCACAATTTTTTGTGTGCCTAACCAAAACTATAATAAGGCTTTTGTAGAAGCTAATTTCTCAGTTCAACTTTATCAAATTGATTTAATTTGATTACTCTATGTAAGGAAGTGAGCCTTCCCTTTGAGCAGTGGTCTCTAGGGAGTGTGCCTAAATGAAAGTGATTTTTTTTTCTTCATTATACTTCTAACAAGGTATAACGTTGTGGACTAACATCCACTGTGGTTTTATGGCTAATAGGGTTTCCGCGTATAAAATCTTGGTGTTCATGTGTCTATGATATGTTGTTTTAATTATTGCATTGTTAAATATTAGATCTGAGATTTAAGGTTGATTAATGTTGTATAAGTTTATTTTTGGTAACTGATTCACCACCCGTCTTAGTTTTCTATCCTTGTTTTTCCAACACTTACTATCTTTTAATTTCCAAGGTAAGGAAAAATAATTGGAACTTGGCATCAAATGAGCCATTGATGGAATTTCTTCAGCTGATGCATTAATTGAAAGCTTAATGCTTGTCTGTGTATGACTCTGCAAGTGATATTTTAGGTGATATTTTGCCATCCATTTGAATTATTTAAATTTGGTATTCACATGGATTCTTGTTCACTCTCTCTATGGTTTTTTAAATTTATATTATATTTGATGGATATGGATAGGATTTTCAAAGCCTTTGTTCCTCCCAAGTGGCATGAAATCCATGATAATTCTCCAATAATGGAGGATAAATTAAGTAGGGCATTCTCTTTTGAATGAAAATAGCTGATAGACGTCATTCAATTTATCATGAGCTTCGACTGGATGGACTTGAATGTCGTGGAACTTCTATACAAATTAGCCTCATAGTTTGCATCAAATCTAATGGATTTACTATGGAATGTGGAAATGTTAAAAATTTTATTAGACTCTTATATATTTCCTCATGTTTTCCATCTCTCCTCACTTCAGCCAGCTTTGGAAGCTTACAAAATCCTCCAAGTTTCAAATCTAGTAGGAGGAATAATATATAAATAATATGTTCTATCAGATACAAGGCTTTCTAGGCATATCTATGCTATCCCATATGGAATTCTCAATGACTACTATGAATTCAATGTACAACTCTTGATTCTTAGGTACCCATATGAAAATTCTATTTGTAAGCCCATTCAGGAACTCTATAATTATGAATATCTTCTAATCAAACATGCTTAAATTGAGCCTCATAAGGAACTTTATTTTTCACCTCCTACGAAAATTGTGTCTTTAGAGGGAAGCTCAACTTGAAAAACCCACATTTTCTTCTTGGACTTTTTGGTGGATTTTTGATATTTTATCTTGCTCCCTCAACTTTAGTTTGCTAGATTGCTACTAACATTTTGGGTGAAATTTTACTTGGGTTTTGTGGATGGTGGCCTCTTGTTTTCCTAGCCTATTATTCGAGACTTCCAAACTTTTGATGACATGAGTCTAATTTTGGTTTTGACACCACCCTGGTCTTCTATGATAGTTTTTCTAGGTCTCTCTTATTTTTTCTCTTTCTTGAGCATGTTATCACGTTTCTCTTGTACTTGGTGCCTATGGAATGTTTCTCATATCTTGTAATCGATGGAAATCCCTTGTATGGATACTTTTGGTCCATGCAGTTTCTCTAACTACTTCTATAACGATATGTAAGTTTTTTATTTTATAGTGTATTTTTCATGGATTTTCCAATTTTATAAAAAATAAATTGTGGTTTGATTTCTAATTGTTATTTATGCATTATATCTCTCACAATTGAATGAAACAAGAAAATCAAAAAATAGATTAATCCATTTGGTTAATCTATTTTGGGTGAATCTCTTTTTATTTTTTTTAAGTACCTTTGAGAATTTGGTTGTCTAATAGGAATTCTTCTAGAATTGCTTCCTTTTTTTCTGAATTTTCTATCATTTCCTTGAGTTTTCTTCTAATTGTCAACCTTGATAGATATATAATTTTGTTTCAAGCTTTTTCCTTGTTCATGTCCCAGACCACCTTTATCCTTCGATCATTTTTGAATTCAATCAACTCATAAAGATTTAAATAGAACTTGCCTTGAAAATATTTTCACGAACTCTTTTATTTTCCATATATGATCTTAGGGTTAATACTTGTTCAATTTTTGGACATTCATCATTTTCTCTTTGTACTACTACATTCAAAAATTCCTCAATTCTTTTCTTTTCTTCCACTTGCAATTTTAGTCAGCTGACATCTTAATTAACTTCTCTATGTCTTTATTTGAACTTATTTATTTTTGATCTCAAATGTTTTATACATTCGTTTGGTTCTCCTATTCTTACCTTAAGAATTTTCTCCTCACATTCATCTCTGTCAAGGTCTTAAAGAGAAACTTTAAGTTATTATTTTTCAAACATGCAATCTTCTTTTATGTATTTAATTGTAGAGATCTCTTCTAGAGGAATAAGATATATTTCACTAGCTATGTGTTCAATCTCCAAGATCTTCCTGAAGTTATTAGGCTTTTCACATGGAAGTAGTCTTTGGTGCCCATTGTTGAACACCCATAATAGTGAGAAGGGGAGTAAATCAATATTGTATTAAACAATTTAGTCATAATACATCCAATAATAAAAAACATATCTAATTGCAATTATAAATGAAAATATGAAAGACATCACAATGCCACATAACACTTGAACACAAGGATTTTTATGTGGAAAACCCAAAAAGGGAAAAAACATGGTGAGTAGTACTCATAGTATATTATAACCATTTATAAGATATTACATGGGCTCGCTGCTAGGACTCATTATCCTTATAAGGCTCATAACTAACAATAGATACAAAAAAAAAGTGGCTACACAATTAAAGTATGAGCTGATATAAGATGCACCTTCCTTGTGCTGAGTTAAGCTCCAATGGCATTCTAAATGAAAAATATTGCTCTATTTAGTTGTCGCTCAAAATAGACAACAATTCTACCCTCAATATAATCATACCCATACAAATTATTAGGTTCACACAGTATCAGATCTAGCATTTATCATGTTACCTTCTCATCACATCATGAAACTCAATTTTTTTCAACATATATACACTATTACATCCACATACATCAATTAGGGCGACCTAATTAGATGTAGTCCTATTTGATAAAAAATAGCTTTCTTAGACTCAAAATTGAAAAAAAAAATCTTTGCGCTAAACAAAAAGTCCAATACTTGAATTTAGGTCAGCACAGATCTAAAATAGATCCCCTTAACATCTTTAACACATATGAATATTCATTTCACTATTCAAGTATTACATCGACAAGGGTTTAGAGTTAAATAAGAAATAAACCAACTAATCACACACTAATTATTCATCAAATCAAATAAGCGCACACCAACTAGAATATATAAAATACTAACACCTATAAACCATATCCCAAAATTGTAGAGTCTGAATAAAAACACCAGAGGAATGTGGACCATATACCTCATACTGTCTTACACAGTATAAGTAAAGAAACTATGTGTTTAGATTTTTCAATTGTAACCTTCATCTTATTCACCCAAAATCATTAAAATATTGATCATGGATGTATTTATTAGATGTAAATAACATACTATTACCACATAAGTTTAACTTCTAACATAATAAAATCAAGACCAAATTACCAAATCAAGGTGCAACAAAAAACTGTTTACTGGATTAAACAAACTAGTGTTTCATAGCTTTGTACTTTTACCCTTCAACAACCTTTTCTTTCATAATATTGAAAATCCTAGCATAATTTATATTTTTTCTTTTAGTATTTGCATAGATTTCATTCTATAAAGCCCGAGATAAGTTGGGAATATTATGAAATTATAATTATTTTATGAAAGGATTTGTAAATGGGAAATTTTCTAAAACTATAAAATTTAATTTCTTCATATAAAAACCAATTGAATTCATATTGTTTGAAGAGAGGATTCTATGTGTCTAAATAAAATAGAAGTGAGAGAAGAGGTGAATCATCATCTCTTCCTAATAAAAACATAAAAAAATAAAAATTGATTTAAGGGATTAAACTACGATTATCAATATTTCTCTAGTTCAATGAAGGGTAAGGATTAGACAATAATAAATTGCAACTTATCTTAAAATTGTAGCTCCTTTGAGGGTAGATCCTAGAAAAATACACTCAATGAAAATTATAATATGGAACATACTAATTCTCTCCTAAAATATTAAAAAAATAGAAGATGTAGGGATTTTTAGAAAAAGTCTCTCAAGGTGTAATATCCCATAATATTTTTCCCTTTAGTTAAGTAACTATCAACTTTTGAACAAAACTTATTGGTAAGAACAAACCATAATAGTAGAAAAATAGGAATTCATTTTGTGGGCTTTTTAGTCCAATGATATATCATACCAAATATTAATAATAGACTCATGATTAGTCATCTATATTATCCAACTATCAAATAAATTATTGATCTTAAATATGTTATTTTATATGTAAACCTCTTATGGGATGAACACATACAAATAGGGTTCCACCTTTTGGGAGATCGAACTAGGAGGACCTATCTCACTCTTAGTTCATTAATGGAAACCATAGATCCCTCAATCAAGTGACTTAATTGTTGGGAATTACCTTAACTATCATGTAATATTTTTCCATAGGTGCTTTAAAGGGGGTTCACCACTAAGAAAAATGTTAGAAAGAAGGAAATGAAAGGAATATGTAAATGTAGTTATGTGATCTACAAAATGGAACTTGTGGATGCTAAAATATGCAAATGGCTAGTATAGCTCCTAAGATCCTCATAGAATAACATGACATTCCTCAAAAACAAATAATAAAACCAAATCAAGCAAGTAAAAAAGACATGAAATGTAACCTATTCTATGATGGATTGGTGCCCTTTGGATATGCAAAAGAGCCCTTTCCCAACCCTTTCCAAGCTAATGAGATAGACAACTATATGCTCTTGAGCTCAAGTCGCCTATAGTGGAGATGCTTTCAAATGTGGATCCTGAAATGAGAGAAAATGCATTGCATTTATAGGAGAGAGGAGAAGCCAAGATTAGGAAATGTCGGACTAAATCCCATCCAATATGAGAGAGCCACTTGTCACAATGGGATTGGCCCATGCTTGTGCAATTTTTGGCCAATGTGCCCATTCAAATTTGAAAATGGCCATAAATGCACGTGGTTGAGGGTTTTTGGCGGGAATTGTGTTTGTCCAAAAAAGTCAAAAATGAGAGTTAGTGATGGTATATTCCTTGGGAATATGCCCTTGTGAGGGAAAATAGGTGCTTTAATAAATCAATTTAAATGATTTATTATGCAAGTAGATGAATCTAGAGGATTCATGTAATTAGGATTAAACTAATCGCCATTTGATTAATCTAATAGGAGTTTAGGTGATATGACATTTGATTTAAATTTTTGTATTTATTTTAAATCAAATGAGAGGAAATGAATATGAGTGATTTAACTAGATTTAATTAAATCAAGACTTTAGGAGGTTTAATTAATTAATTTGATTTAATTAATTAAAAGGAAAGAATGATCAAATGTGATGTTTAATTAGGCAATGTACTTGTTGCATTGGTTCAAAGAATGATGTTGCTGACATCAAAATTTACAAAAAATCTGATTTTTCGGATGCCCCAATGAAAAGAAGTACATTAGTACATTGCCCCCTCAAGAGATCGAGTGAAAATATTGAGGTGGATCCCACGACAAAGAGGTTCAAAATGAATGTATGGATGGTTAAAATATATGATCTATATGATAATGATGATGAAAATGAGATGTTTGGAAGATGCTTAGAATAACAATATTATGCTAAACAACTTAAATGGTTATAAAAATGAGATGTCATGGATGCAGGATGGATGATCTTGTGCTATGATGATATGAAATGATTATGAAAGATGCAAGATGGATGCAAGATGGATGATGTTGTGCTATGATGATATGAAATGATTATGAAAGATACAAGATGGATATAGGATGGATGCCTTGTTAGTGTAAAAGAGGATAGAAGAATGAGAGGGATCAACCCTTGAAATCAAGAAGATGAAGAAGTCCAACAAGTCCCCTAGTCATCGAGACTTTATTGGATATGATGATGAATGATGATGATGTATTGCTTATCCAAGGATGGGAAAAGAGCATACCTTTCTTTACGTTTGATAACACATGTAGGTGCGATGCATCAAGGTATTAAGAACCAGGATGGCGTGGCACCTAGTTTGATGGACTTTGACTCATTAAACAGATAGGAGTACTCTTATTCACACTTGACAAACATGAACTTACTCAGAATGTAGTTTAGATATTCCAGACATCTTGGGCCAAAACATAAAAAGGTAAGCCTTCTTATGTGGTCAACAAGATACCTAAAACATCCATCCTACAAACAAAACAAAGTATGCATGACGAATTTATTTTACAAGGATATCCAACAAGCACAACAAATAAAAAGATAATGATCATTGCCCCATTCCTTTCTCTCTAAACCTTTTTTGTTTAGGCATCATCGAGAGGTCATGGGAATGAGCATAAAATAAGATAAGTCAATAAAAGACCAAATAGAGAAAACCAAAAAAGCTAATGTTCTTCGTACCACTAACCAAGACTAACTACTGTGGGGCACCTGATGCTTGTGTCCATCACAAGAAAGCTTCATCCTAGGACATGTTGTGATCAGGGTTTTCATGGGACTGATTTGGGTGATAAGCTATTGATATTCTAAGTTGACCAACTTGCTTGCTTACTGATCTAGACTTGAGACTTTGACGATTAAGAGTTCACTTTGTAAACTACTAAACTTGTTTTTGACTGACTCACCAAAGGGTGAAAGTGACAATTATTTTATTATGAGTGATGACTATCATGGTTGAAAGCGAGATGAAATGGATGCACCATATTGGGTTTTCAGATATTTTGAGGCTATTTTTGGTATTTTCAAGATTTATGACAAACATACTAACTTAAAGATGTATCCTACGGGTCTTGGGAGCTGATCCATAGATTAGCCTTGCCTATGTTATACATGGAGAGACCACATAGTTCAACTAATGAAAAACTTGACTTAATGAAAAGATAGATGGGCAAATAGATTGCCATTGTGATAGACGCCTAAGGATTGACCTAAATGTCAAAATAGATGGGCAAACGGATTGCCAATGCGATAGATGCCTAAGGACTGACCCTAACTGTCTCGGGGGATGATCAAACTTTAACCTTGCCTACGTTCAAACTCAGAGAAGATGTAGTTTGGACAAGGTGAAAGACGGACAAGACTTAATGATGAATTTTTGAATATTTTCTTATATTTTGACATGTTTTTGGATTTTTTGATGATTTGGATGTTTTTGGATTTTTGATGATTTTTTGAATGTTTTTGGATTTTTTGATGAGATTGGGAAGAGCACCAAAGATATACACAAATCCGATCCACTACCAGTTTCAAGGACATGCCCCTAGCATTTAAGCAATAGACTACTTCAATAGAGGCAAGACAAGCTGACCTTGGAAATATGCTAAGTAGTACTATGGTGGAATATGATATGGGTATCAGTTCAGGCTATGGTACAGATACAAGCGAATGGGTGGATGGATAATTAATAAAATGTGATGGAATGGATTTGTGAGTTATGCAAATCTTGGTGGATAGAGAGTGCTTTATTTACACTTGATGCATGTTTTCTAGGCTTTCGCCAAGGTACTTGTCGAAAGCGCCACTGAAGTGGTTTTCACTAGAGGACGATTTTTTCTTTACTGTTTTCAATCCTTTTTGGATTTTTTGGATTTTTTTGTTGTCATCAAGATGCTTGTTTGCCAGGTTTTCATCAAGGTAACCTTTTTTCAGGACTTTATCTGATTTTTTTTTTTGTATTTTTTGGTTCTATACCTTGCAAGATTTAGGCATAAAATTTTTTGAGATGAGAGTTGTTCAGAGGCTCGCCTTCTAGTTTTGCTAGTTGATATGCCCCTGGCGTGTAACTTATGGTGATGATGAAAGATCCTAGCCAGTTGGGTTCAAATTTTTCTTTGCTATTTGGGTTTGGTACATTCTTTTGGTTCTCTTTTAGCAGAAGGTCATCGAATTAGAAGGTGTGTTTCCTGATCTTCTTGTTGTAGCCTCATTTCAGTTGATTCTGGTAGACCTGTACATGATCTAGGGCATCCATGCACCTTTCATCTAGTAACTCCAGCTCATTCAATCTTGTAACCTTGTATTCCTCATCTATGATGAGGTTTTGCAAAGATATCCTCAGTGACAAAAGCTCGATCTCGATAGGGAGGATGGCTTCTGATCCATAGACCAGGGAGAATGAGGTGGCATCTCTTGGCATGCGGATGTTGGTGCAGTAGGATTATAAGGTGAGATTTAACTATAGATGCTAGTCACGACCAAAGTCAATGACTATTTTCTTGAGGATTTTCAGAATGGTTTTATTGGTAGCTTCTGCTTGGCCATTGCCTTGTGGATAGTATGGAGTGGAAAAGCGGTGTTGGACTTTCAATTGTTCACACAAGTCATGGACATCCTGATTCTTGAAAGGTGTTCCCTTATCAGAGATAATGGATTGGGGAACATCGTATCAACAAATGAGGTAGTTAAGGATGAACTTGGATATCTGCTTTCTAGTGATGTAGGTCATAGGAATTGCTTTGAGCCACTTTGTGAAATATTCGGTGGCGGTGATGATGAACTTATGGCCATAGGATGAAGTGGGTAAGATTTTACATATGAGATCGAGCCCCCACTGGGAAAAGGGCCAAGGTGTAACTATAGGATGTAATTCTTGAGCTGGTGCATGAATGAGGTCTCCATATTGTTGACACTATAGACACCTTCTCACAAGTTTGTGTGCCTCTCTCTCCTTTGTCGGCCAGTAGTACCCGGTTCTCAACAACTTCTTAGCCAAGGTCATACCACTCGATTGTGAACTGCACGTGCCATTGTGTACCTTCATTAACGTAGTCAAGGCTTCCTTAGGTTTTAAGCAATGTAACAAGGTTCTATCGATGCTTCTACAGAAGAGGGTTTCTCCTAGGATGAAAAATCGTAAGGACCTTTTGAAAAAGGTTCGCTTGAGGTTCGGGGTAATGTTAGCTGGGAGGACTCCTAATCTTAGATAGGTGTAGATGTCATGGTACCAAAGATCACCTAGACCAATGAGTTCACATGCATATTCTGATTCTGGTCCCTTGAAAGTGGATATGAGAAGCTGCTCTACTAGGAATTTATGTTTCGAGACATTGCAAGGGATATCTAGCAAGGATTTGATTGTTGCCATTGCATCCATCACTCTGTTGTTTTCCCTTGGCATCTACTCAAAGGTGATGTCGACAAAATGATTCCTTGAGGCTTTCTACCACTTTTTGTATGGTATAAGCTTATCATCCTTGGTTTGGTATTCACCGTTGACTCGGTTGATGATAAGTTGTGAGTCTCTGTAAACCTTTAATGCCATGATTCACCACTATGTTATAATTTTGAGACCTATGGTTAAAGCCTCGTACTCTACAATGTTGTTTGTATAGGGGAATGCCAGCTTGTAAGATCTCGGTATACAGTCCCCTTATGGGGTGATGAAGAATAAACCGGCTCCTGATCCATGTTGTGTGTGGGAATCATCAAAGTATAGTTTCCAATGGTTGGCTGCACCGAGATTGAAAAGGGACTCATCTGGAAACTCTGATACGAGCAGGTTGTCTATGTAGAGGGGAGCTTTTACTTGCTGGTTTGCAATAACTTGTCCTTTGGTCACCTTTCTCTCGACATACTCAATATCATGTTTAGATAGTATCATCACCCATTTAGCCAATCTTCCTATAAGCATTGCTTTTGACAATAGATACTTGAGGGGGTCTATCTTGGCAATTAACTTAATTTGATGAGCTAGCATGTAGTGTCTGAATTTTTGGGGTGTAAACACCATTGCTAGGAAATATTTTTCTATTGATGTGTAATTGACCTCATGCCCTACCATTGTTCTACTAATATAGTAGATTGCCCGCTCAGTTCCCTTTTCATCATGTTTGGCTAAAAGGGCACCAAGGGCGGTTGTCATTGCTGAGATGTATAGAATCAATGGTTTCCCTATGATCGATGGCATCAACACAAGTGGTGTAAGTAGATATTCTTTGATTTTGTTGAATGCTTGTTCGCACTTGGCATCCCACCTAAATGCTACTCCCTTGTTGAGCAGATGTGAATAGACAATCTGTTTATATGCTAGTTGTGGTATGAATCTCCAGATGGATTGGAGTCTACATTGTAATCCTCTGAGTTTCTTTAGTGTTCTTGGTCCTCCCATATCAAGGATTTCTTTTACCTTTACGGGATCCACTTCTATCCCTCTCATTGAAACTATGTACCCCAACAACTTTCCTGATTGTACCCCAAAGACACATTTCTCTAGGTTGAGTCTAACCTTGTATTTCTCCAGCCTATCAAAAATTGCACTTAAGGTTGCTATGTGATCCTACCTTTTCTTTTATTTAGCCAATATGTCATCCACATATTCTTTGAAATTTTTTTGAATCATGTCATGGAAGATCAGTGTCATGGCTCTTTGGTATGTAGCTCTTGCATTCTTTAGCCCAAATGGCATCACATTCCAATAGTAGGCACCCCAAGGACACATAAATGCTATCTTATGCTAGTATTTCTTTGATATAATTATCTAATTGTATCCCGAGAAGCCATCCATCAGTGATAGCATCTCATGTCCAGATATCATATCCACTATCATGTGAATGTTGGGTAGTGGAAAATCATCTTTAGGACATGCTTTGTTTAGATATCTAAAGTCCATGCAGATGCGGATGCCCCCATTCAGTTTGGAGACTAGCACAAGATTAGATACCCATTCTAGATAGTCAATTGGTCGTATGAAGCCAACATCTAAGAGTTTTTGTAATTCTATCTTCACGAGCGGAGCTATCTGTGGGTGCATTTTTCTTAACTTTTTTTTGACTAGCTTTGCTCCAGGGTGAACGACCAAATGATGAACTAATGCCTTAAGATCCAAACTTGGCATGTTAGCATAGGTCCATACAAAATTTTCCTTTCTTTCTCTTAAGAATGCAGCCAACAATTCTTGTTCTTCTATCTGAAGTGTTTGAGCATAGAATGTGATTTGTGGTTTTGTCTTTGTTCCCAAGTTGATAGGATTAAACTGCTCCGCTAGGACCGCTGATTTCTCCTGATGTAGAGTAGTAGGGGGGATATTGAATCCTTCATCCTCTGGTACCTCAAGGATTTTTTTACCATTGGATGTGTCCTTTATTTTTACTGTTCTATGGTTAGAGAGTGCCACATTGTGGTTTTCACTCAATAATATCAAGCTTCTTCTCGATATTTTTATTTTGTGACTGAAAGACTCAATCATCTCCCCATAATATGCTTGGGTGTCCAATGTGATGTCAAATCCTACCTTGTGATCCCCACATGGAACCGTATCCCTTAGTCCCATGAATTCTGAGAGAGCCTCATCATTTTTGAATGAGTCTAGAATTGGTGGTCCACGTTGGTCGTGATCGATGAGTTGAGGGTGTACTAAGGTGATTTGGTGGGTTTTTTTGGTTGGACTCAGTGGGTGAGGCACTAATCATAAGTAAGGAATAATCCTCAGAAAGCATGGGTAGGCCTGCTATGGTGTCATCATCATCACTACTAGTGCAAACATCAATGACATCAAAGTTGAAATTATCCAGTGGGATGCCTAGGCAAAACGGGTGGTCTAAGGGTAGTTGTTGTTACTTGAGGAGAGGACCTGACTTCCCTACTAGGAGTATCTCTACCACATATGGTTATACTCACAGGAGCACATCCAAGGCCAAGGTTCTGCATTCTTCTTTCTACAATGATGGGCTCCAACCATCCATCACTGTTCCTTCTAAGGCTTTCTTTCCTATTATAGCCCATACCAAACATCATTTGTAACCCTTTATTAGCTTCCTCCATGGGTAGGGTGGGGTTGGGCCTTTCATCTTGGTATAATGTGTTTAAGATGTCTCCCTCATCCACATTTTCTTGACTGAAATCCCCCCAACGGTGGAATCCAGAAGTTTCTGCCCTAACAGTGTGGATAGGTATTTCAGCTGGCTGAGGTTGCCCATGCAACCTAGGAGATTGTTGTAACTCTCCTACAAAAAATGTATTCCTTTTCATTATGTAGTCTTTGCATCCATTGTCCTGGATCATGTTTTTGATCTTTGATATGTCAGGGATGGTAGGTGTCTCTATCGTAGAAGTGGAAGTGAGGTTGGCTAGGTCTATGTATGACATGGATAGTCCTTCATCATTTTTTGGTACTTGGGGGATTTTATAAAACTTGTCTTCCAAGTTTTTGCAGTAGGTGAAAGGTTCAGGATCCCCATATATAGTGACCTCTTCATTTTGGTGTGAGAACTTGATACAATGGTGATACGTCGAGGCCACTACCTTCATTCCATGGATCCACGGTCATCCAAGGAGGATATTATATGGTAGGTTGAGGTCAAGGACCTGATAGGTGGTTTCCATTGTTGCCAGTCCCACATAGATGGGGATTTTGATAGGGCCCTGAGACACTCTTTCTTGATCATCATAGGCCCTTATCGTGATGATTTTGTTCTTATTAATGGAATCCTCACTAAATCCCAATTTCTTTATGAGCTTTAGAGAACAAAATTTAAGGCCTGCACCTCCATCCACCCGGAATCTTTTGAATTTCTATTTATGGATGAGCACTTGAAGGTGGTGTGCGCAGTTATGAGATGGCTACGGGGGAAAATCTTGGTCAGAGAATGTAATGAGATTTGGGGTAACAATGTTACCCACCATAGCCTGGAACTATATGTCAAGGGTGGCGAAGATAGTGGAGGCAACTAATGCTTCATCAATAATTTGCCTATGGGCAGCAAAATTTTTTAATAGCTCCATGATGGAGATCTGTGCGGGAGTTCTCTTCAGTTGGTCAATAACATTGTAATCATAAGGAATGGCTCTTATATTTGAAATGGGGGTCTTATATGGCTATGATGTCCCTACAATAGTAGGATTTCTGCTACGTGTGGTGACTCCACAATCAGCGTCGGCTCCTCTGACAATAATGACAGTGACCATTTCATCTACACATGTGGCAATGTCTTCATAAGCAAGGTTTGCGCTAGCATACTTTTGCTTCCCTTTGTTATTTCCATGATTATTTCCTTGATTATTCCCTTGACTATAATTTGGCATCGGATTGGTGTATATCTTGAGGTCTTGATTACTGGCTGGTTGTTCGACATTGATGATCTTGTCCTCAATGAGATCTTGGATGATGTTTTTCAATTTCATATAGTTGGCAATTTTGTGTCCCTTTACTTTTTGAAAGTCACAAAGGAGGTTTTCATTATACCATGGCAATTTCACCTTGAGTTCACTATAATTATCATGGGTGGGGACCTTGATGATGTTCTCATTGATCAACTTTTTCATGATGGACTCGATTGACTCCCCAAGGGATGTGAATTTCCATTTGGGGTGGAACTTGTTTTGTGGAGGTGGTCCCCCTTGATTATTGATATTATTGAATTGGTTTTGGGGTGGTTGTTGTTTTACCACATTTTTTTGCACATTATTCCGATTGTTATTCTGCGGTTGGTGATGTTGCATTTGATTTTTTTGCTTGGGGGCGCTGATGGAAAATTTGGCATCCCCTATGCCATCGTTGGTGACATTTCGATTCTTCACCCATGTGCAAGGTTTGTCATTGAAACTAGTGGATGGGTGTCTGTCCTAATGTTCATAATAAGTGGGTGTGCCCCCTTGTGTAATGAGATCTTGTTCAATAGTGAGCACCTTAGGGACCAGTTGATCATATGTAGTGATGCATTGCATCTTCAAATAGAATGCCAAGGTCTTGTCTATATTGGCGATGATGGTGCAAACTTGTTTCTCTTTTGCATTGCCCACTTACTTTGATTTTCTTTCGTTCACTATCATTGGGGGAAGGTGGTGAATGATTCTCCCTTACCCTGCTTGAGAACCTAGAGTTATTCCAAACTAACATCCACAAAAATGTTGAATGCGTAATTTTGGAGGAATGCATCTTTGATTCCATAGGCAGGTGAGAAAACCATTACATGGCATCGCCAGCCAAGCTTCAAGGAAATAGCCGCATTAGATATGTGTCATTGTAGGCGACTTCCATGCAATGTACTTGGAATTCCCTAATATGATCTTCAGGGTTTCCTATCCCACGATATTTATCAAATTTGGGGATCTTGAATCCCTTGGGGAATGGTACCATTGCCAAGCTTCTGTCAAATGGATAGGGACACAAATTTCTTAGTGTCCTGACTGTCTTCCTAGATTGAAGATCTAGCACTTGTTGCGAAAGCAATTTGATCTATGATGCTATGTCACCTTATGGATCAGGAGGTGGGGTGAATATGTTTTGAGGTGTGGGATTGATAGATGGGATGTTGATGTGATTTTGTTGCAAGCTTTGCTGAGCAAGTGACGCATGTGCCTGCTGTTGAGCCAATAATGCCTATTGTTGGCCCTGCTACTATTGTTGTTGTGCCAACAATGCTTGTTGTTGGTCATGTTGTTTTTGTGCCAATGACACTTGTTGTTGGTCATACTACTATTGTAATTGATAGTATTACAAGGCTTGTTGATACGCTTCTTATTGTGCTTGCAATTAATCATGGTATTGTGCTTGCGCTTGCACATGCTGAGCTTGGAATTGCGCTCATGCTTGAGCGTGTGCTTGTTGGATTTCTTGTGCCATTTGGGCAGCATGTGTAGCTTGCATGGCTTGTGTGGATTGAGTGGCTTGAGTAGCTTGAGCTGCTTGAGCAGCTTGAGCTGCTTATGCAGCTTGTTGGTGTAACAAGGTTTGGCTTGTGCAGCCTATTGTGCTTGTTGTGCAGCTAATTGCGCTTGCTCTTGCTGAGCGACTAATTGTGCAACTTGTTGATTTTGAAGTGATTTTTGCTGGGCAGCTTGTCGAGTAGCTTGCAACATCATGGTGAATGAATTGGTTGTGTTGTGCCTTTGTGGTAATGGTGGTGGATTTGGAAGAATTCCAACCATTGTGATGAGCAGAACAGTCGTTTTAATGATTGAAGTTTGAGCTATGGATGGTGTGATCGAGGTGCTTGGTCCTTGTGAGACCATTCTTTGAGGAATGGCAGACGTGTTTATTACCGTGGTTTCCTAGATGGTTTTCATCTGTTGTTGTGATATAGATGACATAGTTGGTGGATTTGATGAGGTGCTCTGATTCAAATAGTTGATGGTGGGAAGAAGAGGAAGACCCAACCCGAGTGATGATGTGGATGTGAGTAAAGGGTGGAAATGGTGAGCAGATGGGTGGTGCAATCCTTGAAAGAGATCATGAGGGGTCCAAGGCTCCTCCTGATCAAAACAAGTCACCTTCCACTTGTGAGATAGAGAGAGAAGTTTTCATGTCGAGAGGATAATCCGACATTGTGTGAAATGAGGATGAATTGGTATGATAGTTAAATGTGAGAGGGATGTATTGGTGCAATGGATTTATCAAGATAGATTCTTCTAATGTGGCCCCTATGTTCAACCCTTGATTATTTACTAGATGATGTTTTTGAAGTTTGTGAAACATGGCACTTCCTCTATTAACGAAAGATGGGGTTGAAGTGATAGATGATATGACTTGATTGATGTCTTGAGTGATATTTTGAAGTGGAAGTGTGGATTCAGGTGAAGGCATGATGCTAAGAAACCTCTCCACAAGGGTGCTTACATCAAAGTCAGAAGGGATTTTAGCCCCTTATTTTTCTAACTCAAGCATGTATTGCGATGGGTACAACTTCAGCATGGTTCTGACAATTCAATGACTCTTAGGAAATTGCACTATTTCTAGAATTTCTTCTTGTGTTATTCCATTATTAGTGATGTCCTCAATATGACCCTCCACTTGAGAACTTTGAGGCATTTGAGGCAGATTGATTGGGAATTCAATTGTTATCGTCGGGTTGAATGTTGTTTTAGTTTGGCTTAAATCACTTGAAATGGATGTTTCTTTGTTTTTCTCCATGTTCTTCTTGTGTTGAGATCGAGTTGGAACCATAAAATGAAGATCAATTTTCAAGAATGTAAGAGATGAACCTCTAATTCTTTAGATCGGTCTAAACCTTAGGTTCAAAGAAGCAAAGAACTAGGATAATTGAAGGATCAAAGTGATGACAAGCATGAGATGAACAAAATATGAGTGATACGGATGAATGGAACCCTTAAATAGACTTTAAAGGAAATGATAAACTTCTTAGGACTTTGATTGATCATGATTGGATTGATAGTTTGACTAGATGTGTTAAGTCAAACAAAATGTATCAAATGCACTTGTAAAACCCTAGGAAGTTGTGTTATCCTAGAGTGGACTTGTACATAAGAGGATGGTTTGACTAAGTGCGTTAAGTCAAATGAGGTGATGATTCGATAATTTGGCTGTGTGTTAAGCCAAACAAGATGAACTCATAAACCCTAGGAAGTTGTGTTATCCTAGAGAAAAATTGTGTATAAGATGATGGTTTGACTAGGTGTGTTATGTCAAACAAAATGGTTTTGATTTCACCTAAAAGTTTAGCATAAAATATGTTCACAAAGTTTCCAAGAGTTGTTGGTGAGGTGACTTTTGATTGATTTCGATGGTTGAGAGATGGATGAACGTGATTGAATTTGATCCTAGACTTGACCTAGAATAACACTTCTTCTTACAAGACCTTGGTGTTGAATAACACGCTATATTCCCTATGGGAGGAAAGAAAACCTTTCAAAACGTTTGGGATTCTATTGATAATAGAATGCATACAACTCAGGATTGTTTCTTGAAGCTTATTTGTAAAAGTTGTAAACCAATCTTTCTCTTACTTCAAGGAGCATCTCAAGGCGTTGCTCACCGGCTTTTAGACTAAGCTTCTTGAACTTTGGTTTTGGGATTTTGATTTTGTGAGAAATCATTTTAGAAAACACATGTGTAATCCAATTTTTCTTTTATCTTTCTTTAGTGTATTATTTTTAACAAAAGCACTTGCTTGTTTATCTTTTCAAACTTTATGTCTAATGTCCCACTTTTTTTTTCATCCCACTATGTCCATTATGTGGAAATCAAAGAAAATAGGGAAAAAGTCTCCTATGTTTGTGGGGGATTATCCAATGTTGGCGAGAATCCATTTTTGTCCATCTCATTGGAACAATCCTCGTGATTCTTGAACTTTCCTCTAGATTCCACACTTACATACTGGTTGGAAGTCACTTGGTTTTAGTGTGTTCCCGGTTGGGTTGTTCCCTTGGGTGAGTACTTTTTCCCACAAGGCAGGCCCTCTAAGATAGACAAAAGCGAGTAAACATATTCGTAGTTCGATCAGCCTTTGTTTAGAAACAAAGGGAGAACACTCACAATAATTTTACTCACACTCGCATGATTTTTTGTTCAATTTTAAGTTCCCAAATCGGAATGTGAAGGTGATCTTTTTGACAAGTTAATATCACCAAAATTATTTTGATTCTCAAGATCGTTGTGAAGCGCGAGAGAAGTGCGTATGCATTTTAAATGATGTTAATTTATGAAAATTATTACAAAACATGATAAACACTTGTTCATTTTAAAAGCACCAAATGAGATGTGAAGTTTTCCTTGTTCAATTTTAAGTTCAAATTGAAATCTAGTAAATGTCTAAGGTTCTTTCTAACCAACTTTGAAATGATCAAATTAGTGTTCGATTTTAAACCCAAAAGGAAATGTGAGTTGGTTTAAAATAGAAGAAAAAAAAGGGTAGTGAATGGAAGCTCTAAGATTGTTAAAAACAAGCATTAAAAAATGCTTTTTTCAACTCTTGATTGCAAGAAAATCTCCAAGTCCACTCTATTCCCCTTCATTTTCATTTGATGCCAACCTTCAATTTCAACCTCCAATGCCAACCTCTAATTCCAATCTTGATGTCAACACCTATTTTGTGATGGATTGGTGCCCTTTCGATGTGTAAAAGAGCCCTTTCCCAACCCTTTCCAAGCTAATGAGATAGACAATGAGATGCTCTTGAGCTCAAGTTTCCTATAGTGGAGATGCTTTCAAATGTGGATCTTGAAATGAGAGAAAATGCATTGCATTTATAGGAGAAGTTGAGAGAGGAGAAGCCAAGATTAGGAAATGTGGGACTAAATCCCATCCAATAGGAGAAAGCCACTTGTCACAATGGGATTGGCCCATGCTTGTGCAATTTTTGGTCAATGTGCCCATTCAAATTTAAAAATGGCCATAAATGCATGTGGTTGAGGGTTTTTGGGGGAAATTGTGTTTGTCCAAAAAATTCAAACATGAGAGTTAATTAGGGTATATTACTTGGGAATATTCCCTTGTGAGGGAAAATAAGTGCTTTAATAAATCAATTTAAATGATTTATTGTGCAAGTGGATGAATCTAGAGGATTCATGCAATTAGGATTAAACTAATCATGATTTGATTAATCTAATAGGAGTTTAGGTGATATGACATTTGATTTAAATTTTTGTATTTATTTTAAATCAAATGCGAGGAAATGAATATGAGTGAGTTAATTAAATTTAATTAAATCAAGACTTTAGGAGGTTTAATTAATTAATTAAAAGGAAAGAATTATCAAATGTGATGTTTAATTAGTAATACTAATTTTGTATGTCTATAGAACTAAAAATTAGAATAATGAATTAAGGATAAATAGAGCAAAACGTGGAAAACTAGAGATATCCAAAATAATGTTTATAACATTAAAATTATGAATTTTGATGTGCAGTTGGACTCATATGCTAGACTGGGCGATTTAGTCCTACTACTAGAATCTAGGAAAAATCAAGAATCTTGTATTGGCAAGTTAGGATCTACAAAAAAAAATCTCAAAAGAGGTAAACTTGGACTCATATGCACAAAGTTGTGATTTAGTTCTAGTATTAGGGTTTAACTTAAAATTTTGTAGCCTCTAGTGATCTTTTGTAGTTTTCTTCTTGTCCAATCTTACGGTTTGAAAAGTCTGATTTTTGATGTGTAAGTGAGTTTCTATGAAGATGAAAACTTCTTAACAACTTTGAAAACTTTCTTCAAACTTGAAACTTTGTCTTCAAAGTATCTTCAAGCTCTAAATCACCTAGATCTACAATCATAGATTAAGAGAGAGAAAAAATGATTTGTTAGTGGATAGAGGTTTGCCTTGGTCAAAATCCATTTTGGTAATTAAAATTTGAAATGAAATGAAATAACATGAAGGAATGATAAATGAAAAAATGTAATGTTACAACTCACTAAACCCTTGAATAAGTCACTGCAATCTTATGTGAAATGGCTAGCATGAATTTGGATCTTGACTCTTGATCTTGATATGAGATTAGGTCTTTGAATATTTTCTTGAATCATGAAAACCTACATTATAAATGTTTGCTCACAAACACACATGATGCTTGAATTTATAAAGTTGCTCCAAATACTTGATAAATTGATATTAAATGCTCTTGAATTCTCCCTTGATCATATATTTTCTAGGTCAAACTATGTGAAATAACCTTGTATTTATACTTGTTTATGCCAAATTTCATGAAATTATAATGCTAAAAGCCGACATTAGGTATAGGAGAATAAAATGCCACCAAGAATAGAATTCAAAATTGGTCTACGCTAAAGCAGGACTCATATTCCATTTAGGTAATATGAGTCCCATTAGGCTAAGCTTGGGACATAAATTTCAAGAAAATTTAAGTCCAATATAGTATTCCAGATTAGGCCCCGAAACCTAGCTGGGACCCATACACCCAAGGTGTCATATAAGTCTCAAAATCACTAAATATAGAGCACATAAACCAAAATAATTAAGTTATGATTGGTAATTTGTTAAATGTTGGGATTATCCTAAGAAAAATGTATTAAATTAGGCTTGTGGATGAAAAATAAGATGAAATAATGCATAAAGAAGCCATCATTTAATAGGGAGGGCCCCGAAAAATGTTAAAATATAAAGGGGTACATTTTCATACACTACATTTAGATCCCACTTTAGTGAGAGGGGGAACTTGCTTCAAAATCACACTAGAGTATATACATTCACAATAAGAGAGGTCCGACTGTACCAATGCTAGTGAGATAGGATGAAAATGATCAAGAGGGTTGCAGAAGCCCCCACGATCAAGATCATGTCAAACCAACATAGGAACAAAATAAAACACGTGAATGGTGTATGAAGTAACAATAGGATAAAATCATAAATTTTCAGACATAAAGAAAAATGAAAAAGAAAGGGGTGGATCAAGCCTCGACCATTTGTCTGATGCGATGTGGATCTGATCTAAGTTTCTAGTCCAACAAATTTTACAAGTGGAACATAGTTTCCACTATGCAAACCAAATGGATGCTCACAAGGGCTAGTAGAATCTTAGGTTGTCGTCTAGGTTAGCCCCCAAAGAGGTAAGACACATACGTACACGACTGGTATGTACTGACACATGTAAGCAAGTGGCTATGGGAAATTCATGTCTAAGTTTGGCTCCCATATGCTAACCACACCAAAGATATACCTCTTGAGAGCTTCAATAAGGTCCCACACAACATGAACAGTAGGATTCATGAGGCAAGCTAAACTTTGTATGCTCCACATGAAAAACAAGATGGTTCCATAGGAAAGAAAAGTGTATTATGCAAGGTGGTGATATAAAAATTATTGTAATTGTGAAATAGTGTATGGTATGTTCAAATGGATTTTTCTTAGTTCTTGTAAGGTTTAAACATAGGTAACATCATTCTTAATGTTTGCAAAAAAGGACCAATCAAAGAATAGAATATTCACAACTTAGGCGATGCAATGTTTCATATCAAGCCACTAAGAGGAATATAATATGATAGAATATATCATGATCTTGAAGGACATTACACCCAATGTCACCACAAAATGAAAGACATGTCACATGAATTAACAAGACAAAATAATAAAACATGAGTTGTAATTGAAATGTAAAAGAATAATGCCCGTGTATGCCCCCACTTTAATGAAATTACTATACACCATGTTGTGAGAAATTACTTTAAATTAGCAAATGATAAATTCAAAAAATACGTGAGAGCCTATTTGGAAAGCCCTATGTCACAAATATGTTTCCAATAAGCTATGTCATGAAAATGGGTTTCCCCCACAATGAAATCCAAAAATCACATAAGGGATCAATGGATTCGGGATGAGTATGTCTTTGCTACAATATTTTTTAGAGAGCTCAAAAATGTCATCATTCCCCAAATATTCATGGAACAAGAATAATGACACAAAGAGAGTGAAAAAAATAAAAATAATTTAGGTCAAAATGGAATAGACATAAATTTCTCGATGCCTTGCATTACTCCAAAAAGGAAAACAAAAGACGAATAAAGAGATAAAATTTTTATAACATATAGAAGAATGTAGATACAAATAGAGTAATTTCACAAAGAGAGAGAGATACATCAAATAGAATGGTATGGGAGATCACATTACACACATGCAATAACATGAAAAATAAAATGAAGACAATACTAGTAAGGCACATGTGAGTCAACCTATAGAAGTTCATCTGTATCCAAATCTCAATCAATATTTATGGAATAAGGACAACTAGTTAATGGGACAACAATGAGTGTGGTACTAGGAGTATCACCAATTTTAACATGTGGCAAGTCACTCTTTTGAGGATGATCATCATAGTTATTATAGTCAAAGATAATAGAAGGATACAACCATAATTTCAAGTTATTATGCACTTCCTCATGGATTTTATTAATGTCCTCATCGGGGTCCAAGTTACTCACAATGGTAGGTCAAATGATAATTTACAAATAAGGATTTAGTTCTTATTGTAGTTGTGATATAGGGTATATTTGTTTCAGAAAAGAGGGAGACTCATTGTGTTTTCATTTAGTAGAGTTTGGATGTTGATTTTCTTTGTTATTTTCTTCATTTAACCTTTAAGTAATAGTATGAAATTTATGCCTACTCCCTCTATCATTTCTATTTCTTTTACTATGATTCTCAAGTTGTGTTTGTGTAGGAGTGGGTTTATCAAACATAGGTTTATTCTCTTCCATTAGAGGAGGAATGGAGTGAACCATGGGAGGCTATTCAACCACTTTCTCTTTAGCTTTGTGAACTTGTTTTATCTTAGAAGGAATGATGAGATTGTTTTGATTATCTCATGGTCTCTTATAGGAAATTGTAGGAGTATTTTTTATAGTTTGTTCTGGGATATTTGGAAGATCCTTTGGTTCAATCATAGTTTCATGAAGGATAGGAGGGTCAATCATGAGTTGAGGCATGTTTCCAAGGGATAATTCTGCTATATATTTCACCTTAAGATTTTGATAGGATTTGGAAAATAAGTCTTTATGAGGTCTAATAGGTTCTATAGGTTTGAGAGAAAATTAATCCAATGAAAAATTCCCACAGGAAGGCACATGATTGAAGATACTATGATGTATAGTAAAGATGTCATTGGCAAAGGGAAACTTTAGGAATATGCATGACAAAGAGGATGACTTCCATGGAGCATAGCCTTGGATAACCAATCTTCACACATAAATGATTTGATGTTGGGATGATGGAGAATGATATCTCTAATTTTTTTAGTACAACTTTTAAAGGAAGATTAATTGATCCCATCATAGGGTAAGGAAAACCGTTATTCATTTGTATCCATGCTTTTGTTTTATCATATGTTTCCTGATAGATTTCATGCACAACTATTAATTTTTTAGTGGTCACATTCTCTCCAAATACGAGATCAATTAACATCTCATTAGTGGATTTGTCATTGATTCAACTAGCTATTTATAGAGGACTATTAGGTGCATGTTGATTATTTCATATTTTTGAGAAAGAAATATCAAGAGTTATTTTAGTTTAGCCCTTATGAGGTTGAGTTTCAAGGGTATGTGGAGGATCATTATTGGCCAAAAAGTGGTGATATATAAGTGATATGATGGCCCATGTGGTTGATGAATTGTTGTTACCCAAAATTGATGAACAATAAGGGTTTTTAAAGGAAATTCTAGCCTTTCCACCAATATAAATAATGTCTTACTTTGAATTTAATGAATTATTATTATTCATTTTCTATTTGAATTGTGACTAAATTCCTGATTGATATGCCAATTGAAAAAAATCTATAGCTTTAAAACGGTATCACATTTTTTGAATCTGAAACATGCATCACATTCTATGTTTCACATACTATAGGATTAAAAACATGAATTTCATGAAGTTTTCACCAAGTTATGGTGGTTAGACATATGATTTTTTCATATTTTTTAAAATTTGTAATAAAAAATTATAATTAATTATTTATTCCGAAGAAAATTAGAAATAATATGCATTAGATCGAGACATGATTCCTTTACTTATATCTAAAAATATTATAAAAAATATTATCATTTTATTGTGGTTAGGGTGGTCAGACAAACACCTACTTCTTATTTTTTCCCTAAAATTGAAGTACTACTACATTGAAATTTCAAATTTTCACCAAATAGATTTAAAAAAAAAAAAAAAAACCTAGTAGTTTAGAAAATACATTCAGTTTGCTACGTATTCTATTATTACATATTTTTGAAATAATATAGATAACTTATTCAAATTTTTACGTGAAGTTTTCTAACTCTGATTTTCTAAATTTTCATCACCACTTAAGGGCCTATTTTTTCCATGATGATCCTGCACATACCCTCAATCAATCCAACCATCTAGTATATGTACTAGACCTTGGTCATTAATATCCATGTTGTCATCATTCCTATGAACATTCATAGCCTCATTCCTCTTAGTTTCACTAGATTTGACAAATGAAATATTATGATTCGACATAATGTTGGTAAAGATTTGCAAATTTTTGTTGGGAGCGGAAATGGACTTATTACCTTGATCATTCCAACCTCTAGTTTGAAGTTGATTAAAATAAATGAAATATTACACAAGATGTTTAGGATGCTTACAATGTTTTGTATCATGTATATTTTTTTGGTGATAATGAAAATAATAATTTGATCTAAAGTTCAGAGGTAATAGCTTAGTAGGATTAGCAGTTCTTATGGGAGGTAAGGAGGTCATTTTATTTTCTAGAAGTTGTAACATGGCATTATGGATGGTATTAGGTAGGGGAGTGAATTGTCTCTTTGGATCCCAACATGTGAAAGTATTTGTCTTCTTTATAGCAGCCACTTGGTTATCAACATGTTGAGTTGGTTGAGGGGCATTTAGTTGAAGAAAGACTTTATTTTTTGTTCTAAAAGGTTTATAATTGTTTTAATTTATGGGTTTAGGCCTTTTAGAATGGTTAGAACTAGACTTTGTTTCATGATTACTAACTGAATTTTAATAATCATGAAGGGTGGTACACAAGTGTATAAAGGAAGGAAATTTCATCATGCCAATATTATCTTTTACACCCTATTCTATAAGTTCTCAATGAACATTCGTTGAAGATGGGGATCATGAATTTGTATGTCAATTTGGGAATAAAGAAATTGGTAGCTTGAAATGAAGTCCTCAACCTTTTCATCATCGTTTTTCTTACATCACATCAAATTGGGTAAAGTCATCTTAGGAGTCATATGCACTTGGAAATGGTTTATAAAGGCATCAACAAGTTCATTGAATGAATAAATTGAGTTATTTGATAATGAGGAAAAATATTCTAAGGCAGTATCTTTCAATGACCTAGGGAATATTTTATCCAATATTTTATCTTCAAAAATGAAATCACTGCATAAGATAGTAAAAGAAGAAACATAGCTAATAAGATCTCCTTTCCCACCATATATTTCAAATTAGGGAACTTCTTTACCTTCTAACATTTATTTTGTCAATATCTCCAAGGATAAGGGATTGGTTTTTATATATTGTCAAATTGATTCATTGCATTAGATCTAGTTCATCCCATTTTAGTTGGAAAGGATACCTTACAAAATTGTATCCATGTTATGCCTCATGAAATTTCATACAATCTCCTTTTAGAAAGACCATACGTATTCATGAGATGCATGTGGTACCTTTGAATCTTCATAAAAAAATGAAGTATATCTATAAGAATAAGATGTAACAAATTGAAATTGATCCTGATCTTGAAATTTTCTTGCAAATTTAAAAGGGAACTACTAGTCCTCTAAAAACATTAATTCCAACAATGGACATTAATGATATGCTAAACATAGCAATGAACATCAATGATAAAGAGAAAATCATTAAGATACAAAAATTCCTTGATGATGATGAACAAGAAGATACTGCAACCATAATTCGTGACTTTCTTGAACTCCTTGCTTGGACTTATTCAAATGTGCTAGGATTGACCCTAATATTGTAACACACAACATAGTCCTAGCTAAACATGCTAAGCTCGTTAGACAATTTTTTTGAAAAATGCACCCTAAAATAGCCTTGCTAGTTAGGGATGAAATTGAAAAAATCCTTGAAATTGGTTTCATAAGACTTGTAGATTATTCTCCTTGGATCTCAAACATTTTCTCAGTCGCAAAACCTAACAATCATAGTGGGATGCATACGAAATTTCATGATTTGAATAAATAATCTTTAAAAGACAACTTTCCTCTTTCTAATATTGACATGATTGTAGACTCTACTATGGGACATGCTTTGTTGTCATTCATGGATGGATTTTCTGGATAATATAAAATTTTATCAACCTTCAAGATCAATACAAAACAATGTTTACAAGTATTTGGGCAACATTTTATTGGGTTATGATTCCTTTTGGATTGAAAAATGCAGGTGCAACATACCAACAATCTATGACACTGATATTACATGATTACATACACAATATATTGGAATATTATGTTGATGAAATTATCGCTAAATCTTTAACAAAATAATACAATGCAAATGTCCTTTAGAAAATCTTTGAGTGACTTCGAAAATACAACATGAGATTGAATCCGAAAAAGTGTCTTTAGTTTAGATAGTGGATTTTTTTTAGGTTTTATCATATATCATAGAGGCATCAAGGTGGATAGAAAGAAAATTGATGCTATAATTAACATGCCACTTCCAAGAAATATCTCTCAATTATGCACCTTACAAATAATAATTTAAGTCACTCGATAATTTGTAGTGTCCTTAGTAGATCAAATGCTACCATTCATGCATCTGCTCAAGAAATGAATACACTTTGGCTTGAACAAGGATTGAAAAAATGCTTTTGATATTTTCAAATATTATCTTCTCATTCTACCTATTTTACAACCCACTATAGAAAAAAAACCATTCATTTGTTACACATCGGCTTCATCCCATACTCTTGCACCATTGTTGGCTCAAGAAGATGACAAAGGTAAATAAACCCATATTCATTACATTAATCAAGAACTCATTGATTATGAGAAACCATGCACAATAATAGAAAAACAAGGTTTATCTCTTGTGTTCGCTAGCAGTAAGTTGTGAGTCTAATTATTGAATGGGAAAATACAATTAAAGATGAAGTTCGATCCTATAAAACACTTATTCACTAAAACATATCTATCCTAGTGCTTAGCTAAGTGGGTAATTTTTTTGGCTAAGTTTGACCTTAAATTTGTTTCGCAAAAATAAATTAAGGGTCAAGCCTTGACCGACTAGTTGTTTGATGCTCCTTCTCCTTCAGCATTACCTGGTAATGATTATTTCCCCAATGATAATGTGTTGACAATCAAATTCAATCAATGGGAATTGTATTTTGATTGATCTAAGTATAGAACTGGCTCTGGAGTGGGGGTTATAATAAAACCACCTACAAAAGATCATATTCTCTTGTTAGATCAATTAAAATTCCTATGTACAAATAAAATTGTTGAATATGAAGCGTTAATCATTGGTTTGTGAGATACTCTAGTCATCAACGCTAGAGACATTAAGATATTTGGCGACTCATAATTATTCATCTAACTGATAAATAAAAAATATCAAATGAAACATGAAAAATTATCAAAATACAAAGAGCTCATAATTAAATTGTTAAATAAGTTTAAATAGTTTACCATTGATAACATCCTTCGAAAAGATAATCATCATGTAGATGCAATGGAAAGTGTGGCTTCTCTTATTTCCCCTCAAGATCCTTCAAAATAATTCACTTTCATTGTGCATACAATCATAAAACCTTTGATTGAAGATAAAGAAGATTTAGTGTTAGAAACAAAAATTGAAAACTTAAGTGAATGGTATGATATGATATTCAATTATTTGAAATATTGTAACTTTCATGAGCCAACAAAAAAAAAACTCTCTCTCATATTCAAAAAATTTCATCTAGATATATCATCCTGTAGACATCTTATATAAGCGATCCTTTAATGACCTCTTGCTTAGATGTCTAAAAAATTCTGAAATCCCTATAGCACTTGACCAAGCTCATGTAGGTGCTTGTTGGGAGAATTTTGAAGGAAGATCATTAGTTTGAAAGTTACTCCACATAGGATATTACTAGAGGAAACTGGAACATGATTTCTTTGAATACATTAAGAAATGTCACAATAGCATCGAAATATAATTTGCACTCCTGACTCTAAACTTCACGTACAAGTTCCCATTTTTCCATTCTCGGAGTGGCGTTTGAATATAATTAGAAAAATATCTCCACCCTCATTTGTAGGACATATTTTTATAATAACAACAACTAATTATTTCACAAAATCGGTAGAAGCTATCTCTTTGCACTCAACAACAACTAATGTAATATGTCGTTTCATATTGGAACACATTATTGCTCGCTTTGGACTTCCTTCCACATTAGTTTCAGACAATCGAAAACCATTTAAGAATAAATATGTGGAGAAGGTTTTGAAAAAATTTAATATACAACACCATTTCTCCATTCCATACTACCCAAATCTAAAAGACAAGCCAAATCAATCAATAAAACTATTGAGAAAATCCTAATAAAGATAGTAAAAATAGACTATAAATAATGGGCTTATCGTAGGCTATGTGTAGGATCATGATGGGCCAAAACATGGCAATATGTAAGTGATATCATTGTCTGTGTAGCTGATGACTTTTTTTTTACCTAAATTTGATGAAACAAATAGGGTTTTTAAGGAGATTCTTAGCTTTCCACCAATATAAATTATTCTTTAATTTGAATTCAATAAATAAGTATTATTCATTTTCTATTTGAATTATGAAAAAACCCTGATTGATAGGCTGATTGAAAAACATCTATAACTTTAAAACAATATCATATTTTTTGAATCCAAAACATGTGTCACATTCTATACTTCATATACTATACGATTAAAAAAAGAAAAATTGAATTTCATGAAGTTTTGACCAAGTTAAGGTTGTCAGACATACAAATTTTTTAATTTTTTTTAGAAGTAATAATTTTTTTATAAATAATTATTTACTTGGAAAAAAACTACAAAACAATATGCATCACATCAGTACATGATTCCTCTACTTATATCTAAAATATTATAAAAAAATATTATCATTTTATTGTGGTTAGGGTTGTCAAATAGACACCTACTTCTTATTCTTTCCTTGAAATTTAAGTACTACTGCATTGAAATTTTAAATTTTCTCCAAATATATTTAATTTTTTAAAATAAACCTAGTAGTTTAGAAAGTACATTCAATTTTCTAGAGATTCTATTCTTACACATTTTTTAAATAATATAGATAACTTATTCAAATTTTTATGTCAAGTTGCCTAGCTCTGATTTTTTGAATTTTCATTACCACTTAAGGGCATGTTTTTTCCATGATGATCCTCCACATACCCCATACTAGTATTAAAATGTCAACAAGAAATACAAGTTATAACCTTGTTTATGGTTTCAAGGTAATTATGCCCCTGGAGTTAGAGATTCTCTCTTTAAGGATCGATCTTCAAGGGTTGATTGATGGCAATACTTATAGGGAACAATGTTTATCAACCAACTTGAAATGGGTGATGAAAGACGCATCAACACCCTCAAACATATTCAAGCCTATCATAATAAAATGCAACAAACTTATAATGATCATGCCATCCCTCAGCCATTACAAAAGGGTGATTTGGTGCTATACGAAAATTAGAGAAATGTCAATGTCAACTTGACAATGAAATGAAAGGGTATGTGTAGGATCATGATGGGCCAAAAAGTGGTGATATGTAAGTGATATGATGGCCCATGTGGCTAATGACCTTTTTTACCCTAAATTGATGAAACGAAAAGGGTTTTTTAAAGGAGATTCTCATCCTTCCACCAATATAAATTATGTTTTACTTTGAATTTAATAAATAATTTTATTCATTTTCTATTTGAATTATGAATAAAATCCTGATTGATAGGTTGATTGAAAATCATCTATAGATTTCAAATGGTATCACATATTTTGAATCTGAAACATGTGTCACATTCTATGCTTTGCATACTATAGGATTCAAAAAAAAATTCATCAAGTTTTGAACAAGTTAAGGTGGTCAAACATAAGATTTTTTATATTTTTAAAAAGTTGTAATAAGAAATTATAATTAATTATTTACTTGGAAAAAAATAACAAAAAAAATATGGATCACATCAAGTCATGAGTCCTCTACTTACGTCTAAAATCTTATAAAAAAATATTGTCATTTTATTGTGGTTAGGGTGATCAAACATACACCTACTTCTTATTTTTTCCCTAAAATTTGAGTACTACTACATTGAAATTTTAAATTTTCACCAAATAGTTTTTTTAAATAAACCTAGTATTTTAGAAACTACATTAAATTTTCTACAGATTCTATTTTTAACATAATTTTGAAATAATATAGATAAGTTATTCAAATTTTGACATCAAGTTGCCAAAAAATGAATTTTTGAATTTTTATTGACACTTAAGGGCCTATCTTTACCATGATGATCGTGCACATACCTGAAATTTTAGCCTTAACTAGTTAGGACCCTATATAGTTCAAGAATTCTATGTTTTTGGAGCATACATAATAACTAACATGAATGGCACACCTCTTCGACAACCCATTAATTCAACATATTTGCATCAGTATTATGCCTAGCCTTTTTGAATGGTGTGAGTGTTAAATAAATGTTCTTAAAGTTAATGGATAATATGTTATTCTCTAATGCACTTGCTTCATTCCTGGCACATGGTTCTTTGTTTTTTGAATTCTGGGGTACTAGGTCCCATTTGGTTTTCGGATTCTTACTTTAGGTATCATGTTATTCAGACCCTATGGTGTATGTTATGTTACATTAAATCCTTATTGATACATAATGTTAAATCATAAGTGTATTTAATTTAGCTTAACATACTACATCATATAAGAAAAATTAAAGAAGAGACAGGTTAGACCATGGAGATATTTATTGAATAGTCTAATGCAGGTTATTTAATAAATCACATGTCCATCTAACACATAAACATAAAATCAATGAATGCTCAAATATATATATGTCAAAAAAATTTAATACATTTCATCAATAGTACAATTTCACTATGGCTTATGGCTACTAGATTCATCTAGATGTGGTGTCCACGCCCATCAGGAGACGCTCATGTGTGACCTCAATTTTATCATGTTAGCCATCTAATGCATACTCCATAGTGGCTCACATATCTCACCCTCATGTATCAATGCCTCCAATTTCTCTCTCTATATGAAATATCTATTAGCCTAGATCCTAACAACCTCTCTCTAAAGTTGCTCAAACTTTGACTATAAGATAGTGGTGCAGGAGCACCAAGCAAATGAGTATTGGTCTAGGAGGGGTCACTGTGTTTTTGAAAATTTAAGTAGCATTTTCAGGGCATTGTACCCTTCACAATGAGCCACAAGGGCCAAAAAGGAACAAGACTAAAAAAAAAACATAAAGGAAAGAAATACAGAAATAACCCAAAGGCAGCACAACAACCACAAAGCAATAACCAATAGACAGGCATAGGGAGCAGCTAACTAGCGTTGTCCTAGTTTTTAATCAGGAGGTCCACTGCCTCATCGCCCAACCATTTTTTTTTTCACCTAGTTGTTGTTCCCCTCCATCTCCTCCTTTATAGCATTACATAGGGTTCTCGTGACAAAGTGACTCAAATTCATGGTGAAGGGAGTTAACCCCTGAAATATTTTGTGAAGAGTATCCATTCTGTTTACCACATCGCATGATTCCACCCTAATGTCCATAGTCCCCGGAACCTCTCCGGGATCATCCACAAGGGGATGGAGAGAGCGAGAGACAAAGCCATCAATAGGAAGCTTGTTGTCCACTAGAGTAAACTAGGGCCTCTCCACATCTTCAGATTCTATTTCCTTGTAACCTTTGTTGTCAGACTGCTCCTCCTCAGAGTCTTTAATAATTAGCCTCTTCTTACTATTCTTGACCAGCCTCCCAAATCTCCTCCTTGAAATCTCCCCTCCAACCATCTTCATGGTCCCCACAACCATATCCCCTCAGGAGTCTTTCCTAACAACATTCTTTCCCTTGCCATCCTTAGCAGTCGGGGCCACCGTGCATTTATCCGTACCTTTCTTGGTTGAAGTGGCCTAGTAGGCTGAGTCAGTCTGACTAGCTTTTAGCTCATAGAGTCCTTTTGTCATGCTAGTATTGGCCTTGCCTAGCCCACCCTTAAGATTTTTGGTGGAAAATTTGGCTTTAGGATTCCCCACAATGCCTGAATTGGACTTCTGAGGAGGGCTCTTGGACTCGGTCGGGGAAATATGCACAGTTGAAATGGGTTCAATGTTCTCAATGTGGACAACCATGATGGCTTTACGTGGACAAAGAGCAAGATGAAAGTGATATAGTCTAAGGATAAGTCCCTAATGAAGCAAGAGTGGTGGGAGATCATAGGGGTTATAGCTGGTTGACTCTTTGTACTTGTCGAGAGAGCTTTCAAGGTCCATTAAAAGAAAAAATGAGAAACTGAGCAGCATCTTATGTCTAAGGTGATTTAATAGAGGGAAATGATAGAAGAAATAGGTTTTTAATCTACCTTGCAAAGTAACATACTTCATCAGTGCCATGCACACCTTGTCCCAGGGCTTTGGGAGCTCATCCCTCTCAAACCTCGACTATATCTGCACCAAGGCCTCCTCACCTCTAAAAAAGGCTTTTAAGATTTCATGATCTAGTTTCTTGGTGTATTTGGGGTATTTTTTCCTAGATCATAGCAAACCTGTATCATGTGCTATATCTTCCTCGCTGATTTCAAATGATATACCACCAATGAAGACCCTTTTGTCCTTCCATGAACTCGCAAACTAACCCGATAAGATAGGATCATGGTTGACCAAGCACTCCATAAGCGAAGCAATACCACCCTCCACAAAAATGTGCCAGAATAAAGGGTTGTTCTGAAACTCCTTGCAGTTGTCAGGTTTAGTCCTAACCCTCTCACCACCCATACTATCAACCTACACGTAAAATTTAAAAAATTGCAAAAAAAATCAATTGTAGCAGTTGCGAATAATAATCACAATGTGATAGTTAAGGCAAGGAATACAACAGAGCATAATAAAACCCACGTAAAGTTCACATGCATAGAGGGGAAAATCACCACAACGTGATTTGACACAAAATTTAATGAATTTATGATTATGGCCAAGAAGGCAAGAGTTGGCGGACATGTAGGGAATGCACAAAAACCATGCGAAAAGGCCGAAAAAATAAAATTAGCAACCATCTAAATGAAGCCAAAGGGGTCTTGTGCTAAACTAACTGGATTGAAGCCCCTAGAAGGAGGCCAACTCCTATCATAAATGGTTGAATCATTATAAATACATTAACGCCTCTAGATGCAAGGAGGAGATAAAACAAGAAATCCAATAATTCCCAAGAGAATAGATCACATAGTATGGCTCCAAAGATATAATGATGTCACATCCTTCCACCTATGCATCATAAGGCCTCCAAAATTATACTTGCAACAATATTTTCAATCCCAACCTCACCACCTCATCATAACCTTACAACCCGACCCCATCCACCATGTCCAAAAGACAAACACATGGATTCTCCTTTCTATGCCACACACACACAAATCTTTTCTAGGAAACCTTCACCTGTACTCAATTTCAATGTTGACACTCATCTACCAAATCTCCATAAAAATCTAGTGGGCCCCCCATTCAGCTCTCATCATCTAGAGATTAAAAATTGTTGCAAACCATGGTAGCCTTATTCTTGCGCTATTAAAGCTTGAAGATTTAGCGGAAGCCTTTCCTTCTTCCTCCAACATTTAGCCGAATTCTAGCCCGAGCCAAGATTAGGCAAGGCATCCATCACATGGTTGTCTTCTCTGAAGATATGAGTCAGCTTTTTATCCCTAAATTTGGATAAAAGGAAGCTAACATCCAACAAAATTTCCTTAGTATTCCAACCAGTTAATTTGTCTTTATTCATAGCATCTGTCACTGAATTGGAGTCTCTTTCAATGTGGAGATAATAAATCGCCAGAGAAACAACAATTTTGAGGCCCATTAGTAGTGCACGAGCCTCTGCCACTAAAGCCGACTAAAGCCCAATACCTCCAGCAAATCCCACCACCAGAGGTCCCATAGAATCTCTTATAACTCCACCAATACTTGCCCTACCTGGGTTGCCCTTAGCAGCCCCATCAAAATTATGTTTAAACCATCCTCTATCTGGAGGCTCCCATTTAGTATTTTTCCTAGCTAAAAGTTTTGGATTATCAAAGGAGTTAGCCTTTAAATCTTGTTGCCATTCCTTAGCCATTTTTATTTCATAATCCATTGGCCCCATCTCTGAGAGTTTACCATTAAAGAGAGATATTCTCCTCAATGGGCCTAACTCCAATGCCAAACACCTCCTTGGGACTCCTCTCAATATTCCTGAAAACCCTGTTATTCTTCTCCTTCCATAAACACAAACCTAAGACAGGGGGGACCTGCTTCGAAATTTCACTAGGAAGAGGGTGGAAAAATGGGCAATACCAACCCAAAATAAATGATAAAAGGTCCTTGCTCATAACCTAAGGGACATCAAGTTTCTCAAAATTCAGACCCCAAGCTTCAACAATATATAGGGGAGTGTAATAAAAGGTGACTGGTAGTTTCCTCCCCTTCCTTGCAAAGGAAACATCTATTGGGAAAAAAACCCCGAATCCTCAGATTTTCCTGGGTTAGAATCTTGTTATGATAGGGTGTCCACCAAAAAAAATTAATTTTAGGGATCATGTGATGATTCCAAACCTTCTTCCAAGGTTCCATAGCAAAATTTCCGTTAGTCAGAAGTTGGTAAGCTAATCGCATAGAGAGATCCCCTTGTTTATCTAAAGTCCAAAAAACCTCATCCTCCCTGTCATACGAAGGAAACATGGTGCTAGGGAGAATCACCTCGAGGGATCGAGCTAGACAACCAAGGTCATGAGAATGGGGGAAACAAAGCGTATGATCCTTCAAAATCCTAGCTCCAGGAGGTCGAGACACATAGTCACTGATATGTATGCCAAAGAATCTTTGAGCCACTCTCAACATCGCCCCGAAGCCAGAGCAAGCCAAAGAGGATTCAATTAGCCAAGTATCTTCCTAGAACCTGATTTTAATCCCATTTTTCATTTTCCATTTAATCCCTTTCTTTAGCAGGCCTTGTATGCTACAAATGCTCCTCCAAACAACAGAGCTCTGAGGTGTGGTTCTGAAAGACAATCAATCAAGGGTCTATTCTAGAGATATCCAACATTCAAAGTTTTACACCAACCCTTAGTGTTCCTTAATTGGTCCCAAGCAACCTTGGCCATCAGAGCCCTGTTGGAGTTGACAATCTTCCTAATTCCAAGCCCACCATAATTTTTAGCCTAGCAGACCCTCTCACATTTCACCAAAAAAAGTTTACTTTTTCCCTTAGTACTGGAACAAAGGAAATTCCTTTGAATTCTTTCAAACTTATCAGCAATGTACTTAGGCATCTTAAAAATGGATAGAAAGTAAGTGGGGATACCTTCGATAGCCGCATTGAGAAGTTGGAGTTTTCCAGCATGGCTTAGCAAAGAGCCCTTCCACCTAGCCAACTTCCTTTAAATCCTTTCTAGAATTGAATTCTAGAACTCCATGAGAACCTCCTTAACCGTGAGGGGGAGCGGAAAGTAAACCGATAGGAGAGAATCACCAACACATTCCAGAACCGCAGTCACCCTATTTTTCAAATTAGACATGCAATTAAAGAAATAAATCTTGCTTTTATTATAATTGATTCTTTGACCAGAGCAAGAGACATAGTTTTTAAGACAACCTTTTCATTTCCTAGCTTCCACCACAGAGGCCTTTGCAAATTTTTGTACAATAATCAAATTTAGAGAGGAAGCCACTCTAACACCCGTAATGGAGCCCTGTGACAGTAGACCCATGAAAGTCCTACTGAGCACATAAGCAATCATAATGAAAAGATAGGGGGACAGAGGGTCTCCTTGTCTGAGCCCTCTACAAGTAGAGAAGAACCCACAGGGGGATCGATTAATCATAAGCGAGAACTTGATAGTACTAACACATTCCATAAAGAGTTTGATGACCCAACTCTTAAAGCCAAACTTAGCCAAGACCTTCGGAATGAAGTCCCATAACACTTTATCATAAACTTTGGAAATGTTAAGCTTGAGAGCCATCCCCACATTGTTGCATATATCCATTGAGTGGAGTAGTTCATGGGTTGTCAAAGTGGCATAAAAAATATGTCACCCAGTGAAAAACCCCTTTTGAGTGTGACTAATATTTTTTTCCATAAGAAGTTTGATGCAGTTAATAAGGATCTTAGAAATCATCTTATAAAAGGTGTTATAAAGAATAATAGGTTAGAATGTAGTCATAAAAAGAGGCTCACTTATCTTGGGGATAAGAGCAATGAAAATGTGGTTCAATTGTTTGAGGATCCTACCAGATTTGAAGAAGTCCCTAGCTGCAAGCACAAGGTCCCCGCCCACAGTATCCCAGAAAATATGAAAGAAAGTAGGAGGAAAACCGTCAGGCCTCGGACCTTTCAAAGCCCCCATGCTAAACGTAGCGAAATGAACTTCTTCCATGGAAATAGTGCTAAGGATTTCCAAATTATCTTCTTGAGAGATGGAGGTAGGGAGATGTTGGAGAATATTACAGTCCAAAGCTAGGTTGGGAACCTCAGCAGGGGCCGAAAAACCCTGCTTGAAATAATTAACCACACAAATCCAAATTTGAGCTTGATTTGAAATTACCTCCCCAGTGGCGTTTGTCTTGTTTTCAATTTGATTCTTATTCCTATGCTTGATGGCAAAAACATGAAAAAAGGAGTTGTGCCTATCTCCTTTCTTCAGCCATTGGACCCTAGACTTTTTTTTCTAGAAGACCTCCTCATTTTTGAGGACCCATTCCCATTCCATTCTAGCTTCCCATTCTTGGATGTGAGACCACTAACTGTCATCACCTTCATCCATATTTTTCTGTAAGGTCATCAACTTTCCTTCAAACAACTTTTTCCATTGAAAAAAATCCCCAAACACATTCTTGTTCCATGCTTTTACCACCAGTTTAATATGTTTAAGTTTAAAGAAGATCCTAAACATGGGGGATCCTTGGACATGAATATTCCACCATTCAGAATTTTTTTTTGAAATCAGGATGAGTGTTCCACATTATTTCAAAGAAAAAAGGATAGGAACCAACAACAGGATGAATATTATTAGTCAATAGAAGAGGATTATGGTCTGAGATCATCCTAGGCAAAGTTATCAGGTTGGCATCTAAGAGATTAGTCCAATGAGGAGAGCAGAGGAAGTAGTCAAGATAGACTTGAATCAGATCACCACCAACCCGTCTATTAGACCAAGTGAAATTCTGGCCTAGGAGCTCAGTATCAACTAAACCCGAAGAATTCAAAAAATTAGCCAGATCCGACATGTTGTCAGTGTAATCCAAAAGGCCACCACTTTTCTCAGATGGAAACAGGAAAGAGTTAAAATCTCCAGCATCAATCCAATAATCTCCCTTATATAGATTAATCTTAGCCACCATGTTATTCCACAAAATACTCCTCGAGCTCCTCTGATTAGGAGCATATATATTAACTAAAGACCAAAATTCTCCAAGAAAAGAGAACGAAACCCCTATACTATTTTTACAATGAAATATTTTAGAACCTTGCAGACAAGATGGGTTCCAAAGCACAACCAAACCCCTCGAAGCTCCCTCAGCATCACTATAGACATAGGAAGCATTAGGCCATAAGAAGTTAGCAATTTTATCCAAATTAACCATCAACATTTTGGTTTCTTGAAGAAGTAAAACATCAATCTTATGTTCCACTATATAGTCCTTCAGGGCATGTTATTTGTGTGAGCTATTAATCCCATGAACATTCCATGACATAATCCTCATTTCTGACCTTTTTTTGAGGACACATCCAATGTTCTCTGCTTTCCCAGGGAAATCTCATTTGTCATTTCTTTCATTATAGTGTGTCTCTGAGAGGGTCTCCCTAGATTAGAATCCCCTCCTACATTAGCCTTCTTCTTCCTTCCTTTGTTCTTGGGCATAGTCCATATCCCTTCATCCCCAATTTTCTCAAGCTTTAAACTCCATAAACTTTCAGTAGACTCTTCAATCATACTAGAGCTCTCTTCCTCTCAGATTTCACCATCTTCGATCAAGGCCCCACAGGTCCTCAAAGCAACAACCATGAATAGAGGGTCAATAGCCAAAGTGCCAGGACCAAGAAACCCACTTGAGACCCCCACAAGCAAGGGATCAACAACCGAAGAGCCAGGGTCCTAAGACAAAAGGATAGGAAAAGGTTTAGTAGTCAACTCCAATGAGTCACAAGGGTCAATTAAATTAGGAGGTGGATTGATAGGGGAGGGTGGGCGAGGAGGATTCTCAGGTGACTGATCAGAACCTAGGGGAATGAACCCAAAGTCTTTCAGTGGCCTCAGAATATTCTTAGACATAGTAGTGGGATTTATCACATTGTCCTTAAACTCCCGACTGACAGTAGATTTGGAATTGGAGATAAGATGCTCTGCTTCGGGACACTTTTGATAGTATACCATAGTGTTATCATAACACACAAGTTGAGTCCAACTGCCCAACTTAGAACATAGCTTGACAGAGCTTGGTAGGATTTTATCAACAAAAATATTGACATAGAATCTCATAAAGACTAACCTAGATTTCAATTTTGTGATAGAATTTGTGGTAAAAAATCGACCCAATGAATCTCCAATAGCTTTGAAGATGGCTTCATCCCAAAACCCCAAAGGTAAGCCTGATAGCCTTACCCAAATAGGAGCTGACTTATTTAGATTAGTAGCAGGGTCAAAACAAGGTTTCCACTTACACAAAGCCAGACTGTGCTTCCCAAAAACCCATAGGCCCGACGATAGAGTAGCCACCAAGTCCTCCACTACAGTGAACCTAAACAGAAAAAGAGAACCATCCATTGCATGGATCTCCACACTACCCTTAAGGCATCACTTCGGCACAACCCATTTCCTAACCATATCCACCATTGGACGGTAAGAGAGAAATCTTCCCACTACAACATTCTCCATGGAGGAGAGGATCCTGTCATTGATCGACTCAAGAATGTCAAACATAGTGCCAAAGATCGATACAATCTCAGGTGAATATGGAAACAAGGAGGATACATGTTTCCCATTAGAAAGCACATCCTTCCAACCAATAGTCAGAGGGATCCTTAGTGCCAGTATAGAAGATATGCTCATAGACACCAAAGTCTTCGAAAAACCCGATGGTGAAAGCACTGACCCCGCAGGGGTGGTACCCATCAAACACATGCCCAAAAGAGAGGAGCATAGGTCAAGAGGGGGAAGAGGGGGACCATTAGATACCCTGAAGACAGAGTCCACCATGCACACAAAAAATTCAAACTCAGAGGAGCGGGCGTTTAAAACTATCTTTGTTATTTCCATGTTGATAGAGGGGTCACTATGTTAAATCCAGGTGTGGTGAGTCTTTTATGTTAAATAAGGTCTTACTTGACCATTTACATTTATTTTTGGTGATTTGGAGTAATCTTGAGTCATTTTTTGTCAGTATATCAAAAATTGCATAATAATGCAAATTTGTAATGAAAAATTCCCAAATGTTGTAAAATGGCACATGAAGAGTCAAATTGTCAAATTTGTGTTAGGAATAAATTTATTTAGGTGTTGTAGGGTCCATTGGGACTATTGAATGGCATTTGAATTAATTGGAGTGTCATTGGAGTCAAAAAATGCAAAAAATGCATATTTTCTAAAAATTGTCATGTTGAAAGTGCAAAAGGTGCAACACCAATGGCCATATTGGTTTAAAAGTTTGTTGAGTCAGTTAAGAGGCTGGATTTGGTGGGAAAAGTGTTAAAAAAAAATTTCTAAACTCGAATTCATGGTTTATTCATATTTTTGTGAAGGCAAATAAAATAAAGATCCTTATTTTTGCCAATTTTCTATGTTTTAAAAAATAAATAGTTTCGAGGATTTGCATAGTTCTATACATTCATTTCTTAGTTTTTAATGATGTAAATTCGGGGGCAAGTATATCTATCTCCATTTTTTCTTTGGAGTGAAGAAATCTTGTCGAGTTTTGTGAATTTCGTGGTAAAATTACTATAGGAGGCTGAAACTTGTGTTTTGAGGGTTTAAAAATGCTAAAATATGCCATCTCATTTATTGTACATGTTTTGGATCAATGAGATGGCCTAGATAGGTTGGAGTATGTATAAATAGGGTGAATAATGAGTTTTTTGTGTAGGGAATGTCTTTTGGTTGGTTTGGCATGATGCTCTATGTGGCAAATAGTGCATTTCTGGGTGAAATTGGGTGGTTTGAGTGAGAAAATGATAGAATTATTGGGGGTAGAAGATATATCTTAATCTTTTGACGTTTTTCAAGTTGTTTATAATTTTTTGGATGAATTTATTGGGCTATAAATTCCCTGGAAAGTTGCTCCCCCACGTAAAGTGCAAGAAATGAGGGTTTCATGGTAGGGTATTTTGGGAAATGTGTTTCTATAAAATAATTGTGGAATTTGGGGTTGTATTGGCTGGTGAGTGATTCTCAATCAATTTTTTTGTGAAAAGGAAAGTTGAAGGCATAGGTCCTTTGTAAAAGTGACCGAATTGGTGGTCTAAAACAGTGAAAAGCCCCTATTTCATGGTGTTGGTCTTAAGGAGTGATATGTCCATTTGAGATATGTTTGGATAGAGCCAAATATTTATTTGAAACCCTAAAAAGTGTGTGGTTTTTTAAGTGGTCTAGGAGTTATGCCCTAGTTTTGATGTTTGGACACCTACATGGAATGCTAGTCAAATTGGTGAAATTTGACAGGATAAGGTTATAAGCCCCAAAAACTTGGTTGATTTGGAGTAAATTATGATTGTGGTTGTGGTGATCCCCTAATAATTGTATTGTTTGGTATGAGAGCTGTGTTACTAGAACTTTTGTAGGTGATTGATTGAATTTTGCAGGTTGGAAGCTGAAAAGACTAGCTTGTAAAGATGCCTCTTGTTGCAAATATGGATGTGTTTGGTGGTGTTGTCATTAATTTTTTCATTTATGTCAACACTTTACAAGTTGGGTAAGTTATGTATTTTCCATGTGCTCTTGAGAAAATTTGAGAAATAATGAAAGTTATGTTGAAGTGGGTGTTTTGTGCATGCTCCACTAATGTGGTTTACATTTTTCTGTCTTGATCCAATATGTATGTAGATATCAAGGTGTGTTTATGAGATTAAATGAATTGTATATTCCAAGTTTCAGCTTCTTGTTCGATGGAGAGTAAAAGTTATGTTCACTAGTTTGTTAGAGTTATCTAGTTGTTGACTAGGAGAAATGTATTGGCTCCATAATCCTTTGGTAGTTTGCTTCAGATCAGGGAGATTATTATTTTTGATGGTTTCTATGTTTTGAAATAAAATTATGTAGTTTGGTACTCTAGAAGACGTGTTCCAGAGTTCCTGTGCTTTTGTTGGTTGTCCCAGTTGAATTGGTGAAGTGTTCTTTATGAATGTAGTTTATTGAAGGTGTTACAGATGTATCTGAGTTATTATCATAGATGGTAAAACTGACTCATGAAGTGCATTGAGCAATTCAAATGTGAGCACCTTCCTGGCGATGTGTGTACTTAGGAGATCATTGATGTTTTAAGTAGGTTTGGCTGACTTGGTACTTACACGATACATTATGATTTTGCATTGATTTAATAGAGTGAGTACATGATCCAAGATGTTGCTTAGGTCTTAATTAAAATATGTATTTGTTCCCCTCACATTCTTATCCACTGCGAGAATGTTGATTAGTCGACCTAGTTTGAATTTGTAATTTGAAATTGTATAGTCAACCTTGGTGAATGTTTCTAAAGTTGAAGATTCTATAAAAGCAAGTTAAGTTGTAATGAATTTAATATCCATCCATTATTCATTTCAAACAAGAGAAGAGTGTGCAAAAAAGTGTGAAAACCAGTGTGTGGAAGACTGAATTTTGGAAACAATACTTCATTTTACTCATAATCTTCTAATCAGACTGTAAAGTGTGTAGAACTCCTAGTGGTGGATCTTTATTTATCTCTTTGTATTTTTAAGTAGGCAGTGAGCCTCTCTTTCTAGTGAGTGAGTCCTAAGGTAGTGAGCCCTTAATCTTCATAGTGAGCCTTTTGTATCTGGTATTGCATTTCTACTATATTGTGAGTTAATGCTTACCATGGTTTTTCCCTCAGTAAGGTTTTCCATGTAAATTTGGTGTCTCTAGTGTTATGTTTTTGTTATATTCATTTCATGTTCATACTTAATAATAGAAAAAACTTAAAGTGGAACTAATTTAGTAATGATTTGGATACAAGTGATTCACTCCCCCTTCTAATTTGTCTTGTGCATTTCAACAATTGGTATTAGAGCTCTAGTTCCCTAGTGAAAATCTTAACCACTTGAGGTAGATCAGATGGTGCACAAGTAGCAGCTTCCTATGTTTGATGAAGTTGATTATGTTGAGAATACATTTCTCAAACTCATTGGATGAAGTCTTGATATTTTCACCAAGCAAAAAAATCCTTAAATAATTTTTTCCAATATTTTACCGCCATACCCTGGGTGACCTTTCACTAAGGCGTTGTAGCATGGTTATCACCATACCACAGAGCCTCTCATTATTCATAGTGGTAAAGTGATGGGACCTCCATACCATGAAGGTTTTCAAGGTTTGGCGTGGTAGAGTGGTTACCACCATACCGCAGAAGCTCTTAACTTGGGTTGTGGTGGTGAGGTTACCACCATATCGTGGGTTCCATCAAACTATCAGGCGATAAAGTGATGAATCTTTGCAGTCTATTTGGTAGTTTACCACCATACCGTGAGATCATCTCAACTATTAAGTGGTAGAGTGGTGTACATTGCCATACTGCTGGTGACTTGGAGTGACAGAGTGGTAGAGTGGTGGACATCACCATACCACTAGTGGCTTTCAATAACAAAGCGATTGTGTGGGGTGGTCACTGCTATACCATGAAGGTATGTGAGTGGTCTTGTGATAGTGTGGTTACTACTATACCATGGGCATTGTCAACTTGTCTAGTAGTATCAAGGTAAATAGCCACACGACAAAGACTTGGTGAATGCAAAGTATAAAGGGGAAGAGCACTGGACTATTGACTGCTAATATGTCTTCCGTTAATTGGAGGTTGCTAACTTGGATAAAGGCCATTTCGATTCCTGAGAATTTTGATGATTGGTCTATATAAGGGAAGTTGAACTAAACCAATTGTATAGGGAATGATTTGATCCTAGCAATTACTATTCATTGTAACATACTAGTACAATAATGGGTTCGACAAATGGATGATCGATGAGTGGTCAAAGTTTTGAGAGTTTCATTGTATGCTATTATGAGAGCATTGTAATGGTGTTGTGCTACATGAGGTTGATTAGGAAATTTTTGTTGTAATACTGTCATAAAAAAAGAGAGTCTATAACTTGTATGTGATCTCATTACTGTAATACAAGTGATTTTCTTTGGTGTGGTGGGTTTTTCTCCTGTAAGGGTTTTCCCACATAAATTTGGTGTCAATTGTGTTATGTGTTTATTTTCTCTATTCTATTTATTCTTTCATGTGCATCTTAGTTAACTGTAATTGTAAAATTTAAATACATATCTTCATTGTCCTTTGATTTTTTACATTAGGAAATTTTTTTCCACAATCAAATTTTTCCTAACAAGTGGTATCAGAGCTTAGCTAGTTGTGTTATCCTTGTGGGTAGGTTGGGTTGTTTGTGTCAATTTATATTCAGTGGGAGTTTTGTAGGAGTCTTGTTTTTTTCAAATTAAAAATTAAGATGGCATCAACAAGTACGTTTGGAAGGATTGAAATTGAGAAATTCAATGGAAAATTTTTTGAGTTGTGGAAACTCAAAATGGATGATCTATAGCTTGATTTTGGAATTTGGGTTGTTGTGTCTGTGAAAAAAACTTTAGGCATGAAGCAAGAGGATTGGGACCTCACAGATCGAAAAGAAAAAGGGTTGATAAGACTTTTTTTAGTAGATTCAGTTCTTCTGAATATTCATGAAGAGAAGACTGCATCTTCTTTATGGAAAATATTGGGAGATATTTAACAAGGAAAGTCCTTGGTGAATAATTTTTTCTTATGGAAGAATTTGTACTCTTTGAAAATGGAGGGAGAAACGTATGTTTCTGATCATTTGAATACATTTAACATATTGATTGCTTAGTTAACATCTGTAGATGTGAATATTTATGAAGAAGATTGTTGTATGCTATTATTATCTTCTTTGCCGGATTCATGTGATCACTTGGTGATGGTGATTGGGAGCACAAAAACCACTTTCAAGATGGAATATTTGGTTTCTTATTATTTATCAGAAAAGATGAGAAGGAAATATTTTGAGATGGTGAAGGAGGCTTAGACTGTTTGAGGAAGATCGAAAGAAAAAGGGAAGAAGAAGGAAAAGAAGCCCAAATAGAAGTTAGTAGGGAGATCAAAGTCTCATATCAAGAAGTCTAAGGTGAAGTATTGGAATTGTGGGCAGCCTGGTCATGTCCAAAAATATTGCAAGGAGGAGAAAAAGAAGAAGTTGAACTCTTCAAACAATGATTTCTTAGAGTGAGGCTAATTCCTTTATTGTAGCCTTGGTAACTCAGTCATCAGATGATGTCTTGATAATTGATTATAGATAATCATTCCACATGAAATCTCATAGAGACTGGTTTTCAAAGTATGAAGAATATGATGGTGAAAAGGTGTATCTAGCAAGCGATTCATCTCTAGAGATATTTGGTTGTGGAAGAGTCAGAATTTTGTTTCCTAATGGAAGGATTAAGGGAATTGATGGCATAATGCATATAATAGGTGTGGCTCGAATTTTACTTTTAGTAAGCAAGTTGAACGATGTTGGAGTGAAAGTCTCATTCTCTATAAATGGTTGTAAAATGACTAGAGGCTCAATGGTGCTGGCTAGGGGTGCCTAAATTGTACTCTATACAAGTGCAAAGTCCTAGAAGGTTGTTCATAAAGAGAAAAATGAAAGTGTTCATTTTAGGGAAAATTTCTTGGAAGTTAAACTTCCAATAGAAAAGACAATCCTCTGTCATCAAAGGATTAGTCACATTGGTGAAAAAGGTTTGGAAAACTTGAAAAATAAAATCCTGGTTGAGGGGCCTAATTATTGTAACCTTTATTTGAATTATGTGAACACTTTATATTTGGAAAACAACATCATGTTTCATTTTACTCTAGTCCTCATAAATATTTTTGTGTTCTCGATTATATTCATTCTGATGATGTTCCTTCTTTATCTAATTCTAAGTATTATTTTTCTTTTATTGATGATTATTCGAGAAGGGGATTTGTGTACTTTTTAAAAGGTAAATCAGAAGTGTTTAGTCACTTTAAGGAATTTAAAAACCTTGTGGAAAATCAATCAAGAAGAAAAATAAATTGTCTAAGGACTAAAAATAGTGGTGAGTTTTGTTCTTATGAGTTCGAAAGGTATTGCAAAGACCCTGGAATTAAAAGGCATAAAACTACACCTTACACTCCATAGAAAAATGGAGCTCTTGAAAGGTTGAATAGGACGTTGATGGAGAAGGCAAGAAGTATGTTGAGAAATGCTAGTCTAGAGTAGATGTTCTGGGTTGAGACTATGGCTACATCATGTTACTTGTTGAACTAAGCAAATTCTTCAACATTTTTTGATAAAATTCCTATGGAAGCTTCGTTTGGTAAAAATACCTCTCTCAGACATATTCGTGTCTTTGGTTGTAATCATATGTTTAAGTGTCATATGCGAAGAGATCTAAATTGGAAAAAAAAAGCTGAAAAATGTATCTTCATTTAATATGGCCTTGGTGTGAAAGGATAAAAGCTTTGGAATCTTGTACTAAGAAGGTATTGTACAATAGAAGTGTAATATTTTGTGAACTAAAACCTTCTTCAGTGGATCAAGAGTTAGGGATGAAAGAAGAGGAAAAGAAGAATGATGTTGTTGAGATACCTCTAACTCTAGAAAAAGAGTCCAACAACACATTGAAAGTATACTTGAAACTGAGTAGAGTTCAAGCAGCTCAGGGAGTTCTGAACAAGAAGAAGAACTAGAACCTCAGCCTCAGCCTATGAGGAGGTGTACATGTGAGAAGAAACAACCAGATAGGTATGGATTATCTATGTTAGATTCTAGTTGTGCCTATTCTTTGATTACTAACATAGATGAGCCTAGGACTATAAAAGAGGCAACTAAAATGTCTTATTTAGATTCCTGGTTGGAAGCCATGAATGAAGAAATGGCACCATTAAGAAAAAATGATACTTGGGATCTGGTTCCATTGTTTGAAGCTAGAAAGCCCATGGGTTGCAAATGGGCATTTAAAAATAAAATTGGTTTGGATGGTTGTGTTGGAAAGTATAAAGTGAGATTGGTTGCGAAAGGTTATTTCTAGGTAGAGTGAATTGATTATGGGGAAATAATTTCTCCTATAGTAAAGCTCACATCTATCAGATTTCTTTTGTCACTTGCAACAACATATGATTTGGAGATTGATATGATGGATTTGAAGATAGTATTTCTTTATGGTGATCTAGAAGAAGAAAGTTATATGTCCTAGCCTGAGCACTTTGTGAGAAAAGGTAAAGAAAATATGGTTTGCAAGTTGAAAAAATATTTGTATGGTTTGATACAATCACCCAGAATGTGGTACCAGAAATTTGACCCATTTGTTCTGTCATTAGGATTTGTAAGATCAAAATTAGATCATTGTGTGTACTACAAGACTGAAAATGAACAGGTTCCTATTTTTTCCCTTTTTGTTCATGATATGTTATTCATAGGAAATAGTAATTTAATGATTTCTGACCTAAAATCTCAGTTCTTTGAAATGTTTGAAATAAAAGATCTTGGTGCAGCTAGGTATATTTTAGGGATGGAAATAACCAGGGATAGAAAAGGTAGAAAAAATAAGCTTAGCTAGAGTAAGTATATTAACACTATTCTGGGGAGATTTGGTATGAACGATTACAAGCAACTAGTTGTTCCAGTTTTGTAGGGAACAAAGCTATTTGTTGAAGATTATCCAAAATCTCCCTCTGAGATGGAGGACATGACTAGAGTTCCTTATGCTAGTACAATTGGTAGTTTAATGTATACAATTGTTTATAAAAGGCCAGACATTTCCCAAGAAGTGGGAGTTCTTAGCAGATTTATGGTGAATCCGGGAAGGACACATTGGGATGTTGTCAAAAGAGTGTTTTGATATATGAGGGGCACTTTGGGATATGCCATGTGTTACCATGGAAATTTGGTTGGATCACAAAGGACTCTGAGCATTCCTTGATATGTGGATTCTAATTGGACAAGGGATATTGACAGCAGAAGGTCTACCAGTGAATATATTTACATGTTGAATGGTGGTGCAATTAGTTGGATGAGCAAGTGGCAGGTTGTATTCACTTGTCCAGTATGGAGGTTGAGTACATGGAAGAAACTCAAGCTTGTAAGGAAACCATTTGGCTTAGAATATTATGTTATCATATTGGTTTTGATGTAGGGAAGATTATTATTTATTGTGACTATCAGAGTGTTATTTGTTTGGCAAAAAATCCAACTTTCCATGTCAGGATGAAACATATCGATGTGCAGTATCATTTTGTTTGAGATTTTATGGAGGATGGAAAGGCTAGTTTAGATAAGGTTAATACTTTGAAGAATGTTGTTAATACATTGAAAAAGCTAGTGAGCATGGACAAGTTCAGATGGTGTGCAAATTTGATGGGTCTTGGGGTCTAGAATATTCAATGACTCAGGTATTGAAAAGGGTTCAATGAGAGATTATTGAGAATATGTGCCTCAAACTCACTGGTGAAAGCCCTGATATTGTCACCAAGTAGAAAAATTCTTAAATGTTATGTTTCAATCTTTTACCACCATACCACTGGTGACTTTTCACTGAAGCATGATAACATGATCACTACCATACCATAGAGCCTCTCATCAGTCGCAACGGTAAAGAGGTTAAACTGCCATACTGGGAAGGTGTTCAAGGTTTGGTGTAGTAGAGTGGTTACTGCCATACTGTGGAAGCTCTTAACCTAGACTGAGATGGTGTGGTTACTGCCATACCGCGGGTTCCATCAAACTATTGGGAGGTAGAGCAATGAATCTTTGCAGTTTGTTTGGCATTTTATCGCCATACTATGGGATTATCTCAGTTGTTGTTTGGTAGAGCGGTGGACACTACCATACCGTTGGTGACTTGGAATGATGAAGCAGTAGAGTGGTGGACACCACCATACCACTAGTGGCTTTGAACAACAGAGTGGTAGTACGAGGTGGTCACTGCTATACCATAGATGTATGTGAATGGTCTTGCGGTAGTGTGGTTACTGCTATATCTAGGGTATTGTCAACCTATCAAGCGGTAGTGAGGTAAACCACCACACATCAAAGACTTGTTGAATGCATAGCAGTAGAGAAGTATGAAGCGGAAGAGCATTGACCTATTGACTACTAATATGTACATTGTTCAATGGAGTTTGTTTTGTATAGGGGAAGTTGAACTGAACTAATTGTATAGAGAATGATTTGATCTTGTCAGGTACTATTCATTGTAACATATTGGTATAGTAATAGGTTCGACAGATGGATGATTGATGAGTGGTCAGATTTTTTAGAGTTTCATTGTATGCTATTTTGAGAGAATTTTAACAGTGTTGTGCTGCATGAGGTTGATCAAGAAATTTCTACTATAATATTTCCATTGGAAAAGATAGTATGTAAATTTTATGTGATTTGATTATTGTAATACAAGTGATTTTATTTGGTGTGGTGGGTTTTTCTCTTGTAAGGATTTTCCCACATAAATATTCTGTCAATTGTGTTATGTGTTTATTTCTTTGTTATGTTAATTATTTCATGTGTGTCTTAGTGAACTATAATTGCAAAATTTAAATGCATATCTTCAGTCTCCTTTGAGTTTTTACATTAGGAAAGTTTCTTCTGCAATCAGATTTTCCCTAACAGATTACATTGATTAGAAAGAATAGATGAGAAGTCACCTAATTTCAATCAGTTTTAATGCCTAGAAAGCTGTGGAGACAAAGTATGTGATTCTTATAATTGTGCCTTCCTCTACTAATGAGGTTGTAGCTTTTCAATAGAATAAAAGAGCAAGGTTTTCTATCTTTAGTGCATTATCTAAAATTCAAATTTAGCTACAAAAAATGAAATGTGGACAAAATTGAAACATATTTCTTAAGGAAATAAGAGAGTAAATTTGTCAAGGAAAATAACTGCTAAGAATTTTTTTGAGAATCTAAGAATGGAAGATGGAGAAGACATTGCAAGATATTATTGGAGAGTTGAAACTATAGCAACTAAAATCAAGAATCAAGGAGGTACCATGAAGGATGAAGATATAATTGATAATGTCTTGATGACCTTACTAGACAATTATAGTGACAAAGTATTTAATCTTGAATAACAGTATGATCCAAATAAATTTACTAAGCAACATCTATTTGGTGTCTTGACTCTATTTGAGATGAGAAAATTTGTAAGAGATAAGGAGAAGACTAAAATGACCTTCAAAACCATGATCATAGTAGATGATGATGATGATAATTATGTAGAAGATTTGTAGGCAAATTTCCCAAGGAGATTGAAGAAAGGTACTAGTATATACAAAGGTAAGTTTCCCTTTAAGTGTTTCAGTTGTGGAAATATTGGTCATTATGCATCAAGATGTCCTAATAGAGATACACAAAAGAATAATAAGGGTGATACCAATAATTACAAGGATGAGAAGGATAAGAAGTTCAATAAGCTGTATTATGTCAAAGAAGATGCAGGAATTTATGACGATGAATCTAACCTTGAGGAAGACAAAGATGAATGTTTGTTTCTAGCCTTGGAAAGGAAGTGTGGAAAGGATTTTGGTTCGAAGAATAAGAAGGATGAAACAAAAGGTATTTGGTGACTCATTTTCATGCTAGACAGGATGAAGAATTTTGGATAATTGATAGTGGATGTTCAAATCATATGACTGGAGATAAGAGTAATTTTACTAAACTTAAGAAGTATTAAGGAGGCATAGTCATGTTTGGAGATGATTCTGGTTCTAAGTTTTTTGTTAAAGGAGCAATTAGATTTGATGGAAAACATAACACTGATGATGTTTATTATGTAAAGGGCTTAAGTCATAATCTCATAATTGTTAGAAAAATGTGCAGCAAAGGTTTAAAGCTTATGTTTTAGGATAACACTTGTGAGATCATAAAAGGATCTAGAACTATGGTTACAGTTTGTAGAAATCATGGAAAAATATATCAACTTAAAGGTGGTGATATTCAATCTTTTGTTTCTCAGATTAGTGAGAATTGGCTTTGGCACCGAAGGAAGGGATATCTAAATTTTGATAATATAGTTAGGATCAGCTCCAAAGAAGTTGTGAGAGATCTACCTAGAATCAAAAAGCCTTTAAATTCAATCTGCAGAAGTTGTCAGATGACATAATAAACAAGAACTAATTTTTTAAAAAAAGATCAATCTTGTACCTGAATACTTGAACTAATCCACACAGATCTTTGTGGTCCTACAAGAACATAAATCCTGAATGGTGACATGTATTTTATGCTTTTAATTGATGATTACACTAGGATGAAATGGGTTATATTTCTTAGAGAAAAATCTCATGGTCTTGATAGATTCAAGGTTTATAAGGAAAGAGTAGAAAATGAGGAAAACTTGAGAATTAAATTCTTAATATATGATAGAGGTGGAGAGTTTACATCCGATGATTTCAATAAATTCTATGAAGAGAATGGCATAAAAAGACATTTTTCTGCTCCTATAACCCTACAGTAGAATGGAGTTGTAGAAAGAGCCAAAATGTGCAAGAGGTAGGTAGAACCATTATGAAATAATCAAATGTTCCTTATGTGTATTGGAGAGAGGTTATTCACACTACTATTTACATTCTTAATAGAGTTCATATTAGAGGTAACAACACTAAGACTCCTACTATAAAATACTTTAAGGTATTTGGTAGTAGATGTTACATTAGAAGAAATGGAAAAAATCTTGAAAAGTTTGATGCCAGATGTGATGAAGGAATTTTACTTGGTTATTCTAATAACGTCAAGGTTTACAGATGCTTTAATAAAATATTGATAAAAATCATTGAAAGGTTGATGAAGCTATGCATAGACTAGTGGAAATAACTAAAGTTGAACCTGATAAGACTATCTTTGTAAAAATACAAGAAGAAGAAAAGGAAGAGAAAGAAAAAAGTGAAGAAGAATAAGAGACTCTATTACTTTCACCTAAGAATCATAAATATGTCTAGAGAAATCACCTGGAGGAACAAATAATCAGAGACAAAACTGAAGGAGTTAATACAAGAAGAACAGTGGTTGAGGTAAACTTGTGTTTAGTTTCTATGATCGAACAAAAGACTGTGAATGAAGCATGTAATGTTGAGATCTAGATGAGAGCAATGAAAGAAGAAATACAATAGATAGAAATTAATTAAAGACATGGGAATTGGTCCATAGACCTAGAAACAATAATGTAACTAGTTATGAATGGGTATACGAAAAAAATTGAATGATGATGGTGAAGTAATAAGTAATAAAGAAAGACTTGTATGTAAAGGATACTCACAAGCTGAAGGCATGTGTTTTGAAGAAAAAATTTCACCTATCGAAAGAATGGAGGCCATTTCAATGTTATTGGCATTTCTAGCTCATAAATATTTCAATGTATATTAGATGGATATCAAGTCTACATTTTTGAATGGGGAACTAGAAGAAGAAGTATATACGGAGCAACTAGAAAAAAATTTAGTGTCATAAAAACCACACATGTTTTGTAAGTTAAACAAAGCATTATATGGACTGAATGAAGGTCCTAGGGCTTGGTATGCTAGATTGGATAGATACTTGATAGAGAAGGGATTCAACAAAGGTTCTAGAAACAAAAATATCTACTTCAAGGTTTAGAAAGACAAGATACTAATAGTTGTGGTATATGTTGATGACATCATTTTTTATGGAAAATGAAGGTATGTGCAAAACATTTTCTGAAGAGATGGAAAAATAATTTTAAATGTCCATGTTTAGTGAACTGAATTTCTTCCTTGGACTTCAAGTTAATCAAACTGACAAAGGGATATTCATTTCACAATCTAAGTATGTTAAGGAATTGGTAAAGAAGTTCTAAATGGATGAATCTAAAGTGGAATGTACCCCTATGGTAACCGGATGCAAGCTAAGTAAGGATGTGCTAAACTTGATCAAAGCATGCACACATCCATGATTGGTGGATTGTTGTATCTTATTGATACTAGATCTAAAATTATGCATGCAGTATGTTTAGTTACAATATTTCAAGAAGAACCGAAGGAAGCACATGTTATAGCTGTGAAGAGGATAGTCAGATATCTTAAAGGAATTTTAGACTATAGGTTATGTTATTCGAAGGAAAATGATCTCACTTTTACTGCTTACATTGATGTTGATTGGGCTATATGTGTAGATGATAGGAAGAGTACAAGTGGAGGAGAATTATTTCTTGGAGGAATATTAGTCTCATGGTTGAGCAAGAAGAAAGAATCAATTTCTTTATCCACCATAGAAGAAGAGTATATTGCAGGAACATCTTGTTGTACACCAATACTATGGATGAATGAAACTTTGATAGACATAGGTGTGGTGAGTGATGAGCCTATTTCTATATTTTATGACAATACAAGTTCTATAAACATTTAAAAAAATATAGTGATGCATTCTAGAACAAAGCATATATCTATCAAGTATCACTTATTGAGGAATGTTGTAAGACTTTAATATGTACCTACCAAAGAAAACATTGCAGACATATTCACTAAGGCCCTTCCAAAGGATAATTTTGAGTATCTCAGAGGAAATTTACAGGTGTATGTCCCTCCTTCTTTGAACTAAGTGCACATGGAGGTGCATCAATCTAGTGGTTTCATAGACTCTTTCATTCTGGACTGGTGATTGAGGTCTACTCCTCAGGGGGAGTAGAGAAGTGCATTATTGCAATAAGTGATGTGAATGTACTACTTAGGGGGAGTGAATAGATATTTATATGTTAAGAATGTTCTTTACCATTGATGTCAAAGGGGGAGAGACAATCATGTGAAAAGTGTATCTTTATGCTTGACAAGTTGTCACTTTCGAGAATCATGTATGTTGTCATTGATGGTTTTTCACATCCTCTATTGCCATCAATGAAAAAGGGGGATGTTGTTGCAAGTATGGATGCATTTGGTGGTGTTTTCATTAATGTTTTAATTTATGTCAACACTTTATAGGTTGAGTAAGTTATGTATTTACCAAGTTCTTTTGAGAAAAACTAAGAAATAAAGAAAGATGTGTTCTAAGCGTGCTCCAGTAATATGGTATGCACTTTCTCTATGTTGATCCAGTACCTATGTGGATATGAAGGTTTGGTCAAGAGATTAAATGAATTGTATATTCCAAGTTTCAACTTTTTGTTAAATGGAGAGTAAAAGTTATGTTTACCAGTGTGTGAACTAGTTTGTTAGAGTTATCTGGTTACTAACTAAGAGAAATGTATTAGCCCCGCAGTCCTCTAGTATTTGGCTTTAGATATTGTGGATCTGGGAGATTATTCTTTTTGATGATTTTTTTTGTGTACTTTGGCACTCTAGAAGACTTTCTCTAGAGCTCCTGTGTTTTTGTTGTTTGTCTCGATTGAAATGGTGAAGTGTTCTCTATGAATGGAGTTTGTTCAAGGTGTTGCAAATGTATCTAAATTATTATTAGAGATTGTAAAATGACTAGTGAATCATGTTGATAAATTCAAGTGTGATTATCTTGTTCATGATACGTGTACTTCAAACATCATTCATGTTTTCATTAGGTTTGGCTAACCTGATGCTTACACGGTACATAATTACTTTACATAGATTTAATAAAGAGAGTGCATGATCCAAGATGTTGTTTGGGTCCTAGTTTAAATATGTATTTGGTCTCATCACATTCTTATCCACCGCGGGAATGTTGAGTAGCCGACCTAGTTGGAATTTGTAATTTTAAATTGTATAGATGACCTTGGTGAATGTTTCTAAGGTTTAAGATGGTATGAAATAAAGTTAAGTTGTGAAAAATTTAATATCCATCCATTATCGAGAAAGAGAGGAGTGTGAAAAATTGTAGGAAAAGAAAAGTGTGGAAGAGAGAATTGTGGCAACAATACTTCATTGTATTCATAGAGACGGTTGCAAAGTGTGTAGAGCTCCTAGTGGTGGATCTTTATCTATTTCTTTATATTTTTCTATAGGCAATGAGCCTCTGTTTCTAGATAATATGTCCTAAGGTAGTGAGCCCCTAATCTAGGTACTGAGCCTTTGTATCTAGGAAGTGAGCCCTCTCGCAGTGAGCATTTTTGTATCCTATATTGCATAACTAAAATATATTGAATTAATTCTCATTGTGGTTTTTCCCTCATTAGGGTTTTCAATGTAAATCGGGTGTCTCTAGTGTTATGGTGCTATTTTTTTGTTTTATGTATTTCATGTTCATACTTAGTAATAAACAAAAGTTAAAGTGGAACTAATTAAGTAAAGAATTTGATAGAATTGATTCACCCCCCTCTCAGTCTTCTTATGCATTTCAACACCTCCTAAGAATTTTATCATTGTTAGAGAGTTTCAGGAGTTCAAAGAGAAACATGCCAAGATTTTGAAGTCTCATAATGCTATGTTGGCAAGGCTTTTTGCCTTGGAAACAAAGAAGAAAAGAGATGAACCTGAGATTTAATTAGATGAAGAAGAATATGAAGAGTATGAAGATGCAGTTGAGGAATTAGACCCTAAAGATCAGAGGAGGTAGTCAAAGGTGATTCACATAAGGTAAAGGTTTATCTCCTATTTATGGTGGAAATTTGAATGAGGAAGAGTTACTTTATTGGATTGCAGCCATGGACAACCACTTTGAAAGTGAATATATTTTTGATGAGCAAAAGGTGAAGGTAGAAAAGACACAACTCAAAGGTCATTCTCTTCTATGGTGGGACTATGAGCAAGCTAAAAGAAGAAAGCAAGGTAAGTCAAGGATAGTTTCCTACGACAAGATGGTAGCAAGACTTAAAGGTAAATTTCTTCCTAAGGACTATGAGGTTCAATTGTATAATAAATTACAAGGTTTGAAGCAAAAGGATCTATATTTTCAGACCTATATTGATGAATTGTATAATCCTAAGTATAATGTTAGGAAGAAGTGATGATGAAATTGAATAAGTGTCTAGATATATAGGTGGCCTTAGGTTCAATATAAAAAATGAATTGGTTGTTGCTAACCCAAAGACTATTGAAGAGTATTTCCAATTGGCTATTAGGGTGGAAGAAAAGATAAAAAGAAGGAAAGATAAGTTTGTTAGAGGAAGAGGCATTAATCAAAGAGGTAGAGGAACCTTTCATGCTTCAAAGAAATCAAATGAGGAACAAGAAAGTGAAGGTAGAAGTAAATAGAGAAGTTTTGATTTCAAAGGTGGATCTAGAGGTTCAAGAGGTAGATTCGGTGGTGGAAGGAATCCTAACATTTTTTCTCATAGGTGGTAGATAATTACAATGAGTTTGGATACCTATCTTATAAGTGCCTTGAAATTTTTTTTTAAACATCTAGTGGGGGTGAAAGGAGAGGTGAAAAGAGAGTCCAATTTTTGCAAGAGGAAGAAGGTGAAAGTATGAATTCTCTAATGCTACATTTTGATCTAGAAGTAGGTGAATCCTTGATGCTAAGAAGACAATTTTTGAAGACATCCAAATAAAACGAACCTAAGGAAAGAAGCAGTTTGTTCAAGACCACATGTAAATTTAGAGGTAAAGTATGCAAGGTTCTCATAGATACAGGATCAAATGATAATATGGTATCTAGTGAAATGGTAGACAAATTGAAATTAGTAAAAGTTCCTCATGAATTTCCTTATAAGGTATCCTAGTTAGGTGACAATCAATCTCTCTTGGTTAATGAGTGAGCAATTTTGGAATTTCAAATTGATGAGTATAAGGATACAATGCTTTGTGATATTGTGCCTATGGATTGTTGTCATCTACTTCTTGGTAGGCATTGGCAGGTTGATAGGCATGCAAATTACGATGGTTGGGAAAATACTTACACCATATTGAAGGATGGAAAGAGTTTCATCATAAATCCATTAGCAAATGATAACAAATGAAAGCGAAAAGAGGATAAAGTGATCATGTTTGGGAAGAATTAACTTGCAAAGATTGAGAATGTACACAAGAATGTTGTGGCAGTAGGTGTGAAGTTTGATTCAGATGTGTTGGTAGTGGATTCGCATACAAATGTCATGGTGGGAACAATAGTGTGTCCATTGGTTGGGAATAATGATATGGAGCAAGTAGAATATTAAAGTATAGTGAATGGTATAGTGACACTTGAATCTAATAAGACAACAGGTCTGATGACAAGGACTAATGATAAATTTGTAAAAGGATAAATGGACAAGACAATAAGGGTGTGGGGAAAGAACAAGTGGGCAGATGCAAAAGGTAAAAAAAATTGAAGAAGAAACTAATCCTTGTGGTATTTGGTAAATGATAGTTTTTAGCTAAGAACATGTGTTCCATTTTTGTGTAGATGCAAGGAATATTTCATGTGGCATGAAACATTTTCAGATGGGTTGTATGGTGGAAGAGCATCAAACAAATGAACATTGCTCGAGGAGGGGTCAGAATGTTAGATTTAGGTGTCGTAAGATTTTTGCGTTCAATAAGGTCTTATTAGACTAATTACATGTATTTGGGGTTTTTTGGAGTCATATTGAGTCATTTTGTGTCAGTATGTCAAAAATTGCAAAATAATGCAAACTTGTAATGCAAAATTGCCAAATATTGTTAAATGGCATATGAAGAGTCAAATTATCAATTTTTTGTTGGGAATCAAGTGATTTATATTTTTTGAGGTCCATTGGGACTATTTAATGTAATTTTAATATTTTGGAGGGTCATTGGAGTCAAAAAATACAAAAAATGCATATTTTGTAAAAAATGCATATTTTGTAAAAAATGTCATATTGAAAGTGCAAAAGGTGGAACACCAATGGTCATGTTGGTCTAAAAGGTCATTGAGTTAGTTTAGGAGGTTGGATATGGTGGGAAAATTGTTAAAAATGTTTAAGATACTTGATTGCAAGGTTGATTCATAATTTTATGAAGGGAAATCAAATAAAGTTCCTTGTTTATGTTTATTTTTTGTGTTTTTCTAGAATTGTTTCAAGTTTCAAGGCTCTGTATAGTTTTTTATATGTTAATTTATTGGTTTATAATCATGTAAATTTTGTGGCAAGCAGAGCTATCTCCATTTTGGATTTGGAGTGATGAAATTTTTGTTGAGCTTTGTGTATTTGGTGGAAACATTACTATAGGTGGCTAAAACTTGTGTTTTGAGGGTTTAAAAATGCTAAAATAGGCCATCTCATCTATTGTACATGTTGTGGCTAAATGGGATGGAGCAGATAGGTTGGAATAGGTATAAATAGGCTGAATAATGATTTTTTTGTGTAGGTAATGTCTTTTGGTTGGTTTTTCATGATACGGTAGGTGGCAAATAGTGCATTTGTGTGTGAAATTGGGTGGTTTGAGTGAGAAAATCATAGAATCATTTGGGGTAGTAGAGATATCTTGATATTTTGAGTTATGTGCAAGTTTTTTATGAATTTTTTGAGGCATTGGTTTGGTTAGATATGCCTTATAAGGTTTTTTTTCAATAAACCCCCATGTAAACTGCAAAAAATGAGGGTTTCATGGTAGGGTGTTTTGGGAAATGTGTCTACAAAATAATTCTGGAATTTGGGGTTATGTTCACTAGTGAGTTCTTCCAAATCAAAATTTGGGTGAAAAGGAATATTAAGGCATAGGTTCTTTGTAAAAGTGACCCAATAGGGGGTCTAAAATGGTGAAAAAGCTTGATTCCAGGGTGTTAGTTCAAAGGAGTGATATGTTCGTTTGAGATGTATTTGTATTGAGAAAAGTGGGTATCTAAAACCATAAATAGTGTGTGGGTTTTTTAAGTGGTCTGGGATTTATGCCCTGGTTTTGGTGTTTAGACAACTACATGGACGACTATTCAAATTGGTGAAATCTGACAAGATAGGGTTATAAGCCCTAAAATCCTTGTTGATTTGGAGTAAATTTTGATTATGGTTGTGTTGATCCCCTGCTAATTACATCAAATAGCCTCTCTATCACATCTTCGAGCTACTCGATGCTCCTCTAACTTGACTGCTAGTGTTGATACTTGACCCTTAGCATACTCAACATGTCCGGATACACCAACATATCCTCCCTTTATCCCCACATAAGGCTCAAACAAGTCCATGCACTCCACTATGAATGATGGGGGCATGAACTCTATAGTTTTAGCCTCATCTATAGGAACGGGTGGAACTATTGCTACAACCACATGTCAAAATAGGTAGTTTGACTCTATCATAGGCCTTCCAAGATATAAATTATAACAATAATCAATATCCATCATCGTAATATATCCATATATGAACATGATATGCATAGAAACATAAATTATAACAATAAATATCATCATTTGGGTATGTATCATGATCTATAGGAATCTCAAATTCTCCACTTTTCTCCATGTGCTCTTGGAGATTAGAACGTGCAGACTATGACTTCATAACTCAATTAGGAATGAAATCTCTCAATTCCAGTCTAGGAGGACTAGACACACCTCTGTCACTATCCTCTCTCATGAGCTAGCTTTGTTCATTCTCCATCCCCTCATCATCCTCGTCATCCTCCTCTCCCTCATAATAATTGTCCTCCTCTATCTCCTCCCCATCCTCATCCTGGAATAGGTCAGCTAGATCTACAATCCTGCTTGACTCCCTGTCCTCCTGTACTAAATCTAGTGAAGGCATTGTGAATCCAATAGGATAATTCATAAGAAATATGTCTCCTAGTCATATCACCTCTCACCACTCATCATACTCCTGTGTCATTTTGATGTGATATACGTTAGAGAATGTGGGCATGTCAGTATCCTCCTCCACTCTGTCACTCAAGACGATGTCTTCTATTTTTAGTTGTTTAAGATCTTTAGGTCTATGGGTGCTCTATACTGAACATCTATATAAATATCATAGCCATGGTAGCCACTATATTTTTCCAAACTACCTTATGGTGTGGTCACACTAGAAAGGTCTCATTACATGATCACATCATCCTAGTAATAGCCTATATCTTTGCATTCATCTCAGTTATCTTGTTGTGTCTAAATAAAATAGCTCAATGAGGTAGGGTCTCCACACAATCTCCTACTCACTGAGTCTATCAAACCTCACCCTCTAAAATTACATGTCACCACACTACCATGCCTGTCTTAGGGGATAGACAAAAACCCACAAAGATCCCACTGCAATGGCAATCAAAAATCCTATAGGTTAGGTATAGGTGATATGGTCTAGGATCCATGTTTTTAGTAGGGTATATTGTACCATGTTATGCATCTCTCCATAAGTGAATCGACCCAATTCATAGTATAAGTGTGTTAGTATGCTCTAGCCCTAATCGAAGAGCACATGGTAGTGCTACATGTCTCTAGTCATGTGTACTAATCCCTCTCTAAATGTACTCCACAACCATCGAGGACTAGTGCCAACACTACTATAAAAATCAAGATGCATCTCACTAGTGGTGAATGTGCATGCAACAACCAAGAAATCTTGATGCATGGTCTCACAAATTTGTGTTGGACCAATTTTCCTAAGAAATACTTAGCTTTTGACTATATCTCCTCAAAAAACTTTCCTTGTGGTAAGAATATCCTCTCTCCTTGAATAGGCATGTGCAGTATATGGTGCACATCCTCCAATGTGACTTTTATCTCTCGACTAGTGTCATGAACATGGCATCATGGTATCACATGGCTGACACAAGCCTAATAAAGACCTGTCTCTTGGAGGATTTGCACACCCTCTTCGATAGTTGTTCAAAAATCTCTTGAAGTCATCTAAAAATATATCCACCCAAGTGTTGGCACAACCAGGGTGAAGTCTACCATAAGGAAAGAATCAAATTGTCAGTTAAAACATCTTAAAATCTTAATTTTTTGCTTTAATGATCAAAAAGTGTGCTAGAGTTTCTCTAGGACAACTTTATTAAGAGTTCTAAATAATTTATTCCTTAATTGGGTAACTTTGCAACAAAGTGGGACACATTAGGAAAATATAAGAATATTAAAGACAAACCTTCCCTACCCTATAATTTCACTTAATTTTTTCATAAAAACATTAAAAAATTATTAATTAAATTGAAATATAGAGAAGGCTAAATGCACTCAACGTTTCTTGTAACTCACACTATTTGACAGCCTCCTATAGAATCTTAATCCATGGATGGGTGGATCGATGTCTACTCAGAATGATGTCTCACTCTACTCCTAGATTACTCTGCAAAAAAGGGAAAAAATATGAAATGAATATGATTTACTTCATCTTTTATCTTTTTATGCATGCACTTTTAGGTAATTTTTTGTTAAGAAGAAAAGAGGTACTTTTAATCAAGTTAACATATTTTGAGCTAGCGAACTCCGTTTTGATGTTGTTTGTTGCATTGGAACCATGGTTCTGCTCCCATTCTTAGCAAATGTCTATCATCAAGTGACATGGTACTTGTAAATTCCCTGTGATGGACTTGTCCAATTTGTTGTGGTTGATTTGCTACCTTGATTCAACCTCCATAAATCAAGTGGAATTAAGGGGCATACATCTACCCTTGAATTTCATTTGTTAGGAAATTTAGATAAGAGGATTATATTTGAGCTACTATTAAATTTGTGATGCAAAATTTAGTTCCTAACATTGTGGTTTTGTAGGTGAGTAAAGTGGGTTCTTCATTCTCCCTAATAAATCCATATGAATATCATTTTATAATATTACTTTCTGAAGTACTTTAGATTTCCTATGCACATACTATCATATGGGCGCTAAAATGGGTGCTAAATGTACCATATAAAAATGCATACCTTGATATTTCCACACTTAATGTGGACCAATTTTAGCTGCCCCTGCAGCAATTTCCCTTTAGGTCACTTATTATGGGCCCCTAAGACCCCTTTTTGTGCATCTCGAGGTATATCTTAACTTTAAACTTGACCAAGGCCCATAAACAACCATCAATCTTGGTAACCCACCTTTTGAACCAAAAAATTAAGACTTGTGGGACCAAGACACCATTGGTCAGGTCTTAGTCCCACCAAGTGGGACCAAGGCACCACCTATGGTGTCTTTGTTTTGGATGCTTTATTTTAAGGAATTAAGAGTGGGAAATAAAAATGTTTTAATTTATTTGACATTTTGTCAGCCTTTCAGGTCAAATTATTGGGTTGTTAGGTAGAGATCACTATAAAAATAAGATTCACACCCATTTTTTATAATAATTTGATAGAAGTAGACATGATTCAAGACAAGAGACAGAAGTAAAAAAGGTTGAAGGAATTTTTATAATCTTGGAGTAGCCTTCTGTTGTGTTTTTGCATGTTTTTCAAGTCTTTAAAACTTAAGATCTAGGAATTCAAAAGATCGGTAATGGATTCCTATTGTGGATCATGAGAGATTCTAGGTTGGGGATGCAACTAGCCATTTATCAAAGCCTAAGGACTTACTTATTGAGTGATTCGATCTTCCATTAGTGCTCTATTTTTTTCTTAAGCAAGGTATACTTATTTTTTGGGACTTGTTAAGGAGATTAGAGATATCCTTTATAGGTCATTTAAATTTTCACCTTAGGGATCTTATTCTAACACATTTGAATAGGATTTTTTCATGTTCTAGTTTTCATAATCTTAGACACACATAAGACTAGGGTGCACACACATTTCCATTTTTAGATCTATGCTTTCTCATCAAGGTTTAATTACCAAACAAGGGGTTTGACCAAGGCAAACCCGCATAAATAATCAATCAAAATTCCTTTTCTTTGTAAGTCTTTTTATAGGTTTAGGTCTAGAATCTTGGTAAAGAAGGAAGTTTAGATCTTAAGCTTTGGGACCATACTCAAAAACTCTAAAAATTCAAATCAGGACTAATACGCCACCTTGGGCATCTTAGTCCTCGTAAGTATATTTTTCAAAGACTCCTTTAGATCCAGTTCCGACATTTGAAGATTATGTATTTGCCCTAAAAAATAGCAGCAAGTCTAATATGCCATATTTGTTATCTTATTCCTCCAAGGCACATTTTTACAGCTTATTTGCATTTCCTGAATCCTCACAACATCTTTAGACTTCCCATGTACACATATCATATCTCCCTATTGCTTATTTTCATTATTTGCATCTCATTTAGCCTGCATAACTCGGTTTTGTAGGTTGAATGCTCATTTTTATTTTCTAGGCATTTTCTTGATGGTGAACTCCTTAAAATCTAAAATATCCCCCTTCCTAGGTTTTCCTCTTTGTGAATTGACTCACCTTTTGAGGTTGTTAGTCAATCCAATTAGGATTCCTAGGACATAATTGAATGACGTAGATAGAATAGGTAATCACCCCCACCTATTTTATTTATAGTTCACCCATACTAGTCTCATTTACCATGTTAAATAATTATTTGGTCCATTTATTCATCCAATGTAACAACATCTAGAGTATTATGTATATCCCACTATATTTAATAATTGGAAGTCATGAATGCATGAACATAAGTAAAATTAGAAAAAAATAGTAGATGTAGGATATGGAATGCAAGGTCGAAGAACTAGATCATATGTGAGAGAAACCAAGTTCAAATAACAAAAGGTTCTCCTTAAATTCCATAGTAGAAGTATAAGCATCATTAAAATTATTAAACACATCACTAAGAACAAAGACTGGATAATGTATAATTGAGAATCATAGTCAACCATTTTAGTAGCTATAACCTCTCTACTCTCCATCTCTATAATGATAATGAGATTAGGATTAATTCCATAGTCTTCCTCGTTTTTTGATTAGTTTTTTGACAGATGGAAAGTATATTGTTTATCAAATGATGTGCATAGAAGAAATCATTGAATGATAATCCCAAATATCAATATATCCCTTCCCAATTGTATTCATTTAAGTATTATTTCCCATCAAAATAGGTGTCATGACATACAACTAAAAAGAAGTGAACATGGACTGTGAAGGTGCCCTATGATGAGGAGCTCCTAAATCTAGAATCCAATCCCCTAATAAATTACCTATATAAGAATATATATTTTGTCCTTTGTTCTTACTTATTCCAATACTATCCCTTCTTATTATCAAATTTTAATATTTTTGAAGTAGAATATGAAGTAGATATTCTATAAGGTAAAATAGTTTTTTTTCACAAGAATATATTTCAATTGATCAAGGCTATTCGTCTAGAAATATTAAGGAATATTAATATCACAATAATGCATCTTAAACTGACTCCCAAAGGGTTTTTGTAGAATAGAAAGTAGACAAAAATTCATAATATATAGGTCCTAGCTTTGAGATAATCAACATAAATTATGTATTTGATTTTTCAAATTTAAACTCCTTAAATTGGGTTCCTAGTGACTTGAAATTAGTGATTAAGTCTTGTATGGTGTAAACATTAGATGGATGGGGACTTATTAGTTTACTCTATAACAAATAGTTTTTATTTTCATTTATTTTCCCAAACAGTATTAATAGTGCACTCTACATAGTCATGGGTATGTGTAAGTGTTTGATGTGAAAAAACTTCTGAGACACATAAAAGAAAAATAACCAATTTATTCTTTAAAATAATTGAACAAATATTTTTTAACTTCATCATGTTTTGATTCACATTCAAGGCCATGAACTATTTTACACAAAATCATAACTCTTAGCCATTTACGATTGTTGAATGGTATTAGATGTGGAGTTAAATAGTTTTTTTACAGTATAACATGGATTATCATCAAGTAACAATATAAAATTATAACTATTTTCCATATTTTAATGTCTTTGATTTAATTATTTTTCATTGTATTTAAAGAGCCCATGATATTTCATTTTAAAAGAAATTATTTTTGTTAATGAGAGTATTTTAATTTAAAATATGTATCTTTCAAGTACTAGTAATGATCTTTGTCTAAGAGTGAATTTGTTGAGAGAATAACATGCTTATCTTTAATTGGGCCATCAATAATTGAGGCATCTTAATCTTGAATTAGCCAAACATACATTCTATTATTTTCTTGGTCTATGTCATCCATATATTTTTATTCCATTTCCATCTTGATATTTCCTATTTTTTTATATTCTTTTACTTTTCATATACAATTAAAATAGGAAATCTAAGAAAAGGAAACTTTAAACATGTTTATTTTTATACCATGAAAAAACTTACTTTTAAGAGAGTTTTAGCTTTGAATTTTAAAATGTAAAATTCTAAAAAATTATTATAATATACAAAAATCAAGTGTTTTTGTGTCTTCTATATAATTTGTATCTAATATTTTTTAACAATATCTTTCAAATAATTGATTTAAATAAATAAAACTACCATGAAATATATTATATATTAATCTACCAAATTATATACTATAAATTGTATTTTCAATCTTTTTGAAACATCTCTTTCTTTTAAATAATCAAAATAATATTTCTTAAAAATTCGACACAAAATATTTAATAAAGTGAATGCCTTGCTATTTCTAGCTTCCATTGGAAAGACACAACTAGAAATCAAAGCTAATATGATCCTACATCCAATTTGGTTCAAAAGAATAGTTATTATAAGACTTTCATGAGGAATGGAGTGGCTATAATATTAAAAATAATGAAATTGCTTCTTAGATTAGTACCATGGTTTAGATATTTATGCTACTCTAAATGATACTTAGAAGCTAAACAATAATTTAGAGTCTATTAGTTTGTTCAAATTTTATCTTTAAATATCAATACCATGTGATAATCAATATGTTATGGCCAATACTTTTTTAGATCGAGATGTTATAATTATTTTTAACAAAAGTAATCTTGGTGATTTCATAATTCTTATTTACTCGTAATCGTTTGTTTTACTACCATCTTTAGATATTAAAATAACAATATTTAATTTTTATACTAAATAAAATATCTGTAAATCATATGAAAAAAGAAAAATAATAGTTAAAACAAAATTTAACAATAAAAATCACTTGTAAAATATAGAATATGTAAGAAAATTATAGAAACAGATGTTTAACCGTTCATTCGTATAATTTACATTTTAGATCTAAAACGGCGCGTCCATACTATCTTAGTGAGATATAGTGATACATAAAGGGGTCTGCTCTCTAACAATGCACAAGCATACAGAGTTTGATCCATTTTTTAAGGACTCCTCTTTCTAAAGCAGTAAAAGCTAGTCTTATCTCTGTAGTGATGGAGGGATCAGGTGTAGGTAATCCTTTGCAGCGCAGAAGACAAGGCTTTAGACCTGTATACGATGTTGAAGATAGCCTTGGCAATGCCTACGTGGTAACACTAACCTCAGCAGCAAGAAATCATTTTCCTGGAACGAGGGGCATTCATTTACACAGTGACAATACTGCGGGATCCGCAATACAATTTGATATTTATGTCTGCGATGATGGGAGGCTTGACGATGATAGTGTTGTCGATTGGTTTTATTACCACATAACGGACCCAGAGCGTTACAGTACTTCTGAAGATCGAACACAGCAGTATACTGGCTATCGCCGTCCTCGTCCGTTTTACTTATGACTCAAAATCAGATCGCCTCTCCACATTTTGCAGATTTAATTCGTCGAAGTCGTTCTCTTCAATTGAATATGCGTTTAACCGAATACGATGATCCTATTGACGTTCCATCAGCAACTAAAGACGAAGAAGCCGCAGAAATTGTGGGATCACCTACGCCTTACGATAACACGAATAGCGATCACGAAATTGATTGCGCAATTTGCCTTGAACCTTTTGGAGACACCCATGAGGAAATAAAGCAGTTACCCTGCAACCATATATTTCACTATCAGTGCATACTTAGATCCACTCAAGTGAAAAATCAGTGTCCCATCTGTCGCCGTGGGTACGACAGCCGCCATGGCCAATCCAGTGAAGTAGGTTAGGTGACATATTTTCCATCTCTTATTAGACAATAGCACGCAGTTCTCCATTTATGGCCATTGAACAAGAGAAGGTTCACACATTTTACTATTTTCTAACAAATAATCATATGCATAGATATTCTATGGCATGGAGGAGTTTGTCTGTAAATATATTACCTGCTATCTTTTATCCTAAATTTGTATACTTATTTATAAGTGAAAGTATGCATATTTATGAATATGAACATAATTTTTGTGATGCCATTTAATAAATAAATGGTTTCTAATGTTAATTGCTCTTGAAACGTTACATGGGAGCCTTTGTTTTCTATTATTTAATTCCTATACAACAATTTGATTTGCTTATTTGATACTTTCTTAATCAAACAATTTGTGTTTTGCAAGTTTTATAGATTCTTTTTCTTTCTAGAGATCATCGGTTTGTGGTAATCTTATTTCTTGACCTTTTTCAACTTTGAGAGGAGAATAAAATGTTATTTGAAATTAACATCAAGAAAAATGTCTCAGTATTAATACATTTTTCCCACTAATTAGAGGAAAGGTTAGAAGGAGATGTTCATATAACCTAAATGGTAGAGGAAGGGAGTAACATTTCTTTATAAAGTTGTTTCATAAAGTATTGTGGGTATCAGTATGACCAATAGGAGTTTCCAAAGAACTAACCAAATGTATGGAATAGACATTAGGCAATTAAGGTAGGGGTTTTAAAATCTCAAATTGGGAGTTCTCCTATTGAGTAGGAATAATAATCATTTTTTTTTTAATTTGGCATTGGTGTTTTATATTGGAGTGAGGTTTCTACACCCTTCGATCATTAAGAGTTATTTATATATTATTTTACATGTCAACAATATTGTAACCTTCTTCAAATGTACTCTTACTATTAACCCTTGAGAACCATTCCATCAATTTTTTGGTATCATTATTTTAGGTAACAATTATTCAATCCAATTTAATATTTCCCTTTAGGAGAGAAATGGTGCATTTTTTGTTTCTTGCACCCAATAGGTAGCCAATGCTAAGAAAAAAAACAAAAAACTTCTTGCTACAAAAAGTAGTGATAAATTAAGTTTCTTTGGACTTTTTTAAACCAATAGCCCCAGTACAATTAAGAACAAAGGTTTCTTCTTAATTTCTAATAATGACTCCTACACTAACCTTACTAGGATTTCCTTTAGATGCAACATCCAAATTTACCTTTAGCTAACCCAACAATGTAGAGATCTAATGAAAAGGTCTTCCTAAGTTCATATTTAAAGTTCACTAAATTGAAATCCTTTATTAGTTACCATCTCTCTTATTTTCTATACTCTAAATTTAAAGAGGAGATATTCACTATTTTGAGATGGTTAACTTGGACATTTTAAAATAATCTTTTGTCTCATAATATTGATAATCCTAATATAATCTATCATTATTCTTTGAGGATGTGCATATATTTCATTCTATAAGACCCAACGTAAATGGGGAAGAGTATGATATCATAAGTAGTTTATTAAAGGATTTGTAAATGGGGAAAATGTGCTAAATCTATTAAATTTGATATCTTCATATAAAACCCAATTGAGACAAGAGGCAAATCATCATCTCTAGATAATAAAACCTCATAATTAAATATAATAAGTTTATTTAAGGGATTGAAGTATAATTATAAATATTCCATTAATTCAAAGGGGGAGGATTTGATGATAAAAAAATATAACATAACTTTACATTGTAGCTCCTTTGGGGTGGAACCTAGAAGTAACACACTTAATGAAAGTTATAATATAGAACATCCTAATTATCTTTGAAAGTTTTAAAAAAATAGGAGATGTAGGAAGTATTCCAATAAGTCTATCAAGGTGTACTATCTCATCATATTTATGCCTCTAGTTAACTAACCATCCCCTTTTCAACAAAAAATATTGCCAAAAAATAGCATAATAGTAGTAAACTATGAATCTATTTTGAGGGGTTTCAATTCCATTCATATATCATACCAAATATTAATAATAGACCCATGATCAATCATCAAAATTATGCAACTATGAAATAAATTATCGATTTTAAAGATTTATTTTATATGGAAAGACCTAGAATTTCTATTTTGGAGATACCTATATTTCATAGTTTCTACCTAACCATCTATGCTTCTTGTCAACTTTTGACCCACATTTTCAAAATCATATTTTATTTATAGACTAATCTATTTTATGTCATCTTCTCGTTGTTATTTTGGTGCCCTAATATTTCCCAACTAATTAGAGCCAACCTCGTCTTCTCTTTCACACCTAGCTACATGAAGTTATTTTGAGTTTTCAAAATTTTGTTACCTATATAAGAAGTAGTTTTAAAGACTGTAAGAAGAAAATAGGAATTATTTTACAAAAAGGTTTCGAGACTTGAGCTACACCCACTAGGGTGAGAAATTTTCCTTCTTAATTTAAGAGAAGGAAATCTATTTTTTCATAAGATAAGTTGGGAAGGGTCCTGATCCCCCCAAAAAAACAATGCTAAACCACGTGACAAAGAAGATTGGCCAAACACAACCATAAGTCAAAAACAAAAACGAAAAAAAAACAAAAACAAATAAAATAGTAGCAAGGACCTAATAGTAGGAAATAGCCTAACAACAACAAGGAAAAATAGTTCAATACCTTGAGCTATGAAGGAAACCCACCAATGAATTGTTAGATAAACTATTGGCCTACATGGAATTCTTCTTTCATTGCAAAATCATCCGAGATGAATTTGAAATCAGATTAGTTGGAATAGAAGGGGAAGAGTCCCCTTCAAGTGGAGTAGAAGATAGTTTAGGTAAAGCAATCAAGACTAAGGCCGAAGTAGTAGGAATCAAAGTTAAAGTAGCATTCTTCAAAAAGGGGGCAATAGAGGACTAAGAGGATGTAACACACACATCATGTAGAGTATCCAAATTTTGAACTAGCACAGATGAAGCCATTGGAAGAATAACACCATCAATAGTAGTAAAATTTGGCATAGAAGGAGAAGGAGGCCGCTCATTATCAGAAGAGGATTCAACATCAAGATATACTATTAAATGCTCATTACCAACATTATTCTACAAGGTGGAGGAAGAAACAAGATGAGCCCCATGAGGAAAATCATGAGCCATGTGTCTAGTAGAAAAATAATATCTACAACGAAACTGGATACCTTCATAATCAACAAGCTCAGACAAGGACCAAATATTAAGCTTGAGAGCTACCTCTCTAGGAAAAGCCTAAAATAAATTAATTTCCACAAAAATCCTTACAAAGGAGGTGTGAGTAAAATTATTGGAAGCAATTTCAACTTTCAAAACTCTACCCAAAGCATTTCCAATGTCCTCAAAAGTATAGGAACACTAAAAATATTAGGGGAGATACAATAATTTCACCCAAACAAGCATAACATTAGTGGGATCCTTCAAGGGATTGAAAGATTGAAGCCAAGGCCTCATGGATAGGGAATGAGAGTCCCATTCCCATAGTCCATGATCTAGAATTGTTTTTCTATCTTTAGAAGAGAAGAAGCCAAGTACAAAAATCTCTCTAGAAAAAGAATAAATCTCCATCTTATCTTCTAGCAATGGAGACCAGTGAGGGAAAATCCACAAATGCAACATATAGAGGGGAATCCACTAACAAAAAAACTTATAGATAAATAAATATTTGAGTAGGATTCAATATTGTCAGAGACTTCTTTACCCAAAGAGATAACATGGGAATCATGAACACATCATAAAGGTTGCACAAATCCCAATCCAACATTCTTATTCCACATTGCATCCAGAAAAGAATTCTTAACATGTCTCTTTGATGAAGGAAATGCCTCATGAGACCTATCTATAGGCCTGAAAGTTTCAGCAAAACCCACACAAAACCCATCCACACAAGAAAAATAATTAGCATCAACTACCAATGGCAAACATAGAGAAGGAAATCTATTTGTATTTATAAAAATTTTTATATATTTTTCCAATAATCACTTAATATAAATATTTAGTATTTCACACCAATGAAGGAAACTAAACTAAAGAAAAATAAGACTTTTTCTCCAAAATAAAATTATAGATTAAATAAAAAAATAATGTAGATTTGTTAGAGCTCACATACTTACCTTTAGAAAATTTTATGTAAAAGGCTCTAGAAGATATCATTCCTTAAAAATAGCTCAAATAAATCGTTAATCTAATAAAAATTCTTTGTAATTGATTTTTCAAAGATACGTATGTTTCTAATATAAATGGTCACAACACATACAATGTTAAATTATTCCTTAGCATGTTTTAAGATAATTAATGCTTATAAGTTCCAATAAGATTCTTTTTATTATTTTAAAATAAATAAAACTTTATTTATCTCTAATATTTTGATACAAATTTATGCTTTTTTATTATTAGACCTTTAGTAATCAACCATTGTATACATCAATACCCATTAAGCTATAAATAAATATTGGATGTACTAATATAAATAAATTTGTAGTGTTTTAAATTTTCACCTTTAAAAATTTCACAATAGACTTAGCTCCCCTTTCTATTCTTAGGCACAACTGTACATTTAATCGCCTTATTTTATGATAATCTTCCAAAAATCAAAGGTTAAATTAGGAATAATTAATTAATATTCATTTACTGATACTTAAGGCAACAAAGCAAGTTTGGACTAGGGTGCCTCATATTAAGAAAGTTGTAGTGTCATAAATTGTCACCCTTATAAATTTTAGAATAGGTTTAGCTCTCCTTAATGTTTAAAGACACAATTATACTTTTAATCTACTTGTTTTATGATAATCTTCAAAAACTAAAAAGTTGAATTTGGAATGAAGAATTAAGATTCATTAATTGATACTTAAGGTAACAAAACAAGTTTGGACTAGGCTACGAGTGGCTCTATCTAGCCTATTTTGGCTCGAATTAAAATATTTGAATGTCAACATTTTAACATTTAGAAATTAAAACTTATTTGTTAATTTGTTTATAATCAATTTGTAGGTAATTGAAGAATTTCATTTCAATACAAGTCTTTTTTTATCATTGGAAGTACAAATAAATCGTAAAACAATTAACATCATTATTGATAATCCTAAAAGTGTTCATGAGCATAATTAACAAAATTATTATAGGACTGTTTTAGTCAAGCATCATGTTAGAAATACATCATATTTTTATGTGATTTTTTATATATTTCATGTCAATTCATTTTACGAGGACTAAAAAATGTAAATATTTAGATCAAGCATCTAATTCTCCTTAAAAGTGATGATTGAAATAAATTTAGTCCATCAAGGAATATATATCTAAGTGGTAAGTTGCAACAATTGTCAAATTTTCACTTATTTATCATTAGCCTCTCCTTGATCAAGGGAAGTCTCTCTTTTATATTTTTAGAGATATTGTGGGGGTAGAAATTAAAAAATGGCATTGGAATTAGGCAAGACCCTATACAACAAAACCCTTTTCCCTCTTTCTCATGTGTATGTTATAAATTTGAAGAAAACATGGGAGAGGATTGAAGACCTAATTACTAAATCAAGAAAGAAAAACTTAGAAGTAAAGAAATGAGGGAAAGTATAATTTATCAATGATAGATAAATTTTTGACATCGAGTGCAAAGGGGAGAACGAATAGATATGGACCATAAGAGATCCGAATTTTGATTTAATATTTGTACACTTCAGAATCTAGATGCTGTCAAATATGAAAGATTGAATGTATTTGATTCATGCATAACACATAATTTATACAAAAAAAAGAAGTGAGTGGTTGAATGGAAGAGCGGTTGAATGACATAATTACAAATAGGTAAAAATATACACCTAGAAACCTCACACTATACACAATGTATTATAACCATATTACTAATAATGCTAACATTACCCCCTTACTATATTGTTCTTGAAGCAACATAATCATTTTGGCAAGGGACTGTTGGGACATAGTGTTCTACACCATTGCATAAAATGATGTATTATAATGTTTTAATTAAATAATTATTTAGTTATGATGCACCTAGGTGGTGTGGTTAATCACACTAGGTAATTGTTTGGGGACCACTTTGTTGCAAGTATGGATGTTTTGGTGATTTTTTAATTAATTTTGTCATTGATTTAAACACATTTTAGATTGATTGCATATGCTACTTGTATAGTTGAGATATTGTAGAAGTTCTTAGAGTACAGGGATTTTTATTTATGAAGTTTTGTTTTTTCCAACTATTTTTGAGATATTTTGAGAAATAATTGAAGTGTGTGTTCTAGTATTGTTCTTTTCATTTATCCTATGTTGATCCTATTCCTATGCCAATTTTTAGTTATGTTCATGACCTTCAATAGATAATATATTCCATGTTTCAGCTTCTAGTTTGATCGAGGGTGAAAGATGTGTTCATCGATGTTTGAACTGGTTTGGTAAAGCTATTTGTTTGTAGATTCCAATATTTTTTTTGGCTCTATAGCCTTCTGATATTTGGTTTCAGATCTTTTAGACCTAAGAGATAATTTATTTTGATGGTTTCTATGTTTTGATAATCATTTTTGTGTTTTGGTGTTCTTGAAGACATACTTCAGAGCTCCTATGTGTTACTATTGGTTGGTCCAATTGGACTATTGAAGAGTTTTTTTGTGAATGAAGTTTGTTTTAGTTTCTACGGGTGTACCTGAAGTGTTCAGAGGGATGGTAAAATGTTCGGTGAAGCATGTTGAGTGATCCATGTGTGATCATCTTTTTGGAGATGTGCATACTTCAAAGATCATTGGTGTTTTCATTAGGTTTGGTCGACCTAGTGTCTACACATTACATCAAATTAAGGAAGAGTGTGATTCATCCAAGATTTTTTTTGGTTCTTAAATTAAATATGTAATTGGTCCTCTCTCATTCTTATCCATCGTGAGAATTTTTAGTTGCCGACCTAATTTGAATTTATAATTTGAAATTGTATAGTTGGCCTTGGAGAATGTTTCTAAGATTGAAGATGGTATGAAATAAAATGAAGTTGTTGCGAATTGATCATCCATCATACATGAATCAAGAAAGCAAGTGAAGTGTGTGAATAAGCATGAAAATTAGAGTGTGCACAAGATCGAATTGAGGCAACAATACTTTAATGTGTTGGATTCCTTAAAGAAGTGAGCTAATGGTATCAGAGCTCTGGTTCCTTAGTGAAAAGCTTAACTGCTTGAGGTAGAGGATATGGTGCGCAAATTTTAGATCCCTTTTTTTGATGGAGTGGATTATAGTGACTGGAAAAAATAGATGAGAGGTTATTTGGTATCTCTTGGTTTCAAGACCTAGAAAGCTATGTAGACAAAGTATGTTATACCATATGGTGGTCCTTCCTCTACTAATGAGATTGAGGCTTATGAGGAGAATGGAGAGTAAAGGTATGCTATCTTTAGTGCTCCATCTAAAACTAAGAGGAAAAAAATAATTTTTGTGGCCATTGCTCTTGAAGTATGGGAAAAATTGAAAGATATCTATGAGGGGAATGATAGAGTAAAGGGTTCAAAGAAAATAACTGTTAAGCAAAATTTTGAGAACCTAAGAATGAAATAAAGTGAAGATATTGTGAGCTACTATTAGAGAGTTGAACTAATAGCAACAAATATCAAGAATCAAGGTGGTACTACGTCAGATGAAGATATAATTGAGAAGATCTTGATGACCCTACCAGAGAATTACAGTGACACAATCTCTTCTATTGAAGAATCATATGATCTAAAGACATTTACTAAGGAGCACCTATTTGGAGTTCTAACTGCATTTGAGATGAGAAATTTTTTCAAGAGATAAGGAGAAGAAAAAAATAACATTTAAAGCAATGAAGGTAGGAAATGACTCAGATGATAATGATTTAGAAGAGTTGGAAGAAAAATTCACAAGGAAATTAAAGAAAGGTAATGGTAAATACAAAGATAATTTACTCTTTGAGTGTTTCAGTTGTGGTAATTTGTGTCATTATGCATCAGGATGTCATAATAGAGCTACATAGAATAATAAAAGGGATAATTATAATAATCACAAAGACAAAAGGGATAAGAATTTCAAGAAATTGTATTATGTCAAAGAAGATGCAAGATTTTTTGATGATGAATCTAACTTTGATGAGGATAAAGATGAATGCTTATTTCGAGCCCTATAAAATAAGGTTGTAAATGCTAACTATGGAGTATGTGCAAAGGAATATGGTCCAGAGAGCATGAAGGATAAAAGAGAAGGTACTCTAGTGACTACTTTTCATGCTAGACAGAATGAAGAATTTTAGGTAATTGACAATGGGTGTTCAAATCATATGACTAAAGATAAGAGTAAGTGTTGGACAAATGTGCAACAAAGGTTTTAAGCTTATTTTTTAGTATAACACCTATGAGATCAGAAAAATGATCTAGAAATATGGTAGTAGCTGGAAGAACTCATGGAAAAATCTATCAATATGTAGAAGAAGTTTCCAATTGGGAAAACAAACAAGAAAATTTATTAAATGAAAGGAACAATCATCTACCAAAATGTTGGAATTAATCCATATATACCTTTGTGGTCCTACAAGAACAAGAAGCCTTAATGGTGACAAGTAATTAATGCTCTTAATTGATGATTACTCTAAGATGACATGGGTTACATTTCTTAGAGAGAAATCTTAAGATCTTTATAGATTCAAGGTATTTAAGGAAAGAGTACAAAATGAGGCAAACTTGAAAATAAAATATTTAAGGTTTGATAGAGGTGAATAATTTACATCAGGTGAGTTTAATAAATTTTATAAAGAACGTGGCATAAAGATACATCATTATACTCCTATAACCCCTCAATGGAATGGATTTGTGGAAAGGAAGAACCAAAATGTTCAAGAGGCTTCCAAAACTATGATGAAAAAAGAAAATGTTTGTGATGTGTATTGGAGGGAAGTAATGCACACATCTTAGATCAGAGGTAAAAAAACCAAGACCCCTTATGAGTTATGGACTAGTAAGAATCTTACTATTAAAACTTTAAAGTATTTGGAAGCAGATGTTACATTAGAAGAGATGATGAAAATCTTGGAAATTTTGATGCTAGATGTGATGAACTAATTTTTATAGGATATTAAAATAATAGCAAGGCATATATATTCTTTAATAAAAGACTGAGGAAAATAATTGAAAGTGTTAATGTAAAGGTTGATGAAGATATTTATAGACCAGTGGAAATAAATGAAGTTGAACCTGATGATCCTATTTGTGGGAAAGTACAAGAAGAAGAAACGAAAGAGAAGTAACAAAATGATGAAGAGGAGATTCCAGAACCTACACCTAAGAGTCCTAAATATGTATAGAGAAATCATCCAGAGGAACAAATAATTGGAGACATAAGTGAAGGAGTGAAGACAAGAAGAAAAGTGGTTGAGGTAAAATTGTGGTTACTTTATAAGATAGAACCTAAGACTGTAAGTGAAGCATGTAATGATGAAATTTGGGTTAGAGTAGAAACTATAGTAGATAGAGAAGAATGAGTCATGGAAACTAATCCCTAGACCTACAAACGAGAATGTAATTAGTTGAAATGGGTATTCAAAAATAAGCTAATCGAATATGGTGAAGTGGTAAGGAATAAAGAAAGACTTGTATGCAAATGATATTCATAAGTTAAAGGAATAGATTTTGAAGAAGCTTTTGCACCTATAGCGAGAATGGAAGCCATTCATATGTTCTTGGCATTTTTAGCTCATAAAGACTTCAAAGATTATTAGTTTGATGCCAAGTCTACATTTTTGAATGGAGAACTAGAAGAAGAAGTATATATAGAGCAACTGGAAGGTTTTCAGCTGTCAAACAAACTAGACATGGTTTTTAAGTTAAAGAAATCATTGTATGGACTAAATCAAGCTCCTAGATCTTGGTATGCAAGGTTGGATATATACTTTACAAAGCAAGGATTCAACAAAGGGTCCGTAGAAAACAATCTCTACTTCAAGGTTGAGAGAAAAAAAATGTTGATAGTAGTGGTATATGTTGATGATATTATCTTTAATGGAAATGAAGGAATGTTTATGAAATTTTTTGAAGAGATGCAAAAATAATTTGAAATGTCTATGATTGGTGAGTTGAATTTCTTCCTTGCACTTCAAGTAAATCAAACTGATAAGGGGATATTCTTTTCACAATCTAAGTATGTTAAGGAATTGTTAAAGAATTTTGGGATGGATGACTCCAAACTAGTTTGCACCCCTATGGTAACCAGATGTAAATAGAGTAAGGATGATGAATCAGCTAAAGTTGATCAGAGCATGTACAAATCTATGATTGGTGGACTATTGTATCTTACTACTACTAGACCTGATATCGTGCATACAATATGTTTAGTTACAAGAGTTCAAGAATAACCTAAGGAAGAACATGTTACAACTATGAAGAGGATATTCAAATATCTTAAGGAAACTCTAGACTATTGGCTATGTTATCTAAAGGAAAATGATTTCACATTGAACTCCTACACTAATGCAGATTGGATTAGTTGTGTAGATGACTAGAAGACTACAAGTGGTGGTGCATTCTTCTTTAAGGGAATATTAGATACATGGTTGAGTAAGAAGCAAGATTCAATTTATTTATTCATTGTAGAAGAAGAGTATATTGTAGTAGTATCTTGTTGTACATAAATACTATTGATGAAGAAAACCCTAACGGACATAGGTGTAGTTTGTGATGAGCTTATCTCTATATTTCGTGACAATAAAATTTATATAAACATTTCAAAGAATCTAGTGATGAATTATAGGGAAAAGCACATATCTATGAAATATGACTTCTTGAGGGAGAAGGAGTTGAAGAATGAAGTTAGACTTGAATATGTACCTACCAAGGAACAAACTAATGACATATTCACTAATTACCTTCTAAAGAATAATTTTAAGTATCTCAAGGGGAAGTTAGGGGTTACTGTCCCTCCTTAGAACTAAGTGCACATGAAGGTGCATCAACCCACTAGATTCATAAGTTCTTCTGATCTGGACTGATTATTAAGGTCTAATCCTTAGGCGGAGTAGAGAAGTGCATTGTTGGAGTATGTGATGTGGGTGCACTCCTAAGGGGCAGTAAATAGAGATTTATATGGCTAGAGTATTTATATAAAATTTCCTTCGCCATTGATGTCAAAGGGGGAGAAAGAATCATGTGAAAATTTTATGCTTATGCAAGCTGTCTCTTTTAAAGATTGTGTATGTTGTCCTTGATGGCTTTTCACACCATGTTTTACCATCAACGACAAAGGGGGAGATTTTTTAAAGTATGGATGTGTTTCCTAACTTTGATTTTTCTAAAAGAAATTCCACTTAAGGGCCTAGAGTGTTGTGAATATGATAAAAAATTTAGAAGCTAAGTGACTTGATATCTCATAGCCAATACCTTAATGAGATAGGGTAAAAAAATAAAATTTTGTCACACATTGGGCCAACTAAATATTTTTGAGTGAAATAGTTCTGACATAAATAATTTTGGTCAAAAAAATTTTAACTGAAAATATCTCACATATATGTGGCACATGTTACAAGTATGAAGGTATTGTATTTTTTTTCATTGATGTCAACCAAATTTTATTTTCATTAATGTCATAATTGTGAAACATATAAATTAGTGGGGCTCTCTTTTTGCTTCTAGGGTTTTGGGCCTAAAATGAGAGAGGTTATTTTCTTTATTTCACTCAAGAAGAACCCTTAAGATTCTAATGCAAAGGATATTGAAATTTATTAAAGGTTGTGTTATATGGGATGGAATGATGTACATGAGGGGTTGATAAAAAAATTTAGACTTGGGAAAGAAATGCAATGAATGATGAAATGCAAAAATCCTAGTTTGATGTAGTGCTTCAAATAATGCTCTAGAAATGTGAACAAACAACAACAAATAAATGTAAAACTGGAGATGTGCACCTGGGAAAATTGATAAGGTAGAGTGGAGGTCTAAAGTCCTAAAAAAACTATTGTTGAAGTCAGTTGGGACTGATTCGCGAAGCTAGGTGAATTAGTCTAGTTTTATGAAAACTATGTCAGAATAGGTTTCAAACACATGGGTACTTAGATCTACAAAAATATTTGACAGATAGGTACAATCAAACTCATTCACCAATAGTGGAAAATTAGTCCACTTCTATATTTTTAGAAATTCAAAGTTGGATTATGTAGCTCTTAGTATGCTTGGTTGCTCCTCATTTAGATTCGTGTCTCAAACTGCAATATTCAACCTATATATCTTCACCAAGTTCTTCCAAGACTTGTTCACAATCTTATACAATTTGAATTGATTTAACAAATTTATGACAACTTAATCCAATTTTTCTCTTTGTTAAATCTACAACCTAGACCTACAAATCACATACAAAGAGAGGGAAAAATGGTTATGGGGTTAGAGAATAGGGTTTTTCCTTGGTCAAACCCATTGTTGTTAATTAAACGTTGAAATGAAATAAAATTTAAAGGAGAATGATGAATGCACAAAAGGTGATGATGCAACACACCAAACCCTTGCAATAAATTTCTAGAACTATAATTCAAAAGGTGATAATGCTTGCAGATGCAAAAAGGGGCTGATTAAAGCATAAGAGAGCCCAATAATTAATGACAAGCCTAGAGGGATGTGAAAGTGTGTTACAACACTTTACAACACACCAAATAAGGGAGGATTAAGATAAATTTTTGTCACCAAAAGTGTAGTCTTTGACACTTTTTTAGTCATTTGGGCCTTTTCCATTAGATTTTGTCCTTGTTTTGCCTTGATTTACTCTTGAATGCTTGCAAATCAACAAAAACCTAACGATATTTTACTAAGCTATTGTAAAAATTTTAACACATCTTCCCACTTTTCTAAGACACTTTCAACACAATTCACTTAAACAACCCCTTTTTACCCCTTTCCAAGCCTTGTGTCAAAGTGTTGTAAGGTGTTGTAATGAATTTTCACACTTTCCTAGGATTGTCATCACTAAATTAACTATTTTTAATATTAAATTGGTCCCTTAGTGTACTTTTAGGCCTGACTTAAGTTTCTTTCAGAAGGAAAACCTAATAAAAATCATTAATCGTAATTTTATTCCCAACCACCACGTGAATTTTCCCAAATGGACTAGGTCACCACCTTGGGTGACCTAGTCCCTTTTGGCTTAAAATTTAGAATCAAAACACAAACCTAACATGAATTTTCCTCCAAAACCCTAGTGTTGGCTTATCATGTGAAATTTTTGGGAAGTTAGGGCATATCTTGTATAAATAAGGGTTTTCACCTTCATTTCTCCCCGCTTAACATATTTTTTCCATCTTCACAAGCACTCTTGCACTCAAGCAAGCAAGCAAGCATCCTCCATTGTATTTGGTTCTTGCATCCTACAAAATTCAACAACTAAAGGTTTGGTAAGTGGTTGTATTGAGTTCATCATTCAACCATCCTTTCCTTTCATTATTTCTCTTTTGGGTTTAGTTACCATCAAAGGGGTTTGACTAAGGAAAACCCCTATCCTCCAACCCTAGCATTTCCTTTGTCTTTGCATCTGTCTTGTAGGTTGTATGTAGATCTGGCAAGGTACAAAGTATTGAAGAGGGTACAATCATTACATTCAAGTCAACTTGAGACATCAAACCCTAGGAGGCATAAAACGACAACTTCTAGGTAATTTTTTGGAGATTCAGATATGGGCTTCTATAGAAAAGGAAAGTACAAGTGGGGACCCACACAATTAGACCCTGAATCTTCTAAAAGTACTGACAGAACTAGGTCACCATCATTGGTGACCTTGTCCCTATACCAAGCTTGGAGAAGGGTTTTGAATTTTTTGGATACCCTTTTCCCTGAAATCCAATCTAGAAGAATTTCCTAATAGAAGGAATAGGTTTCCCATTCTACCATAAGTGTCCTTGTGTAGATTCCCAGCAAGTTTCATAACATTCTAGAGCTCCTATTCTGCCACTTTCAAATTTCAAGTTCACAATCTCTAAGCTTTCAAGTTTATTTTAAGTTTTTCATACATTTAGAGCATTTAGTTTAATTTCCATTTAGTTTAAATTTTCTTTCATTTACATGCTATAGTTAGTTTAGTTTCATTTTATTCCATGCATCTAGCCAAACTTCTCACGCACAACACAACCCTATTCAACCCCTTCCATTGAATGCAATCACCATGAAGTTTCATATTCACAAAGCCGAAAGAGAGCCATTCATAAACCAAGAGCTCCTAGGTGAAAAATCCTAGGGACCTACTAGGGGGAATCCTCTTTCCCTTGTCAGAATTAACCTTTTTGGTGGTTCATTTTGGTGAACCTTACCATATAACACTTGTTAATGTTGTGATTTTTCATTTCATATTAGGAAATAGCTTGCATTGCATTAAAAAATTACATTGTTTGCATCCCAGGGTTTGTATAAAAGTTCATAAGTGAAATTTCATGCTGTATTGCACTTTGCATAACATTTTTCATTAAGAAAATACAAAAAAAATTGTCTTTCCATTCTCTTTCAGCATCAAAAAATCATAAAAATCATAGAAATTAGTTAAAACTTCTAAAAATTGTCAAAAATAGCACTATTGGGACTAGTTCACCACATTGGGTGACTTGGTCCTCTTGCACCATTCACTCTATAATTTTTGGGAATTTCAAAGAATTTCCTACATTTCAGTTCTCTCATTTTTCTTTTTTTGTTACAGAATCTTAGTTACAAAAAGTTTAGTCTATTTTTTTTACATTGTATTAGCATCCTTCCCAACCTTAGAAACCTTTGTATTATCATTTAGTGTTCTCTTGCTAGTTTCATAGTGAGACAAGGCTCTAGAATCATGGAATCTAACAAAAACACTCTTGTTGTAGATCTTGGGATCTCTCAAGCTTCTACTCCTCGTATCAAAAATAGTACACTAGGATTAGAGACCTTCCTTAGCAACTCTCTGCACCTGGGAGACACACATGGTGAGAAAAAAACTAATAAGCTACGAAATGAATATTTTTCTCACATCCATGCTGACTTTTAAAACCTTCAACATGATGTAAGCCTTGATAAAATATCTTCCATTTTCATCCTTACTATAGAAAACATTCACCGCTTGATTCACCATGATGATGGTCTAAGTGTTTTGAATAGGATCATGGAAATATACCAAAAAAATGCCTCTTCCATACCTAAGTTATCTCACTCACCCACCCCTATTTTTGGACGAGGACCTTCTAATCCTCTCCCCTCAACCATAGCTTCCATCCCCACTTATGCATCTCCTAGTGTGACAACAACTATGAGACATATTAGTAATGTAGTACCTTCCCTCAACATCCCTACTAGTGTTCCTACTTCCCTTGTGGAGTAATATCCCTCAACTTCTTCCATCATACCTCCCATTAGTATCCCATTCACTTCCCCTTCCACTACATTCACCCCATCACCACTTTCCCTTGAACCTCATAACACTTATACCGATCCCCTTATCATGCAAAATTTTTAGATCATCACCTCCATGCAAAAACAAATATCCACTATCAATGAAAGCCAACATGGTTCACCTATACACTACATTAATAGCAATCCACTATCCTTAGACATCCTACACACCCCATTACAACAAGGAATATAAATTCGTAGTATTGACAAGTATGGAGGGAAGGGTAATCCTTCTAATCACATTTATGCTTATACTACCTTATGTAGTGGATTTTCTCTTGATGACAAGTTGCTAGCTAAGTTGTTTCCTAGGAACCTCAAAGACTCTGCCTTGCACTATTTTTCCTCCCTACCAAACAATTCCATTAGTTCATTCAACAAATTGGTGGATGCCTTCATTAACCACTTACAAGCCCACATAACCCCTAAGAAAACCCTGGCCGATCTCATGAAATTCACTTATTAGGCAGTTTATTCCTTAAATGATGTCAATATAACTGACTTTATCTCTCATTATCAGACACTTTATTCCTTAAATGATGTCAAGATTCTTGACACACATCTATAAAATATGTTCACTAAAAACCTATTAACTCCTCTCCAAGAAAAGCTTTCATTCATGAAACTCCCTTCTTTCGTGCACTTGTGCTAAGGGATTAGTGATTATTACAACTCCACTAGTAGTTGTGATATGAGATCCACTTCTATTAGAGTTGATAAGTTTGACGCTGCCACCCAAACCAACTCTCAACCACTCCAGAATCCAAACAAAGGGTTCTTACAATTGAACCCACCTTCCCAAATCGCTCCACCTACCAATAACCAAGTGGCTACTATTAGATCGACCATTCCCTTCAACTATGGAGATCCTAAATGAACCTTCATTCCTTTACATGATACCCTCCATAGCACCATGCCCCAATTGCTCCAACAAAAAATGATATCCTTAAATCTTATCAATATACCCGATCCCAATAAGCTATTACCTCCATCCTATAATTCCACTATTTATTGTTGTTTTCATTAACAAAATGGAAATTTCATTAAACAATGCAAGTGTCTCAAGCACCTTGTGCAAGACCTAATTTATTCGGGTCGTCTATCCATTGCTAGCATCAATGATAAAGTAAAAAAATTAGTGGCACCCCCCCAACAAAAATCTACAAATTTTGACCAACCCTATGCCTAAATGTGCAATGTTTCATTTTTTAAAGCGAGTGAAACTTCACACATTAATGTTATGAGTGTTGACTCACAAGATGCAAATTTGTATTCTTTCCCAATGGTGACCCATGTCATGCCTATAAGTGAAATTTCAGGTGAGATTGATGTCATCCATTATAACCTGGGTCAAACCAAAACACCTATTGAAATAACCTTTTCCACTCAAGATATACTTAGAAATCTTGTTGATGGTCCTCTCTACATAGCCAACAAAATTTATGATAAGCCCACTAATGGGATACTCATAGATCCTTCCTATGGTGCGAACGTGATCCCGTTAGAATTTTTGGTATTACTTGATATCTCTCAAAATGTTTATGATTAACCTATTGCATGGATTAAAACACATGACAGATAGGTCCTAGGACATTAGACGTTACCTTCTCTATCATACCATAATCAGACAAATTTCATTTGTGACCTGGCCACCCATTGCTTCATTCAATGAAAGGGGTCCCATTTGTTATCCACAAATATATGAAGTTTCCTCTTGTCAATGAAATATTCACTATTCACCATTGTGGCTTTAGTCCTTTATCTTGCAAAGGAAAATTCTCTTTGGAATCCTCTAAGCCTGAGCCCAAAGAACCCATCACTCCTAGACAATATTTATTTTTCAATACCTATCAAAAATTTAAAGCCAATAAAATATTTGAACTCTCTCTCCACAACATACCCCCTTATACCTTAGAAACACCCATTCTTGATGAAGCTATGTTGCAATCTGAATCTGACATGCCTAACCAGATCACTCCCCAACCCTCTTCAACATCATCCAAGGGGCCTAGGGATCATTACAAAAATTCCATTCTACCATCCCCCATCAAACAAGTATATAAATCTAAGGATAAAGTGGATGGTCCACCCATGGTTCATCTCATCCCTCCTCCTAGGGAAGATAAGAAACCTATGGTGGACCAACCCACTCCCTCTCAAATACACTTTGATGGAAAAATAATAATAATAAAGAAGCTAGGGAGCGTAGGCATCACCATCATGATATTTCTCACCAATCTCGGGATGAAGAAAACTTTGAAAATTGTAACCCACCTATGCTAGAAGTAGTTCCTAAAGACCATCCTCCTTCATCCACATAGTTTGATCCTATACCTCCCTCACCATCCATGTTTCACACTAAAACTAATATTTTCATTCGCCCTCCCATTGTCATCAATCTACATGATGATGACTAGGGGAATTCTAGAATAGATGAATAGGTACACAAAAATTTGAATTCATTATTCTTTGCTTCCATGAGAATTCATGATAATCTCTTTAGAAAAGCATTGATCTAGATGCTAGTTCATTGATCACTATTTTCCCTCTCACTAGTCACCCTCCTAAGTTTTATAATGAGCAAGATTTGGAGGTGGGTGACTTTCTTGATGTTTGACAAGAATTTTCCTGACTAGTTTCTTTATTTTTCTTTTTGTTGGTGTGTCATGTGTTCCCCCATACTATTTTATTTCCCTCTCTTCATGAAATTATTCTATTTTTCCCTCGCTTCTTCTATATGTTAGGAATTCATTTTTATTTTCTCTTTTCCTTTTGCCTTCCATTAGGGATGGCACAAGGCATTGAGACCACAATGTCTCTTTCGTCTTGACCCAAATGGACCCCTTTTCCTTTTTATTTTGTTCTTTTGTCCTTTCATTTGTGGATGACACGAGGGATTGAGACCATAATGTCTCTTTCATGTTGACCCTTTGGGGATAATGCAAGGCATTGAGACAACAATTTCTCCTTAATGTTGACTAAAAAACAAGGCTCTTTTTCATTTGTCTTTTCCTTTTTCTTTTTTTGTCCTTTTGGGAACGATGCAAAGTGTCGAAACACCCTATCTCTCTTCCATGTTGAGCCAAAACAACACTTTATTTTCATTTTTTTTTCTCTCTTTGTTTCCTTCTTCTAGTTTCATGTATTTGGGGAGATGATGATAGTTTAGAGCTCTCTAAAAAAAATACTACAGCAATGAACATACTGACCCCAAATCCATAGATCCCTTATTTGATTATGTTTTTCATCCTGTGGGAACCGCCCCCTTTTTTTTCCTCTTTTCGTTTCCTTTTCCATGACATAGCCTTCCTTGGAAACATATTTCTTCACATAGGGGATTACGAAGGAGGCTCTCATGTCCTTTTGTTTCTTTTTGCATTTTTTTGTTTCTCTACTTTAAAGCAGTTGCTGACAAAATGTTGTGAAGTAATTCCTTTAAAGTGGGGGCATACATTGTCATTAATTATTTTGCATTTTCATTTTTTTTCCTTTGTCCTTGGTTCCTAAGTGCATCCTTGTCACTTCACATTATTCATTTTCCCACTTAGTGGATGAAATTCGGTGTAATTTCTTTCATAAGTGTGACTTATCTTATCATATTACATTACTGTTATTGGCCTGATGTGACACACTCCATCCCCTAAGTTGTGAACTTTCTATCCTCTAATTGGTCCTCTTTTGGAGAAATTAGACACAATTTTCCCTAAGTCAAGTACCTCATATGAACTAAATAAGACTCCTTGGAACACTCTTTTTTTCATTTTATGTTTTTACATTTTTGTATTTTTACTTTTTATTGCAAGTTTTCATCTTTGCATACATGACCACCTTGCATAAAAAAAAATTGCATTCATATGGTACTATCTTGCAATTATTCATGAGTTTTAAGAATCCAAGGCTTTGCTTGTCTCATGAACTACAACCATTTTCTTTCATGGTTCCTTATCAAAGTTGTCGGGAGGTATAACTTTGCTATGGTTGAGTGGGAAGACGAACTAGTGGCATGACTTTGCCCATAGCCAACTTTCCACGTGTGTGGGTACATTACAATAAAGAGTATGATTTCTCACCCTTCTTGGCATTCCAACCTGGTGGAAAACTGAAAGTCTCATTGGCCTAGAGTGAATACACCTTTCCTTTCAGACAAACAACCTAGATTTGATCCACAACTAGTTGGAAAAACTATAGAAGCTTGATCCAACATTATTCCTCTCTCTTCACTCTCTCACATCACTTGTTGTGTTATCTCTTGTGCTTATGTTTTGTTCACCATGGTATCTTTATCCTCGGGGCTTGATTGATCTCATCTCATCTTACTAGGATGAATACTTTGGATCTCTCTTGATATGCATGACTCGACTACTTTAGTGCGAGTTTGAAGCAAGTTCTTCCTCTCACTAATGTTTTGATTAAATGTGTAACTAAAAAGTGTAGCCTTTGAGACTTTTTCAATCATTTGGGCCTTTTTCCTAGGATTTTGGTCTTGTTTTCCTTGATTTAGTCTTAAACGCTTGCAAATTAACAACAACCTAACAATCTTTTACTAAGGTGTTGTGAAGTGCTGTAACACATCTCCCCATTTTTCTAAGACCCTTTCAACACAATTCACCTAAACAACCCATTTTTACCCCTTTCCAAATGTTGTGCCAAAGTGTTGTAAGGTATTGTAATGCATTTTCGCACTTAGTGTTGGCCTATCATGTGACATTTTTGGGAAATTATGAAATATCTTGTATAAATAAGGGTTTTCACCTTCATTCCCCCCCCCCCTTAACATCATTTTTCATCTTCACAAGCACTCTTGCACTCAAGCTTCCAAACCAAGCAATCAAGCACAAGGCATCTCAAGAAACCTCCATTGGAGCTAGTTCTTGCATGTTGTAGACCTCAACAACTAAATGTTTGGTAAGTGTTTGTATTAAGTTCATCACTCCACCATCCCTTACTTTGATTATTTGTCTTTTGGGTTTAGTTACCATCAAAGGGGTTTGACTAAGGCAAACCCTTATCTTCTAACCCCAAAATTTATTGTCTTTGCATTTGTCTTGCAGATCATATCTAGATTTGGCAACGAAAAAAGTAATGAAGAGGGTATAATTATTCCATTCAAGTCACCTGAAAACATCAAACCCTAGGAGGAGCAAAAGGAAAACTTGTAGGTCATTTTCTAGAGATTCAGACATGGGCTTCTATAGAAAAGGAAAGCGCAAGTGGGGACCCACAAAATCAGACTTTGAACCTTTTAAAATTAATTAGAGCACCAATTCACCACCATTGGCAACCTTGTCTCTGTACCAAGTTTGAAATTCTTTTTGTGAAAGGACAACTTGTAGGTCATTTTCTGGAGATTCAGACATGGGCTTCTATAGAAAAGGAAAGCACAAGTGGGGATCCACAAAATCAGACTTTGAACCTTCTAAAATTAATTAGAGCATCAAGTCACCATCATTGGAAACCTTGTCTCTGTACCACGTTTGAATTTTTATTTTTATTTTTTAGGACACCCTTTTCCCCGAAACTCAGTATGATAGAATTTCCTGAAAAAAGGACTAGGTTGCCCATTCTAGCGTAAGTGTCCCACTATAGATTTCCAAGAAGTTTCAAAGCATTCTAGAGCTCCTATTCTATCACTTTCCATTTATAGGTGCACAATCTCTGAACTTTCTAGTTTCCTTTCAATTTTGCATACATTTAGGGACTTTAATTTAATTTCCATTTAGTTTACATTTTCTTTCATTTACATTCTATATTTAGTTTATTTTCATTTCATTCCAAGAATATAGCCACACTTCTCACACACAACACAACCCTATTCAACCCCTTCCTTTGAATGCAATCACCAAAAAGTGTCCTATCAAGAAAGAAGAAAGTGAGCCATTCCTAAACCAAGAGCTACTAGGTGAAAAACCATAGGGACCTCGTAAGGGGAAACAACTTTCCCTTGTTAGCATTAACCTTTTTGGTGGTTCAAAATAATGATTAAAACATTTCTTTGAAATCTTCTAAATGTGTTAAAGTTTGTTACAACACTTTACAACTCCTTTACAAGGCATCATTAAAATACATTAGTTCACAATGGCCCAAGACCTATTGTGAATGTGTTATCCATATTACTATAAGGTAGAAAAATGTACATCATTGATATTCTCATTCATTTGGGCCTTTATTATGGATTTTGGCCTGATTTGGCCTAGATTGAATGTTGAAATGTGGCCAACACATTCACATTAGGCCTTGAATGCTTGTAAATCAATGAAGACCTAAATATGTCTTACAAAGGTTTTGTTAAGTGTCGTAACACATTTTACAAATTTTCTAGGACATTTCTATTATAATTCATCTGAAAAACCCTTTTTATCACTTACCAAGCCTTATTTCAAAGTGTTGTAAGGATTTGTAACAAAATTTCACACTTTTGCTAGGATTGTCACCAATAAATTGACCCTTTTCTTTTGTCAGAATGACACCTTTATGGACATATAGGTCATACTTAAGTGTATTTCAAAAGAAAAACATGTTAAGCAACATTAATCACATTTTAAATCCTAACAAGTTGAAAATTTTCCCTGTTGGGACCAAGTCGCCACCTTGGGTGACTTGGTCCAACCAGGCTTAAAAATAAAATTTATGTTCATATTCTGGGGGGATATTGTCTTCTAAACACTAAGGTCATCCTATGATGAATTATTTTTGAAAAATAAGGGCACAACATGTATAAATAAAGGGTTTTTCCCCTTATTTTCATCTTCTACATCTCTTAACTCAAGCCATCTATCCTCTAAAAAAAGAATCAAGTATTCAAGCAATCTAGTCACTCCAAGAATCAACCCATTAGAGTTAATTACTTGCATATCTTCAAACTTTCATCTCAAGGGTTTGGTGATTTATTACACTTGGATATTGTTCAATCATCTTTCCCTTTACATTTCATTTCTTTATCTAGGGTTTAGTTACCAAAATGGTGTTTGACTAATGCAAACCCTATCCTCTAACCCTAACCCTTTTCCCCCTATTTGCATGTGTACTTTACAGGTTGTGTATGCTAGATTAGTCAAATACTAAGGTGCTAAAAGCCACCATATTTCCATCAAAATCATCCATGATAAAGAAACCCTAAAATGAGCTTGAAGACAACTTTTAGGTCACAATTTGAAGATTCAAATCCGATTCTCTATTAGAAACATAAGTGAAATTTGATAGCTATAAATTCTTGTGTCGAGATTCCTGAAAGATAAAAGTGGGCTAAGTCTCCATCAATGGAAAATTAGTCCCATTATTCGGCCGAAAAAGTGATCTTTGTAGTTTTGGACACCCATTCCCCTTAATCTTATTCCAACAAAGTTTCCCCAAAGCAAGACTAAGTCACCCAACTTGGCATAAGTGTCCTAGTGGCCTTCAACAACAAATTCTGAAAGATTCTAGAGCTCCTCTTGATCAAGCTTCAGATTCTAGGTGCACTCATTCTTCTCCATTGAGTTCTATTACAAATTGCTTGATTTTAGGTCATTTTAGGTCATTTTACATAGTGTTTTACATAAATTTGCATTTCATTTATCATATTATTACACTTAGAAACATTATAATCACATCTATTAGCACTTAATCTTGAATGAACCCCCTAGGTTTTGGACATGTGAATGAACTCTCTCCTTTTAGGTGAAAACCATAGAAGAGCGTGGGAATCCCCTTTTCCCCTAAAATCTAGGGTTCAATTAAAAAACTAAATCAAGGCCAAACAAAGTTAAAATCCACAAGAAGGAGCTAAACACGGATGAAAAAGGCTAAGGACCCTTTTTTCAATTTTACATTTAGTCCCCACTTTAGTGACATGATGAACCTCCTTCAAAATCACACTAAAGTAGAAAAACGTGCATCAAGGGGGGTTCCAATGTACCAATGAAAGTAAGATGATATGACAACCAAGAGGGATGATCGAACCCCTAGGATCAAGATCTCATGAAAAACAAACATGAGTAAAAGGGAACACACCTGAGAATGATATAAATAAAAATGGCAAGGCCAACCATACACTACCAAAGATGAAAATAAATGAACGAGAAAGTTGGAACAAGATTGGACCATTTGTCCTATGCAATGTGGATCAGATCTAGGTTGTTTGTCTTTGAAAAATGAATACTCACTCTGAGGAAATCAAACTCATGGATATATGTCAGGTGAGGTCCGGAAAGGGTAAGAACCATACACTCATGGTTGGTATGTGATCACACAAAAAAACACACAAGTGGCTATGGGGAAAGTCATGCAACTATCTGGGCTTCCTTCTCAAACCATACCAAAGTTATACCTCTGGATAACTTTAATAATGTGCCAAAAAAAAAAAATTTGAGTTTCATGAGACAAGAAAAACTTTGTATCCTTGGAGATCCTGAACAAACAAGATGTATAAATGTTCAAAGGAGTCTTTCTTAGTTCATGCAAGGTATTTAACTTAGGGAGCATCATACTTAATGTCTTCAAGAGATGTCCAATTAAAGAATTAAATCTTTAGAACTTAGGGATGTAGTGCGCCATATCAAGACACTAAGAGGAATATAATATGATAAGAGATATCACACTCATGAAGGACATCATCCTAAAAGTGACAAATGCATTGTATGAATCAAGAAGGCTACTCTAAGAACCATGAAAATGAAAAATTCAAAAGAAATAATGCCAATGTATTCCCCCACTTTAAATAAATTACTAAAAATGATGTTGTGATAAATTAATTTAAAGTAGCCAATAAAAATGTTAACATGAGAAAAGACATGGGATCCAATACTAGAAATCCCGATGCCAAGTAAATTTTTTCTCTCTAAGGTTGTATCATGCAAGAGAAAAAGAAAAAATGGATTGCCCCCAAAATGAAAACACCGAACACATAAGGGATCTATGCATTTGGGGTTAGTATGTTGTTTGCTACAATGTTTGTAGTGAGCTCAAAATTGTCATCATCCCCCAAATCTACATAGAACTTGAAAAATGAAACAAAGAGAGTGAAAAGAAAAGAAAAACCTCTTGGGTAAACATGGAAGAGATATAGGGTGTCTCAATGTCTTGCATTATCACCGAAAGAAAAACACAAGAAAAAGAAGGATAAAGATGAAATGAAAAAGGAAAAATAAAAATAAAACTTTTTGGGCCAACATGAAGGAGACATGAAGGTCTCCATCCCTTGTGTCATCCCTGAAAGGAAAACACAAGAAGAAGATAAATAATCAAAATTAATGCATGAAATAGAGAGGAACGAAGGTACAAATAGAGGAGTGTCACAAAGAGACAAAAAATAGAATGTAATAGGGGGTCACATTACACACGTGCAATCACACAAAAGAAAGAGAAAAAAAGAAAATAATGTAAATGAATAGTAAGGAAAATGCAAGTCAACCTATGAGCAAGTCATCCACCTCCCAATATTAGTCTCTATAAATGTAAGGTGAATGAAAAAATGAAGGGACAGCAAAAAATTAATTCCTAGGACAAGGCTAACAATGTCTTGTCTGAACTAACTGCGGTACAAGAATGAACCGATGTAAGTGATGGGAAAGGGGTCATGTAATAGTTAGAAGAGGGTATTTTACAACCATTTATTACAATGGGGTAGAGAAAAGAAAATGATCCCACTTTAAGGGATTATTTATAAAATGTCAAATTGTTTAAGGATCCTTAGTATAGTTCTGCACTTGTCAGTAAGATGCCCAAGAATCCTATGATGTGCAAAATAATTTATGTTATCTTTAGGGATTTCCCTTCTACTTAAAGGTGGAAGTTTAAGCCAACATGTGTTTATAATATTTTTTAGTTGTCGTTCAATACTTTGTTGGGGTTCTTTCAATTTTAAATTTAGTCAACTACTCTAGTTGAAGGTTGAGGAGGACCTGAGGAGATCCTTTCATCCTTTTAACTATTAGGAATTATTGGTTTTTCTCTAGGAAGAAGAAAATTCAAATCATGACGATGATATAAGATACCTATACGATCAGTACGAAGTCTTATATATTCTTTAGGAACATGCTCATTGTTAGGGGGATCTTGGTATCCTATTCCCCTTGTATTTTCATCAGCTGGTTTTTGTTCTAGAAGCTGATGAATTTCATGTTAAAGTTTTGTATCATACCCTTGTTTGCTCAAGATTGTGAAACCTTTTTCTTATGTTACTTGAATATTTATGCAAGTGTTGGTGACCTTATTATTATAAAATGGCTCTATGTTTTTTTTCTTAGAGGAATGAAGTTCACCTATTGTAGGAAACTTAGGTTCAACTTTTGTTTTAAGATGCAAATAACCAAACATCTCAAGAAAATCATTTAAGAACTGATTTATGTTATCATCCTCTTCTCCAATGATTTCAACAATATGAGGAGGACACTCATTAGGAGTTGAGAGAGTAGTTGTGAGTTCAATGTCATTAGATTCATTTTTGAAGGAACAACTTGACACATCCACTAAGTATTTTAAGGACATCTAAATTTTTCTAAATTACATATCCATGATGCCAATTCCATATTCTAGATTATGCAACAATGTTATAAATGCAAATTTGACCTATGTACAAGATGAATGAATGTAAGCTAAATGTAGTAAAGTGAATGAAACAGAGAAAATGGAAACAAAAATAGAAGGGTAACAATAGCAAGAAGAAACTCATAAACTGAGCTCCAAATGCCAGAAATGCAATGCAAAATATGCAAGCAAACTAATTTTGCTAAGGTGGCCAATGAGTCTACGTATGGAATTTTTTAAAAAAAATTTAGTGTTTTTGAATTGGATTGTTTTATTTTTATGTTTTCTAATCCAAAAATAATACGTAAATGCATAATTTTACTAACTTTCAATGAAATTAAGTGCAATAATGCAAGCTAAATGATCTTTTCATGAATGAAAATATTGGAACCATAGAATGAAAATTAACCAATGTAAAACCTAATGCAATTCTAGTGTAGGATAAATCTAAGATGTAAATGCGCTCTGAATAAAAATTATGATGCTCTAAATGGTGGTTCACCAAAATGAAATGTGGAAAATAGGTGGGCTCTCTTTTTCACTTCTAGGGTTTTGGACCTAAAAGGAGAGGATATTTTCTCTATTTCACTCAAGAATAACCCTTAAGCTTCCAATGCAAAAGGATATTGAAATATGATATAGGATGTGTTCTATGGGATGGAATGATGTAAATGAGGGTTCACCACAAATTTTAGACTTGGAAAATAAATGTAATGGATGATGAAATAAAAAAACCCTAATTTGATGCAATGCTTAAAAGAATGATCTAGAAATGTGAACAAACAACAATAGAAAACTATAAAACTAGAGATGTGCACCTGGTAAACTAGAGAATGCAGAATGGAGATCTAAAATCCTAAAAAAATCACTGTTGAAGCAAAATGGGACTCATTTGTCAAGATGGGTGAAACAATCAAGTTTAGGAAAATAGTGTCAAAACAAGTTTTAGACAAATGGGTACTCAAATCTAAAAAGACATCTAATAGATAGGTAGAGTGGAATTCATTCACCAATAATGGAAAATTAATCCACTTACGGATTTCTTCAAATTTAAAGTTGGATTTTGTAGCTCTTAGTTTTCACTTCTATTCCTAATTTAGATATAGGTCTAAAACTACAATATTCAACCTATAGATCATCACCAAGTTCGTCCAAGGCTTGTTCACAATCTTGGCAACTTTGAATTTCTTCAATAAGTTGATGATAAATTTTCCAATCTTTCTCTTTGTTAAATATTCAACATAGACCTGCAAATCACATACAAAGAGAGGGAAAAATGGTTGTGGGGCTAGAGAATAGGGGTTTTCCTTTTTCAAACCCCTTGTTGGTAATTAAACCTTGAAATGAAAGTAAATATAAAGGATAATGATCAATGAACAAAAGGTGATGAAGCAACTCATCAAACCCTTGCAATAAAGTGGTGCAATTACACTTCAAATGATGACAATGGATGTGGTTCTTTATTATTGCTTGATGAAGATAGATCTTGAATGTAAATCTTTCTTGGATCATGAACTCTACATGAGAATGATAAGTACAATGAAAAACATAAAGAATGTGATCTTTGACATGATGATTGATTCTTGAAGATTGCTCTTGAAAGCTTGATAAAAATTCCCTTGAAAGCCTTAAATGCTCTCTGAACTCAAATTTCTATAAGGATGAATACTTGAATGGTTAAGAGGTAAAATGAGAGAAAGAACCTTGTATTTATACGCAATTATGCAAGAATTCCTCAAATTGGAACACTAAAAGTTGATAGTGGATCTTGGAGAATAAAATCCCACCAAATATTTAAATTAAATTTGATTTTTGAATTAAAGGGGATACATTTGCCACCTTGGGTGGATGGGTCCCAGCTAAGGGGACTCATTTTCCCAGAATGGAAAATGAGTCTCATCTTAGGAATTTGAGGTGGGTTTTCAAGGATTTGTCATTTTAAATGCCATTTGTTGGGATTATCCTCAAAATACAGACATATAAGGCTTGTGGATGCAAAAATGGACCAATTAAAGCATAAGAAAGCCTAATTATTAGTGAAAAGCCTAGAGGAATGAGAAAGTGTGTTACAACACTTTACAACACACCAAATAAGGAAGGATTAAGATAAGTTATGATGGAAAAATTCATTGAAATCCTAAAAAAGCGTGAAAGTGTGTTACATCACTTTACAAAACCTTTACAAGGCATCATTAGAATACATTAGTGTACAAGGGCCCAAGACCTCATGTGAATGTGTTATCCACATTACAATAATAAATCATGGCCAAACTAAACCAAAATGCACATGAAGAAAATAAAAAAGTCCAAAAAAGGCTAAGGACCCTTTGTTCGATATTACAAATTTATTTTAAGGAAGTTCGTTATTTGTTGTATATATTGAGGATTTTAGGAAAATTATAATAAAGAAGGTTTAAAATTTGTACATGCATAATTGATATGTTGAAGAAGTATTTTGAGTACATGGAGTTATCCTTCTATTTCTATGTTTGGAGATGTGTTAGAGCGAATTATGTGCTACAATGATGTCTTTGATACTTGGTTTCCAAGCTCTTTTTAGAAAATTTGATATAGAGAAAACAATTTTATGTAATTATTAAGTGTATTCTCTAGGATGTGATCCATGTTTATTTTGGATTACTTCTATGCTTGTGCATATCTGAAGTATTTTTCATGATTATTGGTAGCTACTATATCAAGAATCTAGGATTCTAGATCATCGTATAGTATGAGAGATTTTCACTAGTATGTGTACTATGCATTTCACTATGTCTAGTTATGGTCTTGAAGAAATGTATTAGCTTCATATTTCTCAATATTTTGGTTTTAGGACTTCTAGTTTTGAGAATAAGTTGATAAGGTTGCTCAATTACTTGGCTCAAGAGGATTTGGGATTTGGTGTTGTTGTTGATGAATTTCTAAGCTAAAGTGCATTATAGTGGTTGATAAGGTTATTCAAATGTACAAAATGATAATCCTTTCCAAGTGAAGTTTTTTGTGAAGTTTTTGAATGAATTTTCAAGTGTTCATTACTTACTCTAGATCATGTTCAAGTAAATTATCTTGTCTAGAAATATTGGAGTGAGTTAAGAATTCATGTACTTAATTTTTTATGTGTTTTGCATGGGTGGTGGATGAACTTGTGTTAAACACTACTGGTGAAGTTCATAAAAGCATGTTGAGGCATGATGAGACTCATTTTAGGTCCTCACTAAGAATGTATTTGGGTCACTCTCATTCTCATCCACCGTGGTAATGATTTGGTGCTGACTTAATTTAAATTTGTAAATACAATTTGTATATGGTTGAGATTTGAAGGGTTTCAAGGTTGAAGACAATATAAGTATAAGTTGAGATATTTGTGAAAGACAAGATAGATACAAGATAGTAGTGTGTGATGTAGGTATGACTAGATCAATGAGAAATTCAAGACTTGAGTTCCCTAAGGAAGTGACCTAATGGTGTACTCTACCTTTCAAGAATTTCTGGAATTGTGTGAGAAAATTATAGTGGAATCTTTGTTGCATTCAAATATTTTTCTCTCTATAATAATTCTCTTCTATCTTCTTTGTAATTCTATGGTAGTAATCCCTCATTGAATAGTGAGTCTTTTTTGTACTAGTCCTTTGTATTTGGTTTTGGAATTCTTTATATTGTGAGCTAATCCTCATTTTGGTTTCTTCCTCATTGGTTTTTCCACATAAATATGGTGTTATTATGTGCATGGTTTTACTTATTTTAGTTTCAATTTATGCATTTAATAATCAAACATATTAGAAAAAGATTTATTTTGTGAATGCATGTAAATCTAACTTCTATTGAGGATTTTATAGTTTAGAATGTCTACAATTGATTCACCCCCTCTCAGTTGTCTTGTTTAGTAATTGGTATTATTGACATAGAATTTTGCATGTAGTAGCAATCTTATGAGAAACTTAGCTATTGGGGGACATTGTGCACTAGCTAAGTGACCTCCGGGATTTTATCGAAGCTGGATCTTCATTTGGTGGGGAGAAAAGGGTTAGAAAGATAGAGAGAATGTAAAAATTACACCACAGGAAATGCACCAAGATCATAGACAAATTTCAATAGAGCATAGTGTAAAATGCAAAGGCCCAAACCACCAAAATGTTGTTAACTAAGTTATTTTTTCTCCAAAACATTTATCACATAAAAATACCCTCTAATTTGCATAATATAATCAAGCATAACTTTATCTAACATAGAGGATTCGAAGAAACATGATCTGTATTCATTGAGCTATGAAAGGTCAGAGAAACTGAAGAACAGGCATTCATACAAAAAAAAGATAACAACACAGACTAATAGTTCTAACAAATGCTTGAAAATAGAAAGGCCAAATTTATTTGGTAGAGTTCGAAGTCTTCAAATTAAATGAAACTATTACAAAAGGATTTCTTTCTAGTGCTCGGGAGTTTTTGTAAACTTAATCAACAACCTAAATAAAAGAAACATGGCCATATTTATGGGCCAGTCTACTGCCGGAAGATGCATCAAGAGAAAATAAAACAACACAGAGATACTAACAGCCTAGATCATCATGAGCTGGAACAAAAACCATTGACCGACTAGCAGAATTCCAGTGAAGTCACGACATTGAATGGAAAACTACGCAGCAGCAAGAGAGAACACGCTGCAGTAGGTGAGCTCAAAAGGTCCTGCAACAATTCCAAGGTAACTGGTGCAGAAACAATCGCCACGTGTCGCTCAGACGAAGGTCGACAGAAAGTCAAAAAGATTCCTAGCAGAAAACCTTGAGAGGGAGCCACGTGGAGCGCTCCGAGCAAAATAAAGTATGAGGCAGGTCCTACTCGGAAAACAACCAGAGTGAGCCACATGGCATGTAGACGGAGATAATCAAAAAGTGAAGTGAAAGAAAAGTGAAAGGCTTCACAAGGAAGCCACGTGGAGCACTCCGAGGGCAGTGAAAATTTGTAATCTAAGGTGCAACCATAAAATTAAACATAAAACCACAAAGGCTTTGGCAGTTTTTGTTGAACAGTTTGGCAACTCATAGGGGCATTTCGCTTGTGGAATGAAGAACCCCAAAATATTTGGTTTAGCATCCAAAATGCTCACAACCTCGAGAGGGTGGCCTGCAGATTGATCCATACTTCATTCGATGGTGCGGAGAGAGCTCACAGATGCTTGTGAGCTAGCTTGAGATCGATAATTGCCTTGAAGGCCAATACACCTGATATTTTTGTTTCCAATTCCAATTGGAAGAAGAGTTGTGCCAACTGATGCACAATTCCCTCTATTTCTTTGGCAATCGGAGATTGATCAAAATTTTGGAAGACAAAAAGGTCTTGCTTCTTCTCTTCAATCATTGCAACAATATGCTCCACACCCACTACCATCTGATCTGCAATGAAGGGCGAAGGGAGGCCCCTCTGAGTTAAGTAGGAAAACTTCACCTGCATGTCGCTGGTAACTTGGTTTAACCGAGCTCTACATTTTTCTACCTATTGAATGACCTCATGCATGGAGATAAGGCTACTTGTGCCCATAGCCATCATCGTTGGGTCATTGATGCCCACGCCACTCAACACCTCATCTGAAGCAGTATACAACTTACCCAATAAAATTCTAGCCTTTGGAACCTTGTCAGAAGTTAACTCCTGAACCTACTATATCGATTCACTCACTATTCCACAAAGGCTAGCTGCTTGCACCATAAATTTTAAGGTGGGCTGAAGATTAAGGCACAAAGCCTTCACCTTGTCCTAGTATGATGCATACAACTCTTTGGTAATTTCTAGCGAGCTCATCTAGGGCACAAGGGGTTCGGTCCTTAGGGTAGCCAATTCTGCCTCTCTGCTACTCAAACTTGCCCTTAGCTCTAACAAGCTTCTGTCCAATGTAGACATTTGCTCTCTCAAAGTGAAAACTTCCTTTTCTTTTACTGCTAGGGCCAATTCAGCCTACCTAGTCTTTTGAATTTCCAATAACATATTGGGACTCATTTCGGTAATTGTGGTAGTTGTATTCTGTCAGAGCTCCTTCATTCCCTCGGTTAGCAAGTTAGACTCAACGCAGAGTTTCTCCTCATTTGGTCGGCTTTGTTCGACCTCTTGCTGGAGAGTTGAAATGATCTTTGCACTCAAATCCTGCAATTCCTTCATCTTAATTTTGAAGGCACTTCTCTCCTTCTCCAGATGACTTATTTTGTTCTCCTGGGCTTTAAACTTGTTTACCCAGATTTCAGCCTTGCCTTTGAGCTCTGCTATTTGATCATCCTTCTTCTTTGCCTATCGGCTAAGCTTGATAAAATCAGTGGTCACTATTTTTTGGGTCTCCTCCATCAGCTCAACTTTATCTTGTGGGTGGGCCTACTGCAAGTCTAACTCAACAACATTCGCAGAATAATCACTCGGTAGCATTTTGCCTATAGCCTTGATCACATTAGGAGTGATTTTTGTAAACATCAAGGAATTCTAACTTTCATTGAATACGGTTTGCAAGTGGGGCCCCGCCTTCCTGGTTGCATCTTTCTATCTTCTTTTGTTGATCTGGTTGGCATGGGCACTCTATTTGCATCAACCTATGAGAAATATTCTTGCGTAGGGATACCTAGGCCACTAGCAAAAGGATACTCTTGAGGGATGGCCAATAGGAAAGACAGTGTACTCAATTCATTAGAAGTCTTCTTGGGGTCGGGGAGAATGGTGGAATGAATTGGCCACTTAGAGGAGATGGAAACGAGGTGTAAGGGAAGATTGGAGATGCACCAACTATAGGGCTGGGCCTCAGAGATAAAAATTGTTGGCCCATGAGCCTAGTACTTACACCAAATTGTGTTCCCGATAAGGTATGGAAAGTGAAGGATAAAGGTGGGAAACCAAGAGGGACAAGATTGGACTGGCCGAAAAATCGAGGGGCAGAGAAAACCGGTGTAGATGAAAAAGAAGGGGCCGAAGAGGAAGAAACCAGAGACATAGAAGAGAGAGAAGAGGGAGGAAATGTTACCTGAGGCTCAAGCAGAGTTGTAGATGTTTCGACCGCTTCCTCCATCAACTACTCTTCCTCCTCACTAGCTTCTCTAGTTCGTTGTCACTTTTCCTTTGAAAAATCATCAAGGTCAAAAATGACCCGCCTCCGTCCGCTGGTAGTCCTTGCCCATTTTCGTGTTGATTTAGAAGAGTCGACTGGATCTAATGTTTGTGCATACAGCTCTTCTTCCTATGTAGGTTGCTTACCAGTGTCTTTCTTGTGCATTGGACTATTGACAATAGTAGGGGGATTTTGAGTTACCTCCTCCTCAGATTCCACAACAACCTCTTCTCTTCTATAGTGTCGCACGGATGTTGAGTAGTTCAGAGACCTTTCAATGTCCAGATGCTCATTCTCCTAGATATCATCAAATCTTTCATCAAGGTCCCCCTTGTTATGAAGCTTGCTAGTTTCCAGAGTCTCCTATTGGTAAACCCAGAAGGCTTGAATCTGATTGGGCATCTAACCAAGCTTACTCAATTGGGTGACCAAGGAGGATTTGATCTTCTGCTTTGGGTTGGCCTTCCCCATGATGTTATAAAAATTCAGCCATGGTGGTCAACCATCCACTGTAGGCAAATATTCAAGGGCTACATATCTACTTAAATTCCCCTCCTTGACATTCCTTCGAAGCTCCTAGAATGGTCGAGGCAAATGTGGGATTTTGATGCCAACCCTTAATAAATTATTGTCGAGGTTGTAATGCTAGGGATCCTCTATCAGTACCAACCTGAGGTGACCCAACTTTGAAAGTAGAATCATTGAGGTATCAATCTTTGAAGTCCTCTTCTTAGTCAGTGACATAGATCCAAACATGATTGGTAGCAGCAAATAGAAGGTTAAGTGTTTTCCCCCCCAGTAATCATCGTCAAGGGTACATAGTTGTCTCATTGCCTCCAGGGCCAACTCTTTGTTGGAAAGTAAACAGGGAAGGCCAAAGGGCTCTAGGACGAAACCTGGTATGTGGAGTATGGTGAAATTCATGCCAAAGAGCCAGTCACAGGGCGGAACTAGCTTACCCAACCAAGACTTCTATCAGGGCGATATGCATTTGGTCATGTTGATGCCAACTCTATCCAAAGCCCTTATAGTTGGGGCTATGAATGAATTGAAAAATGCATAATAATCAAATATTTTTACATGACAGGGGTCCATGTCGAAACTAGTTTCCTTAAGCCAGCCTCACCAAAAATAGACAGGGACATGGATGCCGAAAAGTAATCCGAGTTTTGGTGCAAAATCAAGTAAGCTAGGAAAGATGAATACCTGAAGTTAGAGCCGACCCCAAATTCCATCATTGATAACTCTTGCAAAGTCTATGAGTGAAGCTTCATGATTCCTCTTCAGCATAAAGCTAAGGCACATTTGAAACTTAAGAACATGCTAATCTGAATCTAGACCACACACCAACGCTAGCATCAAAGCGATAGAGGAAGATCCACCTTTTAGAGCCTTCAAATTGAAAAGGAATTTGGGCGGCATTGAACTACTTGTTGGATGATTGATCTCAAAGTGATAAAATTGTGGCCCCATGTGGAGCTCTCCCCGCTTTTACTACATACTTTTCACTTCAAAATTTCAATGTCACGAGTCAAGGGAAGTGGGATGCACAACATATCTTGAATAGCCTCAGGGCTAATGACTACCCTAAAATCTTTGCCGCTGATTACCCTAGTGTTTGGGTAGAAACATGTTGTGCATGCTACCATAATTTTTGGGCAAGGGTGTACCAAATGAACCATGTACTATGCAAGCCCATAGAACCACAAATGCTTGTTAAATTGGTTTGTCATATGCTTCATTTTTTTGCATGCGGCCTCCCTAAAGCTCTTAGGATTGTCACATAACTCAGGATCAAAGACGTTATCCCAATCCTCCACAACCACTGCCTGCTCTCTGTGAGGGATTTCATTCAATAACCTCTAGTCCACCAAATGAGTGAAAGGCCAGCAAGGCTTTGTGGGTATGCCTGGAGTGACATAAGACTCCTGGTCGTAGAGTTGCATGCAGGGTACTTTCTTCATTTACTCAGTTAGACTTGCTAGATCTAGGATCTGGGATGGGTTCTTTGTAATTTCGTCTATTTTTTATATTCGTAAGAACTTTTCTACAAACCTTCCCTGATGGCTTAGCTTTTTTGAAAATTTATTTCCTCTTGCGAATGCCTTAGTTGTTTAATCCTTAGTAACCTTTTGCAATAAATATATTTTTGCATGTCTTAACCTACCTTTTCGATCCTCGAGAAAACTGGCCGAAAAGGGCACGTGCCAGCCATTCATACCAAGTTTTTATTATGCATCACTAGCTTTTATTCATGCGAAAGGATCACCAACCAGCCAAATTTCTTGGGCATTTAATAGACAGCCTCTCGAGTGTGACAGAGGCTGATTTTTTTCGAAAGATAAAACAAGGCAACCCTGTGAACACCCCCTCATAGGCTATTTGCATTAAGTGATTTCATTGTACGTATAAGGCATGTCACCCAATAGCCTTTTCTCTAAGATTTCACCTTGATTCAGATGAGATGATGACATTTTATGTTGAAACCTGGCCTATCTTCGAATGAATGTGGCAACTCAACAAAGCAAGTTGCAAATTTTACCTGCACCTTCCCATCACCTCGCACACTGCAATACTGAAAATCGAAGCAATGCGACACACTTTGGCTTAGTCGTAATTATGGTTTTCCTCAGCTGGCGAACCTTAGCCAGTCTATAAATAAGATCCTTTTGCAGCATTGTGGATTACAAAATCATCTACCCTTCCTAGCTTAGTAAGCTTTTCATCTTATAATTTTCATTTTTAGCCAGTAAAGCGAACAACATGGAAACACTAGTGAGGCTTGTCTGCAAAAAGACTTAGGCTGCCTTTCTTGGAAAAATTAAATGCAGGCACCTAAAGTGCATGACAGGTGCGAAGAACCTGTTGTATGTGAAGGAAATCAAGTGGGTCCTCTTGAAAGACTGTGTGGAGTATGAAGAGCAGTATCGAATGAATACTAGCATTTTATCTCACGTTGTAGCCTCATTGATGGACATTAGTGTTTCCAAATGCAAAATCGTAAAGCTGACAAAGCGGGTCTTCCTTAGATGCTACCTTGGAGGCCTGAAGTAGATTATACAGACGACTCAATTTGACTGTGGGACTCCCTTGGTTCATAACATTCACCTGTAGCAACTGCGTGGAGGCATTGTCCCAACCAGGCCCTTCCTTTTCAGGTTCGAGTTGGAGACTCATGAGGAGCATCGTGCCAAGGTCCATGCTAGCTTTTACTTCCTTATGCATGTGCACTACATTGAACCATTCCAAAATCTTCAATGGTACGAAGATTTTGAAAGAATGGTGTTTCTCGATCTCGTACCACTTGCTCCCATGATTGTTGGTCCTTCCCACTGATGACTTGAGAACAAAGATGATTCCAATTTTTTTTTTCTCCTTATAAGATTCGTTCTATAGCGGATATATATAAATATTGATACCAGGCCTCTGCCCCCCCAAATATAATGTAAATCTTCGGCTTTATGAATATAATATATATCTTTTTTAGAAATCTTAGCCTATTTACAATATTTTCTATTTAGCACTATTGTTGTTATTTCATTTCATTTCTTGCACTGAGATGATCCAAAAATTAAAGCAGGGAAGAATAATTACATATATACAATGTACAAAAACATCACACAGGCATAATTAATGAAATATTTTAAGATGTATTCCATTGACTGGAATACTCAGGGCGTAACCTTCCATATCTTCCAACTCAAAAGAGTTGAATTGCTTACACTTGGCAATTTTGAATGGCCCTTCCTAGAGACTGACAAATTTTTTATGTTGTATGGGCTTTGCTCCGCACTCATTAAATTTAAGAACCAAATATTCACATTGTAACCCTTGATCTGAAGCCTTTTTGTCAAACCATTTCTTTACCACCTACTAGCAGTTGTTCATCTCTTCAAGGGCATGCTCTCTTTTCTCTTGCACCTTAATTAACTCAGAAAACCTCACCTCCATTGCTCTGTTTTGTTCAATTTCCAGGGATTTAAGCAACTGCAGGGCATAAATTTCTGTGGCAATAGGCAGCAATGCCTCCTTCCCATACATGATCTCATAAGGAGATGTCTTCAATATCTACTTAGGCATGATTCGGTTTGTCGATAGCATTGTCTGGAGGTTCCTATGCCTCTCTTTTTGGTGTTTCGAGCCTATTTTCTTTATTAACCTTAGGAGGTTTTTGTTAGTAGACTCTGCGAGGCCATTTCCCTGGGATAATACTTACAGGAGGTCTTCAGGAATACTCCATATTTTATTGCGAACTTGCTCATATTTGAGCTGAGAAAGGCCTTAGCATTATCAGAGATGATTTTTTTAGGCGGGCCAAATCTAGCCACCAGCTCTTCAACAAAATTAACAATCTCCATTTTTGTTGCATTTTTTAAAGGCACTGCCTCTGCCCACCTAGTAAAGTAGTCGGTTGCTGTTAATATCCATCTATGTCCAGCTGAAGAGAAAGGGTTAATCATCCCAATGAAGTCTAAACCCCATTGAGAAAAAGTTTCTTCTACAACTATGGGCCTTAAAGGTATAGCAACATTTTATCTCTTCCCGACATGGAACTGACATTCCTTGCAAGACTTAATTATTGAAAATGTATCATTAAAAAATGTTGGCCAAAAATAACTAGCACATATAATTTTAATTACCGTGGTTCTTGCAGAAAAATGTCCTCCGACTGGGCTATTATGGTATTGATCTAATATATTCTTGGCTTGCTCCTCATTCACACATCTTAGCAGGATGTTGTTAAAATTTATTTTAAATAGGACACCCTCTAAGAGAACATAATTGTTATTCTGTAGGAAATAGAAACATCTTTTAAAATATGGGAGATTGATCGAATACATTCCTGTCTACATGAAATTTACTCTATCGTCAAGCCAGTTGCTCTGAGAACTCTCTTCGTTTATTAACACAGGTTCTGGAACTTCAAACTCTCCCACTGGTTCACTATTTTGAGTGAGATATTTGCACAGTCCCTTTCCTTTGATAGGTCTGAATTCAATATCATATTCTAGGATCTTGGTGATCCAATTAGTTCTCTTTTCCGTGATTTCTCCCTCCATGATATACTCCCACACTCTAGGATGCGGTACATAAATAATCACCTTATTGTATGATATTAAATGCCAGAACTTCTTAAGCCCTTTAACAATGGCAAAGGCCTATTTTTCTACAAAGTTGTACTTCAGTTGATATTCCTTTAAAGTTCATGAGTAAAAGGAAATAGGAGACTCCCTTGTATCTTCATCATCCTTCTGCATAAGCACTGTGGCAATACTATTTCCACCACCAAAAACATACATAATAAAATATTTTGACAGGTCCGGCTTAACCAACATAGGAGTGGAAGATATAGCTCCCTTTATAAGCTCAAAATATTTTCTGGCCTCCACCATCCATTTGAACGTTTGGTCCTTCTTCAACATTAAGGTAATACACCAAATGATCCCTACAAAATCTGCAATGAAACGGTTAATGAAATTGACATTACCTAGGAAATATTGCACACCTTTTTTGTTGACAGGTAACGAGAGTTCCCAGATTGCATCAACTCTTTCTGGATCAATAGAAATGCCTTCCTTAGAGACCACATATCCCAATATCTTCCTCTGGGGAACTCTGAACACACATTTCTTCGGGTTTAAAGAAATCCCGAATTCCTGGCACTTCTGGAAAACAAGCTCCAAATGATCGAAGTGATCATCAACAAATTTTGAAAATACTATCAAATCATCCAAGTAAATGAGTATAATCTTGTGGATCAAATCCTTAAAGGCAATATCCATATCCCTTTGAAAAGTAGCTCCACCATTTCAGAGCCCAAAATGCATTTTAGCATATGCATAAGTCCCCCACTTCATGGTGAATGTTGTCTTGTGTTGGTCCTCCTCTTTTACTCGAATCTAGTTGTAGCCTGAAAAACCATCCAACATTGAAAACATTTCGGAGCCAACAACAGTTTCTAGAATTACCTCCATTGAAGGTAGGGGGTAATGATCCTTTAAGGATGCTCTATTTAAATCTCAGAAGTATACGCATAGGTGTATATCCCCATTTTTCTTCTGAACTGGCACCAGGTTTGACACCCAAGTGATGTGTTTGATCGGAAACACTATTTGGGATACAATCAACTTATTTAGCTCCTGTGACATGAGAGACTCTATCTTTGGGTTAACGGGTCTTTGCCTTTGACAAACTGGTTTCGCCCTTTCTAACAACTCAATTGTATGCTTGATGATTCTGGGATCATATCCCTTAAGATCATCATATGACCAGGCAACTACTCTCGGGTATTGCTCACACAAGTGCCTTAGTTTGTCCTTATTCTCTTGCAACACTTTTTTCCCAACTTTGAGCCTCTTATCTTCCCCGATATGCAAATTGTTGTAATCACCTTTGTCAGTCATGAGCTTTCTTTTGTCTCTTGTTACATCGTCAAAATCAAACAGGCTTTCCAGAGTGACTAGGCCCCTTAGGAGCTTATTGGATTTCAACTGGATGATTTGATCTGTGTAAGCTTCGATATCTTTGGTTGTAGCTAATCGGCGAATTCCCTAGATGACTGGAGGAATGATGCAACATGAGCGTCACTATCAAACACTTTCCAATCCTGATTGTTAACTGGGACAACGGGTCTTACAATTACATTCACCGCATGTTTATTTCTCAATAATTCAAAGGCTGGCTCAAACTGAGCCCCACAAATCGCCATCCTATTGGCTTCAAAATTCATCTCCCTTGGAATAGCTTGAATATTGAATGCCTCAAAGTTGTCAATCAGATCCCAAACCCTATGTCGATAAGATCGCATATGGATATTTTTTGCAGTAGAAGTTCTACAGATTTGGTTGACCACCAGCTCTGAATCTCTGAAGACACTTATCTGCTTTGCACCCATTTGTTCTGCAAATCTTAAACCATGGATGAGACCTTCATATTCATCTTCATTGTTCAACCATGGAAACTGGAAGTGGTAAGACCTCAAAGTCTTTTCATCGGTCGGGGATATCAAACAAATCCTCGCTCTAGCTCCTACTCTACATCTAGCTCCATCAAAATATAATGTCCATATTTATGAAGATTCTTCACCTTCAGGTTTTTTAGTAACTTTGGGAATGATCTACCCCTCTTCATGTATAACATAGGTTTCAAGGCTAGTTGCATGGTAATTCCTAAAAGGGTCTGTATCAATGAACTCTTTCAACAAGTTTTCTTCATCTTTTTTCTAGGAGCTAGTAGCCTCCTCTTCTTCAAGAAATTCCACATTGAACCTTTCTTCCTGAGAGATTGAAGTGTGTGCTACTTCAAAATTGAGCAGAGCCTCATCAGCAACACATTCGGAATGCAAATTTTTTGACAATATTTTCATCTTAGCCCCATGCTTGGTCCTCAAAATCAAGTGCGACCAGTCCAGTGCTAGATATCCTTTGACATTTGTTGTGAACTCTCAGGACCAAACAATCCTAAATAGAGGAGGGATATCAATAAGTATGGTATCCTAGTTTACAATGATACTACAGCAGACAAACAAAGTCATAGGAAATCCCTTGATTACCCCAATGGTATCAACCTTATTTCTATCTAGCTGCATGACTCTTTTATTTAGAGGCTCATATTTTAAACCCAAAGCATCAACTACTTGCTTTGGCATGACAGCGATGCTAGCACCAAATTCAATCATATAGTTATGTAGCAACTTATCACCAATGATGAGTGTTAGAAAGAAAGGCTTAGGTTTAGGCTTACTTTCCTTTTCGAACTCAAGCTTCTCCTCTAGCTGAATTGTTAGCACTTTATCCAAGTTCGGCTTGGATACATTCTCTTCATTGGATTGATTAGGAACCTTCACATCCTCTTCTCCTGACAATGCCGTTTGTAGCAGTACCTTTTGCTCTGAAATAGCCAAGATGTTCGACAGAGAAGTGTTGCCTGATGACTTCTTCATTTGTTCCACCATGTTGAATTGTTCTTTTGACTGGTGAGTCGCGATTGCTTGCTCTTTAGGTTTTGCATTCATCATTGGTTTTGCGACCAGTATGTTCGGTAGTTTAGCAACAACATGAGTGATCGATGGAGCCTTTGCCTTATGTGGAAGTGGACTCGGAGAGCTGGGAATCACTGTCTTAGACTATGGAGGGATGGACAATAGGCCTTCCGCTAGGCTTGGCATTGGTTGCGATGAAGCATTAGAAGGCAAGGCTAAGAATTCTCTAGTGAATCTATGCTTAGAACACGTATTGTAGTCAGATTGCACTCGGGATACTTTATTTATAGGGATGTCATTCAGAAATGCTGACTCTTCTCCTTCCATCCAAGAAAAGAGAGCCTGATCTAGAACAATGTCCGACTCTTGCTGGATGGACATCCCCTACATTTGAGCGGCGAGGACTGCATTTTCCATTTGTTGAGAGGCATATGGTGGGTTGCCAGAAAAGGATGCACTACCCTGGCTATGTTGATCCATGATTTTTGCTGCAAATTTTCCCGCAGACAATTTCGTGGCATATGTGCATCATTGCAAGGAAAACACCAAGAGTTGGCGTCTTTGGCTAAATTATTTTGTCCCACCACCAACTCCTTATTTGAACTAGAATGGACGGCCTACATAGGGAGGGTTACCAGAACCATCTGGTTACTTGGTTGAGCCGAGGTATTCCCATGTGACCTATCTTGCCACTGATTTTATTGGTACAAAGGTTTTCCACCTTGGTAATTTCGGTATGCCAGCTTTTGATAGCTTTATTGCTGCCGCTTTAAAGTGGTCAATTCATTAGTCATTTCCTGCATTTGTTCTCTCATCCCATTCATCTCGGTGGCCATGGGATTAGGCACAGGAGCTACCACAGGAGCTAACATTGGGGCCATGCTCGAAACACTTCTGAGATAAACATACATAGACTAGGGAGGAGTCGTAGGTACGCTGGTGGAAGGAACTTCGGCCTCTATAGCGTTGCACTCAAGAAACAATGGCATTATGGATCTTGGTGCTAACTTTCCTGCATTGATCATATTATTTTATGTAGTGACAACGAAGGCATAAGCATCAGGAAGGGTTTGTCCACACAGAGCTTGCAACATCATGGAGATATCGACATTGATCGACTTTAGGTAGAACATAAAAGATAGATCTGGAGGTGGTTTGCTACCAATAGGCACCCTCTGCCAGGTTGAATGGAACCTCACATTGAAATCAAGCAGAGCTTCATGTGGAGCTCACTTTATATTTGCTAGTTGATGGCATAGTGACAATCTATCACCAGCATTGGAGAAACGCTCATAAAATGGGGTTTCGAGCTGGTCCCAATTAGCAATAGTACTAGCTTGTAAAGTCCTATACCAGTTCAGCAACTTTCCTCAGAAGGAGGTGGCCAAGAATCTGAGGGCTACATTTTTGTTAGATATGCCATGTACTAGACATACGTCTGCTACATCTTATAGATGCTCCATTAGTGTCTTTGATTCATCCCCGAAATATTTAGTGATAGCTTTTAGAGTGGAAGCAGGGATGGGGGCCCATACTGTAGGTGGGACAGGTGCTACTAATGGACTGCCGAAGTCCTAGGCTACATAATTCCTAGCAACCATGGGTACAAGCGGATTAGATGACGGCGGAGAAGGAGGATACTTAGGAGGTGAAGGGCTACCTTGACGACCTCTTAGGTGCATAGAAACTAAAGGTGGTATGAGCACGCCAGGGACTCATGCAGTCTGTGACCTAGTTACAGGCTGATGGCTCATACACACTTATAAAATCAAGTGAACGTGCTAGTTCGCGGTCCTAGTGGGCGTGCTAGAAAAAAAACTGTTGACGCAGAATTTTGCATGTAGTAGCAATCTTATGAGAAACTTAGCTATTGGGGAACATTGTGCACTAGTTAAGTGAGCTCTAGGAATTTATCAAAGCCGGGTCTTCATTCAGTGGGGAGAAAAGGGTTAGAAAGATAGCGAGAATGTAAAAATTACACTACAGGTGATGTGCCAAGATGATAGATGAATTTAACAGAGCACAGTGCAAAATGCAAAGGCCCAAACCAACAAAATGCTGTTAACTAAGTTATTTTTTCTCCAAATCATTTATCACATAAAACTACCATCTAATTTGCATAATATAATCAAGCATAACTTTATCTAACATAGAGGATTCGAAGAAACATGATCTATATTCATTGAGCTATGAAAGGTTACAGAAACTAAAGAACATGCATTCATATGAAAAGAAGATAACGAAAAAAACCAATAGTTCTAACAAATGCTTGAAAACAGAAAAAGCCAAATTTATTTGGCACAGTCTGAAGTCTTCGAATTAAATGAAACAATTACAAAAGGATTTCTTCCTAGTACTCAGGAGGTTTTGCAAACTTAATCAACAACCTAAATAAAAGAAACATGGCTGTATTTATGGGCCAGTCCACTGCTTGAAGATGCATCAAAAGAAAATCAAACCACGTGCAAAGACTCATGGCCTAGATCATCACGAGCCACCACAACAACCATTGACCATCCAACAGCATGCCAATGAAGCCACGACATAGAACGGAAAGCCATGTAGCAGTAGGAGAGAACACGTGGTAGAAGGTGAGCACAAAAGGTCTAGTAGAAATTCCAAGGTAACTAGCGCAGAAACAATCACCATGTGTCACTCAGATGAAGCCCAACAGAAAGTTGAAAAGATGCCCAGGAGAAAACCTCAAGAGGGAGCCACGTGGAGCGCTTTGAGCAAAATAAAGTATGAGGCAAGCCCTACTCGGAAAATAGCTAAATCGATCCACGTGGCATGCAGATGGAGATTGCCGAAAAGTGAAGTAAAAGAAAAGTGAAAGGCTTCGTGAGGATGCCACATGGAGCACTCTGAGGGTAGTGAGCATTTGTAATCTAAGGCACAACTACAAAAGTAAACATAAAACCACAAAGGCTTTGAAAATTTTTGTTGAACATTTATCAGATAAAGGTTCCTTGGAGAAGATATTAATCGCTTAAGAAAGGTCAAGGATGATGAACAAGATCACTATTTTGTTTCCTAGGTTTGATGGAACTGACTATGTATTCTGGAAGACAAAGATGAAAGGATATCTGGCATACTATGGATATGAGATTGAGAAGTATATCTAAAACTAGTATTTTGATCCTATAAATTATATCCAAGTACTATTGAGGAGATCAAAGTGCATGAAATCAACAATAAATCAAGGTTTATTGTTGTAAGCAATCCTTCACATTCTGAATTAGTTAAAGTTATGAATCTAAAGGCTATTTTAAAGAGGTTTAGGATAAGTTGAAAAATATATATGAAGGAGATGAAAAGGATAAACAAGAAAAGAGCTAGAATTTGGAGGCGCAACTTGAGATCCTATGAATGGGTGAAGATGAGAACATGAAATCCTACATGTATAGGGTAAATGAGCTAGTAGGTGGAAAGAGAGGACACGGTGCACAAATAGATGAATCTAGGATAGTAAAAAGGTACTCATAAATATCCTTGATATATACAATAAAAAATTATCTACTATAAAGGAAACTTAAGATTATGGTTATGTGCAGGATCATGATGGGCCAAAAAGTGGCGATATCTAAGTGATATGATGGTCTGTGTGGCTAACAACTTTTTTTAAAGAAAAATTGATGAAATGAAAAGGCATTTTAGAGGATATTCTCAACTTTCCACCAATATAAATTATGCTTTCCTTTGAATTTAATAAATAACTATTATTCATTTTCTATTTGAATTATGACTAAAGTCCTAATTGATAGGCTGATTGAAAATCATCTATAACTTTGAAATGCTATCACATTTTTTGAATCCAAAATATGTGTCACATTCTATGCTTCACATACTATAGGATTGAAAAAAAAAAAATCATGAAGATTTGACCAAGTTAAGCTGGTTGGACATATGATTTTTTATATTTTTTAAAATTTGTAATAAAAAAATCATAATTAATTATTTACTTGGATAAAAATTACAAAAAAATATGCATCAGATCTGGACATGATTCCCCTACTTATATCTAAAATATTATCATTTTTTTTATCATTTTATCGTGGTTCAGGTGGTCAGACAAAAACCTACTTATTTTTTAACTGAAATTTAAGTACTACTGCATTGAAATTTCAAAATTTCACCAAATATATATATATTTTTAATAAACCTAGTAGTTTAGAAACTACATTCAATTTTCTATAGATTTTATTGTTACATATTTTTGAAATAATATAGATAACTTATTCAAATTTTTACGTCAAGTTGCCTAACTCTGATTTTTTTATTTTTATTGCCACTTAAGGGCCTATTTTTTCCATGATGATCCTACACATATCCTTATAATAATACTTATTATTAAGATTATCTGATTGGTAGTCTAACTTTATTTGAAATGGGAAAAATTGGATTAAAAAATTTAACAAAAATAGAAATTGTATTCAAGGAAACAAAGATGGAGGATCTAGATGAAGAAAATATTGGTGAAGTGGAAGAAAATTTTGTAAGAAGAATGACATAGGGCTATGATAATTTTCAAGGCAAATTACCATTCAAATATTTTATCTATGGGGGAATAGGTCAATATGCTTCATGATATCCAAAAAGAGCTGAAAGAAATAAACATAGAGAAGGTAAAAGAAATAAAGGAAAGATAATCAAAGGAGCATATTATGTCAATGAATATTTTATCATTTCAAAGTTTTAGTATGGAGATTTTGATGATAATTAATTCATATTCCTAGCTTTAAAATATGAGTCTAATTCTGAAAATATGTGAAGGAAAGTGCTTCGGAGAAAGTTGAAGGTACTATGACCTTTTCTATTCATGCTAAAGAGGAAAAGTACTACTAGGTTATTGATACTGGCTAAAAATTGAGTAAAAATGATGATTCTCCTAAGGCTAATCAGAGCGAGTATAGATTAATTATTGGAGTACTATTGTACTTAACTGCTACTAGATCAAATATCATACATGTAATTTGTGTTGTGGCTAGATTTCAAGAGGATTCCAAAGAAACATATGTTGAAGCTATCAAGAGGATATTTAGATATATAAAAGGAACTCTAGATCATGGCTTATGGTATACTAGGGATACTTATTTTACACTAAGTGATTATATAGATGTAGATTGTGCAGTTTGTGTTGATGATATAAAAGGTATAAGTTATGGTGCATTTTTTCTTGGATTCATATTGGCATCATGGTTAAGAAAAAATAAAGATCATATTCCTTATCCACTATAGAGGTCGAGTATCTTATGGAAAAATATTGCTATTTTAGAATTATGGAGCATTGCAACTGTTGGAATTTTTGTTGCACCAAAATATTGACCTATCAATGGCTGATATTAGCTTTGGTTAAGAACCACAGGAGGCGGTTAGACCATGTCACAAACTCAAGCTCTAGTGCTACAAGGAAGACCAAGGGTTAGACCTTGCAACAATCCCCCCCAACACAAGTCTGGGGTTTGAACCTATGACCATCTCTAATACCTATTATTAGACTTGTTGTTGCACCAAAAGAGTGACCTCATAGTGCTCGATACAAGATTTTGCTAAGAACCACAGGAGGCAGTTGGACCATGTCACAAACCCAAGTGCTAGTGTTGCAAGGAAGACCATCTCTAATATGAGCATGAAGTATGGATTGTTTGTGTTTGTTGTTCCTATGTTTTCATTGATGTCAACATGGTGAAAACTGTATGGGAACTTTACTTAGTTTACTAGATGTTATTCTATGCCAGTAAAGCTCTTTTGTGATGAGCCAGTGTGTTTATATTTGAGTACAAAATTCACCATAAGAATAGATATGACTAAAATCTTAACCATGTTACCATGTCTCATTCGATCACCTATATCCTAGATCTTGAGATGTTTTGGGTTGTGAGAAGAAAGTTATCTCTAACCGAGTTCAATTCTATATTCTACTATTACATTCCTTACTTGGCATATTAGTGTGCGAGAATCCACATTATCTTAAGGAGAATATTTTAATGCTACGATTTAAATGGTAATCTCTATTATGATATTATGATGATAAATTGATGTTATATCAGATGTAAAAGGATTTTTCCTTGAGGATTGTATGTTTTTTTGGAGATTTTGTGAATTATTTTATAGTCTTGGCGAACCTAACATATGTGATTCACTATGGAGACTAGTTATGCTTAATGAATGTTAGTTGACTTGGTATAACACACTACATGGATAAAATATTTTAAATAATATATGGTGCTGACATGAGTTTTTTAATTATTTTGTTTTCATTTAATTAGGTCAACCTAATTGATGAATAATACATACTCAAGTATATATATAAGATGCTTCGAAGAAAGGAAGACAATAGAGTGAAAGTGTGAGAGCAGAACAAAGAGGATACAAGACTAAATTTTTTATCAATTCAAGATCAAAGAAGATTTTTTGAGTGATTACTATGTGAGGAAATACTTCAAATTTTAAGCTTCATTGGAATTGAACCTTGCAAATTGATGGTGTATGTGGAATACCCAAGATATTGAGAGGGGGTTGAATTAGTATCCTTACAAACTTATTCAACAAATACCATCCAATTATTCCAATCCGTATAACAATTAATATAAGTAGAAGCATCAAAAAAACTTGAATAAGCACAATACATGAACATAAGGATTTTTACGTGGAAAACCTAGAGTGGGAAAAGAAATGGTGAGGGTTAACTCACAATATAGTATAACCAGTTATAAGATATTCCAAGGGGTGACTCACTACTAGGATTCATTATCCAAAAGAGAGGCTCACTTCCTATAAAAGATATTGTAACAAAATGGCCTACAAAGAGAATATGAACTAATGGAGATATACCTCACAAGTGTAGATTCAGTTGTTTTGATGGTCAGAGAATTTGCATGCAAATAGATCATTATTCACTCTTTTCACAATCAAACTCAATCCACACATTGAACTCATCTTTACTTAATTCTCCAAACTACCTAATATATATACTTGGCTTATTCGTAGACATCAATCAGGTCTACTCCAAGCATATACAAAATCTTCCCAAAAAAAATCAAGTTTATAGCATGCTATATCATGTCAGCTTGGATCCCACATACAAAATTTAAGCCATTATAACTTCAACTATTTATTAGGTCGACCAGAGTTAGACCTAATAATAAAATACAATCAACAAAATGATTCCAACATTATATATGAGCACCTTTACACAAAATATTCTAATCTTGTATGTTTCCATCAAACAAAAACCATTTCCTATAACCTCAAGCAACAAATATTACCAGAGGAGAATTACAAACCAAAATAAAAAATCACATTTCTGCATACCGATTCAGAATAATAGATGAACTTTGACTTTGAACTTACATTTGCAACTCATATATCATGGCGATATCAATGCCAACATAAAAAATGCATTACGAGATATGTTCTTCTTCATTCTTCCAACCACCTCCCAGTTTTTCATTAATGGCAACATGTTCTAAAATAATTTATAGACTTCCTATGTACAAAATTCTCCCCTTTTCTCTTATTTTCTCTTCATAACGTTCTCTCCCTTTTCTCTTCTGCACATTGAAAAACTGAAAGCTATTGATAAAATTTGTAAAACAAAAATCAGCTTTGCAACATGACATTCAATGGAGGAAATCTTAAATGAACAACATATGAAAAAACATGAAACTAAGCTACATGAATCCAAACATATGCATTCAAATGAAATCACTCTCCATTATTATCCTTTCCAACTTTATCAAGTATTTTCTCTGAGATTTTATGAGCAAAAGCACAAGAAGCTCTATGGAGTTGAATGAAATCATAATATGATTTCAATTCATGTCCCCCAAATGTGTGGAAAAAGCATTGTTTTATAGTTGAATTCATGGGGTGAATTCAAGTTATGGTTGAAATGTGGGAGAAATGATTGTAGTGGAGAAAAATGAATGCAAATGGTAAATAGACAAAATGACTAAATTAATGAATATGTGCAATATTTTAATGAATTGGATAAATGTGATATGCAAATATATTAATGTATGAGTATGCAAATAATTAAAGTGATGTGGATTTAAGATTTATGCAAATGAAAGAATGATTATGGATAAAAAATATAATATTTCAATGATTAATGGATAATATTTTAATGACTATAGATTTATAAATAATTTAATGAGAGAGATAAATATTTATGAAATGGTTATGCCATGAATATGAAATGAATTATATATAAAACAAATAATGGATTTATGAATATGGAAATATGATTTAGTGTATGAATATAATGATCATGGATTAATGATTAATGAAATGGATGAGTTATGATTATGCAAATATATTTAAATAAAATGGATCAATGAGATATGCAAAGGGTTTTATGAGTACGGTGATATGAAAATGATCACACAAAGCTTGCAATGAGAGATATGATTATGAGGATAATGGAATAAGTCTTGCAATAGATGAAAATGATTATGAAGGCATTTTTATAGATATAAATTTTTCCCTTCTTTGAGAAAATGCAACTTGTCGCATTGTTTCAAAGAAAAATATGCCCCATTGAAAGGAAGAACGAGGAAGGATGACGAGTAGATAGTGGTATAAGGGACAAAGTGAGTGATAGGTTGATTGTTTTGTCAAGGGCTTGTTTTAGGAGAAGAAACATGTCGTATAAGATGTCAAGTCTGGTTTCAATCATGCAACTACTCGTATAAGGTGAATCACAAAGAGGATAAAGATAAGGTCTAGTTTCAAGAAAGACACATCTGACATAAGACCATTTGTTTTGATTGATTTGACAACTTTGATTGATATGAAAAATGACAGATCTAACGTGAAGACTTGTACGCTTACTTGTCTTGTTGATTCAAGATTTTTGTTTAATATTCAGATGATTGTGTTGCATCTGAGTTGATAGTGTCCAATTTATTTTGACTAACCCGATGAAACCTAAAAGACTAATGAAGGTCGCCATGTGGGCACATTGATAGATGGCCTTACCTACATAGCAATGCATAGAGACCTCATAGTTCAACATGACCCTTGACTTTGTTTCAATTGCAAAGGACCAAATCTTGATTTTATTGTTTTTCTAACAAACCTAAAGTATTGACCTAATGCCTCAAGGGCATGCTGATAGATGGCCTTGCCTACGTCTAGTCACAGAGGCAACATAGTTCAACAATGACAAGGACTGACAGGACTGAATTTGAATATTTTTTGGGGATTTTTAAAAGTTTCTTGAATGTTTTTGGGTTTTGAATTTTAATGATTTTTTTTTCAGCATATTTTTTTATTTTGATGACCTTATTTTTAGGACATTTTATGATTTTTAGGGAAAAAAAATTAGGACAATTTATTGAGCTTTTCTTTTTTAGGAAGTTTTATGATTTTTTCAAGCTTTTTTCAGGATATTTTATGATTTTTAGGGATTATTGTTATGGATTTTTTTGGCTTTTTTCAAGACAATTTTTTTTTTTTTTTGTCTTTTGAATATAGCAACTTCCAATGATCAGTGCAAAATCTAGTGTAGGTCAAGGATATTGCCCCAGTTGGGTATAAAATGAGCCAATAGGGATCAAATGGGTGATGCAGGAGAAAAATGCAAGATGTCAAATGTTTGGAAGTCATGACAAAAATGGCAAGGCTTGATAATGGATGTTGGGAGATGATATAAAGTAAATGACTTAGTATGAATTAGGGAAGAAGACTAGATAGAATGATAGTAGATGACAAAGAAAAGAATGACAACTCATAACGCTTGTTTGCTAGGTTTTCACCATGGTACTTATCCAAGGTGCCTATTTACAAGGTTTTTATCATTGGACAAAAATTTTCTCTTTTTTTTTTTTGGTGTCACCAAGATGACTGTTGGCTAGGTTTTCATCAAGGTGACCATTTTTTAAGGATTTTTTTCTCTTTTTTTGTAATTTTTCTCAATTTTTTGGTATTTTTAGGAATTTTTCCTAGCTCTCTGAAGCTAGGTATTTAATTGATAGAAACTAGGTACATTTATCATCTTGATGATTCCTTGATCCTATTTGGATGAAAGGGCTTGACTGATATGAGGATTATAAGTGGCAGATATGAAGGATGATAAATGTGGTGGATGAAAGAGGCTATGATATGATCCCTAATGTGAACACCATGTGGGCCATTAGGCTTTATCCAAAAAGGATCTTGGGTGGCCAATGAGCTAGATTACATGAAGGGGTGGTCATCAAAGGCCCATTAAAAACCATCACCAATGGAGGGATATGATGGACATGTGAGCATGTATAGGTGGAATGGATTATATGGTATGAGTGAGTGTGATGTAGATGGAGACCTCAGATCAACAATCTCTTTGTTTAAATTTTTTCCTTGATGAATTCCGCTAGTGATTTTTAATGGAGACGCATACTTGGAGATCGAATTTTGCTTGCTTTCACTTTTTATTTTTATATTTTATTTGTGTGATATCTTTTTATTTTGGCTAGGGGCCTTTTCTTGATATTTTTTATTTTGGCTAAGGGACTTGTCCTGATCTTCTTTTATTTTTGATTTGTCCACTAGATTTTTAATTTGGCTAAGGGAATTGTCTTGATATTGTTTTGTTTTTTATTTTTCCAATAAATTTTTATTCTTTTCTTCAGCTATGTCTTGTTGATCCATGTTTGTGATGCGGGTGGTTGTGAGTGGGATGAAGTAGGAAAAGTGACAAGAATTTTTAGTGCATGAATGAGTGGTGATGTCATCAATGAAGTCTTTGGGACTACCCTTTTTCATACTTCTAACATCAAAGGAAGCTTGAACATTTGTAATGACTTGACAAGGTGACTTGGTAGAGGTGATAGTAGGAGATACATATCCTAACCCCGGGTAGTTGGGATGGTAGGATGATGATTGGATATCTTGAGTGGGGTCATGCTCAAAGAGTGGGTTATCATATATGTTCTAGTCAAACAAGGGGTTATCATAGATATGAAGAGATTGAGTGGAAGTAGATATGGCAAAGGCTGATATATCATCAGGGTCCCAAAAGGTTTCAATCAAAGCACGACCATATTTTTGTGGTCCTTTTGTAGCTATATTGATATAAACATTAGAATTTTTATCTTTCATAGCAACATTATCATTGTTGTTCGTCGGTAAATTGTCCATATGATATTCTCCACATCCTATATCATGGATTTCAACCTTTGGATTGGTAGATGGAATAGTGGATGAGGAGGATTTAGTCATAGTGGGTGGATCCACATAACTGGATGGAGAACATATTGTAGGTTCATTTTTTATAGGCATTTTATGATTTGGCACCTCTCTCAAGGGTGATCCCACAATACTAGTTTATAATTTTTGGGAAAACTGGATACCAAACTAATTGTTTTTAACTCAATCTTCACTTTTAGGCTCCTATAGCAGCTAAAACGTGAGGTATTTGGAAATGATGAAAACTAGTGATTTGTGATGTTTTTTCTATAGATTCTAAATATATTTTTTTCATTTTTTTTGGAATCAGATTGCACTAATTTTTCTATCTCCTTGAAAAACTAGTTCAAAAAAATAGTATTTTTCAGGAGTGATGCTCACCATATACAACATAACTTTTTTTGTGTGAAGGATAAAATTCTTTTTTTCTCTAATTTCGATTTTTAACTATGATATATAGCACTTTTATTTGGTTTTATTGTGTTTTATTGAATATTTTTTACTTAGTCAATTTTGAAGTCAAACCAGTTACAGTTCACACATAGGTGGACTGTATACAACATAAATTTTTTGTATGTATCAAAATTCATTTTTTTTTTTTTAATGGATCAATGACATGAATACCCAGCCAAAACATATTTTTCAAAATTTTATTTTGATAATCTACTATTTTTCCACATGTGCAGAATAAAGAGCTTGATTTTGGTGAAAAACCTATGCTTAATAAAACTAAAAAAACATATACATAATAACACCAAAATGTATTAAAATTATATTCATTGGATAGATCATTCTAAGAACTACCATAATAATTTCAAATAAATTTTAAATGAATTAATTTGATCCCCCAAATGGTAAATCAAAAGTGATTTTTTATCAGCATTTTGATAGGTGTAAAGGAGACTCATTTATAGGTATAGTTTAAAACTAGCGAGGTTATATCCAAGGGGGATTGATCTAAGGTGGTTTGATCAAACTATATTCAATTGGAATCCTTAAAATAGAACTTTGTAAGGCTTAAATCATTATATTTTCTAAAAATATGCGGTTTTAGCAAAAATCAATTCGTCTCAGAAATTGTAAACCAACTTTGTGGGATCACCCTCTTGAGTTAGTGCAATACTGAAAGGGGCCAGGATTGCTAATTATTTTCATTTTGGTGCCTTTGTAGGGAAAATTTAGATATTAATGGTATGTGGAGGGGAAAAATTTCATAGAAATAATCCATGGTCAACCAAGGATTAGGTTGCATGGTAGTTCAAGATCCAGGACTTGGAATGTGGTATCTAGGAATGCATGTCCAATCCTGATAGGCAATGTGATAAACCCTCAAAAGAATGTTCATCATCATAGGATTTGATGAAATTGATTTTTCTTGTATCCACACATTTTTTAGAGAGGCCCAATGCTTTTACTAGTTTTAGAGTACAAATTTTCCATCCAACTCTTCCATCCACTAGGAATCTTTTGACGTTGAATTTATTGATGAAAACATCAAGGTGTAAGGGGTCATTATGTTTCGACTTGGAGGTAGAGTAATACTTGTTAGAAAAAGAGACAAGGTGGGAGTTGGAAAAGTATCCAATCATGGCTGCAAATTGGTTAACATCTAGGTTTTTAGGGACATAGGTTTCTTTCAGAGGCTTATAAAGGATAGCTTTATGTTCAGGTGATATGTGCAGAAAGCTAATGATTAAATCTGTAAAACACAAATCAGCTTTGCAACATGAAATTGAATGGAGCAATTCTTAAATGAACAACATATGAAAAAACATGAAACTAAAATACATGAAGCCAAACATATGCATTCAAATAAAATATCTCTCAATTGTTATCCTTTTCAACTTTATCTTACATTTGGTCTCAGATTTTATGATCAAAAGCACAACAATCTCTATAGAATTGGATGAAATCATAATAAGATTGCAATTGATGTCCCCCCAAATGTGTGGATAATTATTCTTTCATAGTTGAATTCATGGGGTGAATTCAAGTTATGGGGGAAATGTCCGACAAATGATTATAGTGGAGAAAAATGCATGCAAATGGTAAATAGATAAAATGACTGAATATGTGCAATATTTTAATGAATTGGATAAATTGGATATGCAAATATATTATTGTATGAGTATAGAAATAATTAAAGGGAAATAGATTAATCATTTATGCAAATGAATGAATTATTATGGATAACCAATATAATATTTTAATGATTAATGGATAGTATTTTAATGACTATAGATTTATCAATAATTTAATGAGAGAGATAAATATTTATGAAATGGTTATGCCATGAATATGAAATGAATTATATATAAAATGGATAATGGATTTATGAATATGGAAATATGATTTAGTGTATGCATATAATGATAATGGATTAATGATTAATGAAATGTATGAGTTATGATTATGCAGATATATTTAAATAAAATGGATCGATGAGATATGTAAATGGTTTTATGAGTATGGTGATATACAAAGATCACATGAAGCATGCAATGAGAGATATGATTATGCAGATAATGGAATAAGTCTTGCAATGGATGAAAATTATTGTGAAGGTTTTTTTATATGTCTACATCTCTCCCTTTGACATCAAGGACAAAGGGTGACCTAAAAAAATATAAATATACATATACATAAATGGTCTAAAATAGTGTATAGTTAAAAGAATCAAACAATTCTTAACTCTCCCTAAGGAGTTTGACTCAATTAATGTGTAAGAAAAAAATTTACCTAGAGGAGGGTGAGTTTTGAATTTCTTGGAGAATACCTTTCTTGGTTGTCTTACCATTCTCCCAACTCTTCTTAGAATATATTAGCATTTTATTTTGGGATTCTAGCACAATCAGACTTCTTTCGACATCATCTAGAGTATCTAGGGTCAAATTGAACTTATCCAATTTTTCTACATTAGCCAAGGCATTGGATATCACAATGTACTCCATTCTCACAATTCCACCAAGTAGACCAATTTTTCTAATAATATCTTCCTTCTACATTTGTAACATGAAGAATTTATCTTTATGAGCTAAAGAGGGAACTCTTAGTTGACCTATCTATATCTTTAAATGTGTTGTATGTATTGGAAAAAACTATGAACTGAGACTCAATGGAGTCCATGAGATCTTCAATAATTTGTGTGGCCTCCAATGACTATATGTAGTAATGAAACACAATATTTTCTTTTGAATCACAAGCATTCACAGTTTCAAGGCTCTTTGCAATGTTGGTGTTTTCTTGAGCACAGTTCTCATGAAGTTATAGCAACCTTTTCTCAACAAATTTATCTTCAACCTCTTGTCTTGTCTTCTCACCAAGTATGATGACATACTCCTTAAAGGAGTCCAATAGAAGTTTCAATTTTTCTACTAGTCTAAGAGATGTGTCCATTGGGGTACTAGGTGTGACCTCCTCCAAGGCTTTGATGGAATCATCAATAAGCTCGATTCTATTTTGATGTGTTTATAGCATTTATCTTATACTAGATGTGTGGAATGCATCCCCTAACACAATTTTATGCATAGGAGAAATATTTTCTAGATTCACATAGCCTTGAGTTATGGGAGGTTCTAGAAGCTCTAGAGGTGTCACTAGCTAGATTCTAATATTCTTAGATAACAAGCCTTTCAAAACATCATCACTAGAGGATGATTCTCTAGAGGACCTTTTTGATTCCAATACTTGGCTTCTTCCTTCTTTATTTTTTCTAGCATCTCCACCAAATTCCTCATTTCTTTCTTCTCCCTCAAATTTCTCTTCTTCTACCTTCTTTTCTTCTACCTTTTCTTCTTCTTCTATATTATATTCTTCTTTTATCTTTTTTTTTTTTTTTCTTCTTCTACTTTATCTTTCTCCTCTGCAGTATGTTGCGAAGGAGAAAAATCGTTCTTTTTTGCTTCAACATTTTCTTTGCTCTGATTCTCAATATTTGGAAGCTTATTAGTAACATTAATTTTTGAAAGAACATCTATACCACCTCTTTTTGGAGGAATATATATATCATTCTTTTCTAGAGGAATGCCTTCCTTACCTTCTATAGAGAATTCTTCTCTTGATTTGGGTGCAGAACTGGATGGAAATAAATGAATCATGTCATATTTCTTAGTCATGCTTTTGATGGTGTTTACATTATCCTTCTGTATCTTGTTAATCTACTTATTTTCTCTTGTCATTAAAATATTAACTCTTTTCTTCATTTGGAACATTGTAGAAAAAACCTTATTCAAGGTTTCTAGATCACTCAGAGTCAAAGAGGATACAATTTTCTCCAAGTCCTTAGTCCTTATTTAATCTTCCATTTTAACAACCTTTGATCTTCTTTTCATCAATATTTCCCATCAGTTTCTTAGACACATTATTCTTAACATGATCCCAATTAACTTCCAAAATAATGACATACAAAATGATAGCCATCATTAGTGTTTTCTTATCTTCTTTACCTACTTATTCAAAAATTTATGTTGTAGGTCATGGCATATTTTCATAGTGTAACAATCTATTTACCAAGGCTTATAGTCTAAGAGGAGAACTAGGTCTTATCGGAGAAGCTTTTTGATCTTCCTGGTCTAGAGAAACCTCTTGTACAACCTTTTCCTTCTTTTATTTTGCTTCATGAACACTAAAGTCCTATTATTTATTTTCCTTAAATGAAGATACATAATGAACTCTTTTAGATCCTACACTAGCTTCTTGAGAAGCACCTTCACCAAAGGACATTATTCCTCTCTTCTTTCTTATCAATTTTTGATGCAAGGTCTTCCTCCTCTTTCTCTCGATCTTTAGTGGTACTCAGGTCATTTTCCCTTGTATATTTTTCTTTCCTTCCTCTCTTAATAGGCACTACCAAAGGAATACCTTTTCTTTTACCAAATATTGTTGTAGGTCTTGAAGGAGCCAAGCCTTTTCCTTTGTTAGAAACACTAGGTTCAATCTTTACTACAGTTGGGCAAGAAGCTAGTTTTGAAGGATAAATCCTATCAGATCTCCTTACACCTGACAATTCTCTAATATTTTTATCTCTCAAGGATATTCCTTGTGCTATCTTCTCATCCATGAAACCACACTTTCTCAGCATCTCATCTATTCTTTTTCTCCTTGCAGGTTTCATGTGCAACAAGTGAACTTTCAAGGATTTTTTGGCATATGTGCCAATTCTAGGTTCACTAAAATCTTTCAAAATTTGTAGAAAAACCTGAACATATCCTTATACTTCATCCTTTTTAATTTCATATCTTAAATTTTGAATCCATATAGTTCAGGGTTCAACTACTTCATCCATGCTTTCATCACAAGAGACATGGAATATGATATCATCCTTGTATTTCTCAACAACTTTCTCCAGGATTCTTTCTCTCATGTTCATGTTGCTCTTAAACACAACAAAGAATATTGTTAGGGCATTATCTTTATTCTTCAAATCACCAAATTTATGCAAATAATAGAAAAAATGATGAGAAACTAGTTAGGATGGATCCCATAACATTACTTCATCCTTTATGGAAAGCCTCATAAATAAATTGAACAAAAAAAAAAAATCAAGGAACCAAACTTAAATGCACATTTCTTCTCCTTTGACATCCTCAGATTCTCAAATAATTATTGTCGAAGAAGTTCTCATAAATCATAATCTGCACCATTTGTTGCCATATACTAACTAGTGTAGATAGTTGTAGTAGACATAAATTTGTCTCTATTTGTGAAGTATATTTTATGTTCGATCATTATTGATGCATAATTCATAATAGGATTAGTAATAGGATTTGATTTAAGATCCCTTTTCTCAAATTTAGAATTGGTGAGTTCCATAACCACTTTATTCTTCACATATTTCAACACTAGTACCAGTTTGATATCACAAATTTTAGGAACTTCCTTTATTGCATCCTTACTTATCGTATGGGGTATGTTACTCCACAAAAATTGATCATGCATTCTGCTAAGGACATGTTTGGCATACTTATCATCAAGAATGGAATTGAAATTAGGGAAGTAGTTCCATCAATCCAGCTTCTTCGCCACAATATTTGTAACTCTAGTTTTATCAAGAAATAATCCCTGATGAGATAATTATGCCACATGTCTATCAAATTTTTATGATTAAATTCATCAATATTTACTTGAATATATATTCTAGTGTCTTCAATAGGAATGAAACCATAAGGAATCAATGATAAGGCACATAGAGGGTCATCTTCAAAAACCTTCAAAGAATATATCTTGTAGGAAGCTCTAGTTGTTGGAAAAATAAGGATAGACAATTGAGAGGGGGGATGAAATAGTTGTCACAAAATTTAAAACTTATTTAACCTTATCAATATTTAATCTTAGATCTGATAAATAATAGTGAAAGCATGAATCAATAACACATCGAAAACACACATAACACCAATTTTTTTACATGGAAACCCTATTAGGGGAAAAACCATTGTGGAGGTTAATCTACAAGGTATACCCTATTAAAAGTATAAGATAAATGAATAAGGAATGAACATACATTCAAGCACACTACCTAGAGCTCATTTGTCAAAAGGGAAGGCCCGCTGACTTACATACAAATTTCAAATTAAATCCATATGAAGAGATTGAATTGAGAAATTAGCTTCTTGAAAAGGTTAATTATAGTTTTGGTTAGGAACATAAATATTTATTCACAATTTTCTCAAACTCCTTCATAACCGAATGATGTAATATTTATTCACACATAGCACTTGCACACTTTGCATATATTCCTCAAAAATTAAGAAAACAATCATTCTTATATATCCGCTTCATGAAATCACATCAACAACTTTGTCAGCCAAAATAAAGAATAGATGAATACAAACTATCAGCCCAATTCATGAACAAATCTCAATGCCCACCAACCAAAGACATTCACACCATAATGAAGACCTAAAAAAACATCCTCAAATATCCCAAGCATTAAAAAATTAATCCATGAGGATCCACAACACGCTACAATCACCATGTTGGCCAAGAACATGAAAACCCAAATACACCAAGGAAAAATCTTTGATCACAAACACATCAATCGACAGGGGCGTACAACAAAGATAAAGCATGAACTAGACACATTAGTGAACATTGCAAGAGCATAGATAACAATTCAAATTTCCATAATTACATTGTCTTCTTCTAGAAACACCAACTACAGGAATAGAATAATTGTAGGAACATAAAAACTTGCAACTTTCCTAAATCTTGATGCACAACTCTAAATTTTTTGAATCATAAACTAGATAGGCTAAGCAACAAACCCTTTAATGCATGACTTTTGAATACCAACGTACTAAATTTTTTATCACACTGAACTTCATAGCTTCACAGACAACCTGCAACATATTTATTTTAGTTTTTTAAATATCCTAAACATATACAACCTTCAAGAGACCAATTCTAATAGTGTTGACATCAATGAAAACCATATATGAGTAAAAAAACCACAACAACCAACACTAGGTCTTTATGATGCTTTTGATAATATAAAGGTTTCGATTTTTCAACACATCGAGCTCTAATAATTAAAAAAAGAGGATTTGTGCAAGCTCACAACAACATAAAAGTGTAAAATACCTTTTTCTTTCATGAAACCAAAGCTAGGGTTTGCACAACTCAAAATTCAAATCACCTCAAGATTTCTTCAAATCACTCTCTATTTTCATCAAATGCACAAGTGATTAAAATTGCTTTCCAATTTTGCTTTATAGATCAATGTAATGCCCTAATATGCATTAAATGAAATGGAATTCAAAAAGATGGTAAAAACCCTTCTAAGGCATTAACCTCTACCTATTCACTCCTTACAACATATCCTCATGCCAAATACTAGCATGCCCAAAATTTAGGGGGTTGAATTTTCTTTTTGATTAAGCTCCTCCTAAGATCATGCTAGGTCTAATTCTCGAAGGAATTGTTTGTACTGAATGAGGGCACAAACATAGATGATCATTCTAGATCTTCTTTATTTTTTCATATCTTGTTCATTTCTTTCTTAAACTCATCTTTATTAATCTTCTTCACAGTTTCATTCTTCTATACCGGATCATTACTACTTTCCCCTTTTTACTTTTGAATACTCTTCAAACATGTCCCGATTTGTGGAAATTATAGTGGAAAACATTTCTTTGATTTTTTTTGAATTCCATTAATCCTTGATATGAATTGATTTGCATTGTTTCCATACTTGTTGCATGTATAGAAATAGCTAGGAAAGGATTGAGTCATTCTACATCCATTAAACTAGTCTATCATTTGAGATCTTCATTCACTAACTCTATGTCCAATCTTCTTGCATGAATAACATTGTCCAGAGAAGGAACTAGAAGAATGATTCATCATACTTTTGCACTCAATTTCCCTATGAATAAATTTATTGCATGAAAACAACCATTGAAAGATGGATACCTTTGCGCATTTGGTTGTTTGATAGGTTGTCTTCTTCTTGGATTTCTTGTCTATTTTCCTTTTCCTTGAGTCTTTTGATTATTCACAGCTCTTGAGCTTTCACCTCCTTCTAATCCCAATACATATTTTTCTTTATATGGTTTCTCTCCTACAATCAGTTCATCAAGCCTAGAGTAGCATGTCTAAAAATATCTTCACATACTTTTAATTTTTCTAGTTCTGCTCTTAGTTTCACCACTTGTTCAAGCCTAGAGCATTCATCAAACTTTATTCACACTACTACATTGAAAAAATCTTCAATTATCTCCCTTTCCTCCACTTGCACCTTCAATCTGGTAACCTCTTCATTTTCTTGTTTTAGTTTCTCACTTAATTCTCTATGTCTTTCTTTGAATTTCTATAATTTCTCTTTTAGTTTGTGGATGCATTCATTTGCCTCATCAATATTTTCCTTCAGATCTTTGTTTTCATTCTTCGCTTTGTCAAGATCATTAAGGGATATATTCATCTCTTCATTATCACCCATTCGTTCAATCTTCAAGATCTCCCTCAAGTTGTTAGGTTTCTTTAGAGGAACCAAGCTTTGATACCAATTGCTAAATACCCAAGATACTGAGAGGGGGGTGATTTAGTATATTTTAGACTTATTGAACAAAACCATCCAAGTATTCCAATGCATATAGCAGTTAAGATAAGTAAAAGCATAAAAAAAACATGAAAAAACACAACACATGAACACAAGGATTTTTACATGGAAAACCCTGAATAGGAAAAGCCATGGTGAGGGTTAACTCACAATATAGTATAATTGATTATAAGATATTACAAGGGGTGTCTCACTTCAAGGAATCACTATCCAAAAGAGAGGCCCAATTCCTACAAAAGATATAGTAATAAAATGGCTTATATCCAGAATATGAACTAATGGAGATACACCTCACAATTACATATTTAGTTCCTTTGCAACTCAGAAAATTCACATGCCAGTAGACCAATATTCGCTCTTTTTGCATTCACATTGAATCCACTCATTCCACTCTTTTTTAGTGCATTGTCCAAACTACTCAATATTTGTCTAACTTGTTTGCAGACATCAATCAATTCAACTTAAGGCATATACAAAATATTCTCAAAAACAATTCAAGCATGTAGAACAATATATCATGTCAACTTGGATCACACATAGAAAATTTTGTCCAATACAACTTCAATTTTTTTTAGGTTGGCCTAAGTTAGACCTAATAACAAAATTTAATCAAAATAATGATGCCAAAAATGTATACGAGAACCTATACACACGAGATTCTAAATTTGCATGCTTCCATCAACTAAAAATCATTTCCCATAACTCTGAGCAGGAAATATTACGAGAGGATAATGGAAAACCTAAATACCAAAGGACATTTCTCCATACCGATTAATAATATCAAACCAATTTTGAATTTGAACTTGTAGTTACAACTCATATATCATGGTGACATCAAGGTATGTGTAGGATCATGATGAGCCAAAATGTGGTGATATGCAAGTGATATGATGGCCCATGTGGCTGACGACTTTTTTTACCCAAAATTGATGAAATGAAAAGGTTTTTTAAATGATATTCTCAACTTTCCATCAATATAAATTATAATTTATTTTGAATTTAATAAATAATTATTATTGATTTTCTATTTGAATTATGAGTAAAGTCCTAATTCATATGCTGATTGCAAAAAATCTATAGCTTTCAAATGGTATCACATTTTTTAATCTGAAACATGCATCACATTCTATGCTTTGTATACTATAGGATTAAAAAAAAAACTGCATTTCATGAAGATTTGACCAAGTTAAGGTGGTTAGACATATGAGTTTTTATATTTTTTAAAATTTGTAATAAAAAAATCACAATTAATTATTTACTTGGAAATAAATTACAAAAAAATATGCATCACATTGGGACATGAGTCATTTAATTATATCTAAAATATTATAAAAAAATATTATAATTTTAGTGTGGTTAGGGTGGTCACACAAGCACCTATTTCTTATTTTTTCCCTGAAATTTAAGTACTACTACATTGAAATTTTAAATTTTCACCAAATAGATTTATTTTTTTCTAAATAAACCTAGTAGTTCAAAAACTAAATTCAATTTTCTACAAATTATATTCTTACATATTTTTGAAATAATATAGATAGCTTATTAAAAACATTATGTCAAGTTTCCTAAATTTGAATTTTTGAATTTTATTGCCAGTTACAGGCTTGTTTTTTCCATGATGATCCTGCACACATGCCCATCAGTAACAACAGAAAAACTACATTAAGATATATGTTCTTTTGCATTCTTCTAGCAATGTATTCTATCATTTCAAACCTTTTTGTAGTGAGGCAAAATCTTTGTACCTTAGCATTTATCCATCCTTTTTATCTAGGAAGTGAGTCTTTTCAAGGACAATGAGTTATTGTAGTGACCCCTATAATATATTATATTTGATATATATATATATATATATATTGTGAGTTAACCCTCACCATGGTTTTTCCGTTTTTGGGTTTTCCACATAAAAATCCTTGAGTTCATGTGTATGGTTGTATTTATTTGTTTATATGTTATCTCTTGCTAATTCAATCAAAATTGTGATAATGGTTAGATCAATTTTATTAGAATAGTTTTATGCAATTCTAAGTTACCCCCCCCCCCCCTCTTAGTATTCTATATGTTTAATAGTTGACCTATCAGAGCTTGGTTCCTTGGAAGGAGCCTAACATCTTGAGGAAGCTATGAGAATATGAGTATAAGAAATGTTTTCCTTCATAAGTGATATATGTTTGATGTTTAGAAGAAATAGAAGATTTGAAGGATAATTTGATGAAAGAAAATGAATATATTGGAAAACTGCAAAGTAAATGTGATGAAGCATGCAATCTATTGGTTAAGGTAGATAAAATTTTCTCTAGTCTACTGTAGCAATTGGATGAAAAGAAAAGAAATAAATAATGTCATGAAATTTAAATTAAAAGGAAGATGGATGAATACACAAAGATTAAGCAAGAATAAAAAATATTGAGATATGATCTAGAAAAGAAAAGAAGTTTTCAAGACAATATAAAGTAAGATTTGTAATTCTTGATGAGTTGATTATTTCTCAGAGACTAATAATGGATAAAAGTGGTTTAGAGTTTGAAGAAGATCAGTGTTCTAAAGAAAAAAAATCTATTGACAAGAAGACTTAGTGCAATGATGGATGAATCAAGAATCTAAGAATCAATGCAAAAATAATTTACATTAAACAACCTATTGCTAAAATGTATCAATCTTTCAATGGTGTTTTTCATTCCTGCAAAAAAACTAGTCATAAGGAAAAAGACTCCAAAAGTAAAATAAATCATACTTTATCATTCTCTGAAAAATGTTTTTTAAGTACAAGAATATTTGAATTAAAGCTAGTCTATGTGGAAATAGATTGAATAAAAGAAAGAATGGAAGGAAGAATATTGTTTGATATAAGTGCAACAATCTAGAATAGCCTATTAATAATTTCAAAAGAAGAAAAACTAATTATCTAGTGAAGAAGCATGAAATAATCATCGATCAACAAGAAGAAAGAAAAGAGATGCAAAGTATCTAGGGAAAGGAAGGAGAATTCAAGCATGTTGAATCAAAATCATCAATATTATCTGTCCTAACCTCTAGTACAAATACACCTATCTATTTTTTATTCTAGCAATAACTAAGGGGGATAAATTATTATAGTGTTTAATAAACCCCCTCATCGATACTTATGTCACGTCGTAAAAAAAGTATATTCAATGTGGTAATGAAAATAAGAAATTTCATAGTCACATGTGTGAAGAATAAAGTTTGAATAATTTGAAAGAATGGAGGCACACATAATATTTAAGATAATCTACCTAAAATTTGAAGCATTTATATAAAAAGCAATCAAAATGATAAAAATAAATTTAGATATTTCAAGAGGCACGTGTATTTTTGGAGAAGTGTGCAAAGGAAGTTTAGAGATAAATTTATAGTTTCAAGGTTTGAAGGAGGGATCAATTGGATTTGAAGTGTGCTTTGAAATGATATATATTTATCCATTTCTTGGTGGGAGGTATGTGTAGGATCATCATGGAAACAATAGGCCCTCAAGTGGTAATGAAAATTAGAGTTAGGCAACTTGATGAGAATATTTGAATAAGTTATCGATATATTTTCAAAAATATGTAAGAATAGAATTTGTAGAAAATTCAATTTTGTTTGTAAACTACTAGGTTTATTTTTTATTTTTAAGTCTATTTGGTGAAAATTTGATATTTCAATGGAGTAGTACTTAAATTTCAGGGAAAAAAGAAGTAGGTTTCTGTCTGACCTCGCTAACCACAATAAAATGATAATATTTTTTTATAATATTTTAGATATAATTAGAGGACTCATGTACTGATGTGATGCATATTTTTTGTAGCTTTTTTCCAAATGATAATTAATTATGTTTTTTTATTAAAACTTTTAAAAATTATAAAAAACTTGTATATCTGACCACCTTAACTTTCTCAAAACTTCATGAAATTCAATTTTATTTTTTTGAATCCTCTAGTATGCGAAGCATAAAATGTGACACATATTTTAGATTCAAAAAATATGATACCATTTCAAAGCTATAGATGTTTTCTAATTGGCCTATCAATCAAGACTTTAGTTATAGTTCAAATAGAAAATGAATAATAATTATTTATTACATTCAAAATAAAGAATAATTTATATTGGTTGAAGGCTGAGATTCTCCTTTAAAAACCTTTTTTATTTCATCAATTTTGGGTAAAAAATGTTCCTCAGCCACATGGGCCATCATATCACTTACCTATCGCCACATTTTGGCCCATAATGATCTTGCAATACCCTAGGATTTATAGAGATATTCTTGTTTTCCCAATCTTTCATTTTTTTCTATGGATAATTCAAGGGTTGTGAATAGTGCAGATAGATTGCATGTTAATTCAATAAAATATTTGAAGAATATGTTGAAAGAGTAAATTGGTCCATTCTCTTGCATCCTTACTAAAGTGTTGCCCATAGAAGATTTCTATGCATTATTTTACACTAACATAGAGGAATTTTCATCTGTCCAATTGACAATTCAATGGAAGAATGAATTGGAAGAGAATCATGATGCCTACAAAGTTTAATTGAAAATAAGTTGGATGTGTTGTGGAAATCCCCTTAGTTCAAGTTTGACAAGAATAATATTCAAATAGTTTTGAGAAAAAAACATTATGAATCTTTTATGAATCTTTGTGGATTGTTGAAGCACATATGATTACAAGTGAAAAAATCAAAGATGTAACTAGTTTGTGTTCCTCTGAACCAGTTCCCAAATGTAATTTTATGATTGAGCAAGGGATAATTGAGGCAAATAGTACAAATTTTGAGGGGAAATATATTTATTTGAGATTAATTGTGCATCTAGTCACTAGGTATTGCCACAATGGTCATTGGTCACAAAGCTTGTCTCCCTAGAAATGACCTCATAGTTTTTGTTATTATTGTATATACTACTGTTGATATCATTAAAAGAGGTATGGATTATGACCTATGTGAATTAATTTGAATACATAGTTTGAATAATTTAAAGGAAATTAAGAAGAGTAAGAAGAATAAATTCTAGTATGGCAATTCGGTTGTCTACTTATTCTTTTACTTTTTGAAAGAATTACTTGTAATAGGAAGAATAGAATGGTTGAATATAGAGCCTATTGCCCATAAAATTAGGAAATTAATGATAGATCTTGGTAATTAAAATGCTCAAGAGACTATTCTTTTTGCATTCTTTGGAATATTTCAAATGAGGATGAACAAAAGTTCAAGGATTCCAATAAGAATTACTGAAAGGTACTTTGAAAATATCAATTTCCTAGTGTCTACAAATTTATCTCACATGGAAGCAGTTTAATCAAGGTTGGTGTAGATATCTAGATTAGATTATGAAGTGTTAGAGGCTAAAATTCTTTTGGAAATCCCTAAGAATCCCAATGTAGAATGTACCACCTATAGTGCAACTGGAACAAAGAAGAAAATATAGAGTGTTATCAAAAAAGAAGTTGCAAAAGGAAGTGAGTTGGAGAGAGCTCAACATGAGCATGAAAGAATAAGCATTTAAGGAGCTTTGGAAGAATTGCATTAGGTTGTTCTTTGTGATAATTTTGATTCATCTATTTCTAGACTCAAAGTGCATGTTGGAATCAAGCTTGCTGAAGAAAATCTAGAAGATATCAAGAACAAATGTACAAATGCACATAGTGGAGTGCTAAAGGAATTTGAGAGTGTGCATTTTTTTGAGGAAAAGGTATAGGAATTGCTTTCTTTTAACCTAAGTTGGTCAAGTAGTACACTAAACATAAGAGATGAGATAAGGAAGAGTGAAACCTAGATGGGAACTCAAGAAAATACATATAAATTGGTAGAAGATAGAGATAATCAGAGGTGGTCCTACATTTTACAGCTTCAAGATAAAAAAATTTCCCTATAGGACCAAAGAACAAAAGTTATTAAGAAGTTTTTGGCACTTATAGACATGGTTAAACTTAGACACATTCCTATTTCTAGTGCTCTTGATAGTATTAGTGAATTATCAAAAACTAATTTTAGTCCCAATACTTTATTAGATGGTATAGAGTCCTTAACAAAGATTAAATTATTACACAAGAAGAAGGAAAAGTTTCATGGAAGGTCATCTTGGACAATCTCAAAGGTTCTTCTTCTTCTTCAAGTTGATTCAATTTTGGTTTCATATCCTTCTAGTTATATTTTGATGCATATATCCATATATAATCGATCCCATCCTTTGTAATTGATTTAAAAGGGGGAGAGATAGTGGTTGGTAGATGATTTTTTATTTTGTGCAGAATAATTTTTATAGGGGGAGTATTCAGTTGTTGTATATTGAAAAATGTTTCTAACATGCATGTTTCCATAAATGCCAAAGGGGGCGATTGTTGGAATTATAGAGCATTGCAACATGAGAATGAAGTGTAGATTGTGTGTGTTGGTTGTTCATGTGTTGTCATTTATTTCAACATGGTGACAATTATACGAGAAGTTTACTTGGTTTACTTGAATTTTTTCTCTATTGGTAATATTCTTTTGTGATGAGCCAATGCGTTGGTATTTGAGTCTAAAATTCACTACAAAAATAGATATGAATATAATATCTTAACCATGGAATCATGTATCATTTAGATATCTATATCTTGGATCATGATATTTTTAAGATTGCGAGAAAAAAATTGTCTTTGATAGAGTCCAACTCTAAATTTAATCATTGTTCCTTGCTTGGCATATTAGTGTAGGAGAATCTGTATTTTCTTAAGGACAAAATTTTAATGCTATGGTTTTAATGGTAGTCTCTATGATGATAATATGATGCAAAATTTATCTGATCTCAGATCCAAAAGTTGTTTTCTTTGAGGATTATATGTATATTTTAAGATTCTATGAATAATTTTTTAGTCTTGGTCGACCTAACATATGTGATTCACTAAGGAGACTAGTTATGCTTTATTGATGTTAGTCAACTTGGTATAATGAGCTACATGGATAAAATATTGTAAATAATATATGGTGTTGACAACATTGCATTGATTATTTTTTTCATCTAGTTAGGCTAACCTAATCGATTAATGAGACATAATTGTATATATATAAGATTCTTTAAAGAAATAAAGACAAGAGAGTGGAAGTGCAAGAGTCTAAGAAAGAGGATTCTAGCCTAAATGTTTCATCTGTTGGGAATCAATGCATATTTATTGAGTGACTATTGTTGGAGGTAGTACTTCATATTCTGAACTTCATTGGATCTAAACCCTACACTTTGAAGGTGTATTCTTCTAGTTCAAAACTTTTGGTGGTGAGCCCTATAATATCTTGTATCCAGATATAAAATATGATGAGTTAACCCTCAATTTTCTTTTTCCCTTTCTAGGTTTTCCATGTAAAAATCTTGGTGTTCATGTGTGTGGTTGAATTGATTTGTTTCTATGTTCTCTCTTGTTGATTTAGTTAGTATTATTATAATGATTAGATTGATTTTGTTAGAATGGTTTAATTTAATACTGATTAACCCCCCTCTCAGTATTCCATATTTTCAACATGCTGCACAAAATTTTTGTGGATGAGACAAAAATTGAAGGATATTAGAGTAATCTATGATGATATCATATCTATATTCTATGATAATATAAGTTTAATTATCATTTCAAAATATCCAGTAATGCAGTCAAGGAAAAAAAATTATGTTTCACGTATCACTTTTTGGGAGAGAAGGCCATGAAAAATGAAATCAATCTTTAGTATGTACCCACAAAGGATCATATTTCTGACATATTTACTAAGGCTCTTCCTAAAGATACTTTTGAGTATATCTAAGAGAATTTGGGAGTTATTCCACCTTTCTTGAACTAGATGGATATAAAGATGCATGATTTTGTTGGATCTATGGATCTATCTTCCTTCTAGAATAATATTTGGTGGCTACCTCTCAGGGGGAATAGGTAGCTTCATGTATTGTCATGTGTTAGAGTGAAGTATGTGCTACAATGATGTCTCTGGTACTTGGTTTCCAAGTGATTTTGAGATAAATTGATAAATAGAGAAAATATTATTATACAGGTATTCAATGCATGCTCTAGATTGTGCTTTACGTTTCTTTTGGGTTGCTTCTATGCTTGTGTAGATCTGAGGTATTTTTCATGATTTTTGGTAGCTGCTATACCTAGAATTTGGGCTTTTGGATTGTTGTATAGTGTGAGATATTTTGACCAGTATGTGAACTTTGCATTTCATTGTGTATGGATGTGGTCAGGCATAAAAAAAAATTCTCTACATTTCTTCATATTTTATTTTTAAGACTTGCAATTTTGTGAATAAGTTGCTAAGGTTTCTCTCTTTCTTCATTTAGTAGGATCTGGTATTTGGTGTTGCTCTTGATGATATTCTAATATACTATGTATTATAGTGGCTAACAAGGTTATTCAAACATACAAAATGATAATTATTTTCAAGTAAAGTTTGTTGCAAATTTTATGGATGAATTTTCAATTGTTCATTACTTATTTTAGATCATGTTCAAGTAAAAAGATTTGTCCAGAAATATTGGGCTAAGTTAAGCATCCATGTACTTAATTATTTTATGTGTTTTGAATGGGTGTTGGGTGACCTTATGTTAAACACTACTTTAAAATTTTATTGAATTGTGTTGAAGTGCGTTGGGACTCATTTAAGTCCTCATTAAGAATGTATTTGGGTCGACTTCATTCTATTCCACCATAGGAATGATTTTGTTTTGACCTAATTTTAATTTGTAAATATAATTTGTATATGGCCAACCTTGGAATGGTTTCAAGGTTGAAGATAGTATAAGTATGAGTTGAGATGTTTGTGAAAGATAAGATAGATGTGAGATAGTGGTGTTTTATGTGAATTTGAGCAAATCATTGTGAAATTCAAGTGTTGACTTCCTTGAGATAGTGAGTTGATGGTGTACTCTATCTTTGAAGCATGCCTACAATTGCGTGAGAAAATTGTGGTGAAATATCTAGTGCATTGAGATATTTTTCTCTCTATAAAAATTCTCTTCTATCCTCTTTGTAATTATATGGAAGTCAGCCTAGGCAGTTAGCCCTTATTGGATAGTGTGTCCTATCTTTGAAGTGAGTCTTTTTGGTAGCGAGCCTTTGTATTTAGTTTTAGAATCCTTTATATTGTGAGGTAATCCTCACCATGGGTTTTTCGTCATTAGTTTTTCCATGCAAATTTGGTGTTATTGTGTGCATGGTTTTACTTCTTTTAGTTTTTTTTTTTCACTTAACAATCAAACATATTACTAGAGAAAAATATTTGTGAATGCATTAAATCTAACTTTTGTTGAGGGTTTTGATGTTTAAAATTGCTACAACTGATTCACAACCCCTTTTATTTGTCTTGTTCAATAGCACATAAAGTTTTGAGTGAAACCGTTTTTCCTAAAACAAAAAAATGGATTTTTCCCTTTGTCGATTAAAAATCTACCGTAATTTTCATGTAAATTTTTTTCGAAGGGGTTATGATTGAAACCGTTTCAGCCAGAACTCTTTTGGACAAAACTTTCTATGTGGCATCCTTGTTGCTAACTACCTCAATTTATTTGGGTTTTTTAAATTTCCAACTAAACATGATATATTTTTAGTCACAATGATTTCAAATACAAAATAAAAATACTCTTTCGTATATCTCTACAAGAATTCAAATATCTATATATTGATATTTTTATTCTTTTTAGTTTTTTTTTATCTTAAATAATTAAAGTGGGTTGTTAAAAATAAAAAATGAGGTTTATTAAGAACTACAAAATAATAAAATAGATTTAAGACAATTATAAAATATATGGTACAGTAGAGGAAAAAACCCTCTTCAAAAGGGTATAATTTTGTTTTTGCAAATGATTAAGAAAAATAGAAAATAGTTGACATAAAATGAAAGCTATCAAATTTTGGTAAATTTGACTTTAAAAAATTATTACAAGGAAAATATAAATCAAAATGTTCAATTTTTTTCCATGCACTAGATATTGAAGTTATTTCTTTAAAGAAAAATGTTAGAGGAGAATAATATTATTAATTTTTCTTGATGACAATAGAAATTTTTAAAACATTGAAATCTTCTCTTAAATTTTTTTTTTAAAAATCGTGTTTTATATTTTTTTATAAAAAATTACAAGAATAAACCTCATAAAGAGCTCTAAATTTTATTATTTTACATCATTTTGGAATTAAAAACATGAAGACCACTTCTATGTAGTCAAAGTTTAGAATATTTGTTTGTATTGGTCTATTGCTTTATAAAGTGTGACATAAGTTTGCAATTTTATTTGACATAGTTGAAGACTTATGGCTTCCCATGTTGTAATAATAAGCATTATTGATCTTTAGTCTCATAACTCTTACACTCATAGTATTGTATCTTCATCACAACCTAACGTTCATGTGGAATTCAAGTTTTTTTTTTCCCTATTTTCCTAAAGATAAACTAAAAAAATTAAATTAAGACCTAGAAGGAATTCAACAATTATTAAGCTCTAAGGCTTTGGTTGGGGAAAATGATGGTGTTTTGGATAAAATTATGAATTTGGTAATTGATTCAAAATGGATAAAATTGTTCTCTATCCTAGCTGATTTAGTCTGTTCTAATTTTGTTATGGTAGCTATTTGTGGTCAAGCCTTGAATAATTATTTGTATACTAACATTTACCTCTCATGTCATAACATCAACATTGTAATATAATAATTTTTTAAATACAAGCTTAGGAGTTTTAGGTTGAAATAATTAAATTTATATTTCTTCAAGTTTAACATCACCGTGTTCATCACTCATCTTAAATAAATGAAGTAATAACTTATTATTAATCTAAAAAAGTTCACAATTTATGACATAGTCTCAAATCAAGTCACTTGAGGATCCTTTAATATACAAAATTTTATAAAACATGACATCAATATATTAAAAAATTTGTAACCTAAACCAAAATCAAACCAATGATAAACCTCCAACATACCTCACATATAGCTAATTTTCATTTTCCATCATAAATAAAAAAATACCACAAACACATTGAAATACATTAATTTAAAAACTATAATGGTAAAGGAGATCCAAATAACCATGTGTCAAATTTTATTTTCTTATGCAACAACTTGTTTTTGAAGATTAATTTCAAGAAAACGTATTTCCCAGATCATTGAAATATATGGCCTTGGATTTTGTTGTTTTCATTAAAAAATAAAACACTTTAAAGAAAACATTCTAGGTCTAGAGATAGGAAATTTTCACAATTTCTTGATTCTCTCCATGCGATCATGATGGAGTTTTTCAATACAAATATGATTCAAATTCCTTCAATTATAACTATTGATACAAGTAAACAACTATGACTAAGCATTAATATGAAATCCTTTTTCTCAAAATAAGGGACACCTAGACATAGTATACAAAGATGTATGCATATTAAGCATCAATTGTAGGACCTCATCGATTCTAGTAAAATGCAGTTAGATAGTATTAACAAAAAAAAAAAAAAAAAAATCTCACCAACTAATTAAAGTATACAAATATTTACGAACTAGTTTTAAATTCATTCAAAAAATTTTGACCAGTATATTTATAATAATGAAGATGAAGATGATCTATCCAATGTTGTAAAACCGATTGAATTTCAACATCGTAAGGGTCAAAACAATATTTTTCATGGCATGGATTTCACACACATTGATTCTTATATAGAAACACTTCATGTTCTTATTTTTATCACTAATAAAATGAAAGATAAACCTTCGAGTGTAATACACAATAATATCATGTTCATAGTTAATGTAATCACCTAATAGCTCTTATATGTGCATTAAATTCATATATATGGTTAGGAATAATTATAGAACAACACCTAATGTAATTATTTTTATACCACTAGAATGAAAGATAAACCTTCAAGTGGAATAGACATTGATCCCATGTGCATAGTGAATGCGATCATTGAATAGTTCTTATATGTGCATAAAATTCATAGAGATGATTACGAATAACTAGAAGCACGTTTAAAGGATAATGATACTTTTGGTTTTGTAATACCCATTCATTTTGCTTCTTGTTTGTGTTACTTATGTTATGTTTGGGTTGCAGCTACTATGATACTGGACACACCTTGTTGTTTGTGTTTTGATCGCTACTATTGAGCGACAACTATTATTGTCTGATGAGGTTATCTGATTATTGTTTCACATGCATAATGGATTAATGATGTAGATTTAGCATGAGGTGTTATTATGAGGGTATTGATTATGATGTAATGTCAGTCTTTGATGAGTGGATGGGTGAAGAGGACAATTTTGCATCACTCGCTTGTGAGCGCCCTGTGAATCTGTGATTTCTTCTTCACGGTGTGTATTATATGCTAGATATACTATATTATGTTGTTTATTTAATTTCAGGTTGCAGGTACATGACATCGACTCCACTTGGTTTCATAGGTTTGAGTGTGTCAATCCAATTGTTAAGTTGAAAGGGAGATAGTAGCTAGGTAACATGTGTCAGGTCTATGCCCTAGCCTTAGTGTGTCGTCAATCTTGTTCATTGATTCGTGTTTTACCTTATTTAATGTTATATGATTCTATTAGATGCATTATTGTTAAATTAATGTTTAGAATAATTGCATTGGAAAAGGTAGTGATTATTTTAATATTAAATTAAAATTATGCTTTTATGTTATATTTAAAGTGATAATGAAATTTAATTTAGTTAAATTTCAATTTATTTAATGAATTAAATTTTAATCTCAAAAGGGTTGAATTTAGTTATTAAATAATTAAAATTAATTAATTAAGTCTATTGGATTAAATTAAATTAAAATAAATCATGAGAAATTGAAAGGAAATTGAAATTGTATTTTAAATTCAATTTGGGTATTCGAAAATAGAAAATAAAATAAATATCTAATTTTGTACTTTGCATGCAAAAGGGAATTAGGGTATTATTAGATATTTTTGGATTTATGTGGAATGCATGTTTTCAATTATGGGGAGAGAGAGAAGTTTTGGAAGGGAATTCATCTTTCAGAGCATTGAAGATTTTTGGAAAATTTGCGCAAGAAGGGTTTGAATAAGTTTTCTGGATTTTGGGATTGGATTCGTTGCATGTTTGAGGAAATTCTTGGAGGAGGCTTGTATCAAAATAAAATTCATCTTCTACTATAGCTTCAGATTGTAGGTTTTGTATTTGTTTATTCAATTCAATTTCAATTTAATGGTTTGGGGAAAATTTGTTAAATTTACTATAGGACTTTATTCAGTAAACAGAATTCATAGATTCATTGTTGAAATTCAATATTTGTTTGTGCTTCAAACATTTAGGTTTTAGTATGAATATTTTTACCCTCTGAGAATATACAGATTTGTTCTTTGAAAACTCAAACCCTTGTAGAAAACCTCCATTGAAAATTAAATAAAATTAAGATCTATTCAATTTTCTTTTGTTTAATTATTTACAAATTTGAAAGAATAGGTTGAAGGAAATTAAATTTACATCTTTTGAACTTTTGAAAGACATTCTGGAAGAATTTAATTAATTTCCTGTTACTGGTTTTATTTTTATTTTTTTTAATATTACCAGTATTATTTTCTGTGTAAATATATATATATATATAGATATATACATTATAGGTAATATATTTTTGAATATAAATACTTATAATACATATTTACGAATATATTTAGGTTTTAAAAAAATCTAAGATTATTGTATTATACTGTGTTTTGACTTTTCAAAAAAACGTCGTCCATACGACAATATTGGGAAATAAGTTTAAAAAAAAATTCATTGATTTCTTTTATAGATTATTTATTGGGTTTCGAAATTTGGTAAAAGTTGTTTTTATTTTAAAAAATGAAAATAAATATAAAAATTGAAAAAAAGGAAGCTTTAATTAATGGTAGGTGGGGAGGTCAAACCCCCACTACGCATCCTTCCCAAGGGAGGACGTAACTACCATGGGCAGTGAGCCCACCATATGGGGGGACGCACTGTCCATGGACTACGGCCTCCCCAAGGCTACCGCCAGCCGCTATACTTGGTACAAACGGCGACGGTGCTGGTACCTTCATCGACAGTGGTAGAGGTGTCGACGGTACTGTCCGACCCCTGTCACTTTTGTTTTTTGTTTATTATTTTTTTAATTTTTTTTTGTTTTTTTTTTGTAATGCGAATTTCGGTTTCAAATTCGCAAATGGTAGTATTTATTTGAACTTTTTTTTTTATGTTAGATTTTAATGAATGATGTTTATTCATATACAATTTAATATTATATAGTAATATATAATATTTAATATATATTTATAATTTTATATTGGAAAATAGATTTTTAAGTTTAGATTTTTTTTCCAGAATTAATTATATATTCAGACTGGTAAGTTTTATTAAACAAAGGTTTATTGTTAGTATATGATACAAGCATGTTTTAAATATAGTGTGTATATATAAATAAAATGTAGGTATTTAAATATTTATAGGATGCTTTATAATATATATTTGAGTGTATATATATATTTGATGTTCAGTTTTAGGCATATTAATGCATGCAAGTAGTTAGACAATAATTTAAACTGAAATGCTTATTGTGCATGATTAGCTAACATTTTGAAAAGTATTTATTTAATGAAGGAATTATTGTGTTTTAATGAGAATTCAGAAGGATAGTATTTTAAATTGCTGCGAGAAGCATTAGATAGGAATATGGATTTAAGATATCCAAATATAGTATATTTCATTTTTAGTATTTAATTATATTAATTTCCCTTATGTTGATTGCTTTGGGAATGGGTGATTAAGATTTAAATTGTAAAGTCTTCCAGTGAATGTGGGTCATTCCCTTGTTAAGTTAATGTTTTTTTTTCCCTTCGGTAGTGCTTTATGAGTTTGTTTTCCTCCAAGTGTTGGAGTGGGTTTCTTTATTGTCACCTCCTAGATTAGGAGAGATTGTGATGTTCAGTTCTATAGCACTTGAGTTACCCTTGGAGTCTAGATTTGAGTAGCATGTTATCCATTAGAAGAGTGGCTTTTGTTAGGGGTCGGAGCCCAAAGAGGTAAACCGGGTAACCTTCAAAAGTTATTTAAACAAGTGATAATTAAAGTAATGTACTTAGAAGATTAGGACTAACTTCTCACTAATCAAGATAATTTTACCTCACTCATAGACACAAGGGCTTTTTTAGACTTGGGATGAGTGGGAAGGCTTGGAATGGCAAGATCAACTATCTTGTCTATACGAGAGGTAGTTGATTTCCCATGAGTGAGTATGAGGGCCGGGATTCGATTGAGGTCACCAGGATTACTGAAGCCAGAGCCTAGGAAGGATGCACAAAGGAGATCTCATGACTACTATGCGATGACACTCTATCTAGGACAACTATTGTTAATTGTTTTGTGTGTATGGATTCTTTAGCACACTTGATTATAATATGTATGGAAGCAATGTAACCATGTTAGTGTTAGATTTATATTGTGTATATATTTGGTTGAGTCAGTATGTGTCAGTATGAGTCTGCCTTTGGTTAGAGGTAGTAGATTCTTGTCCATGTTGTGTTGTTACTATCTCCTAGCATGGGGGGTGGGCTTTCGGTTACCACTAGGTTAGGTGGAACATGCACCAAAACCATTGGGTCCCCTTTATTCTTCAGTTCGTGGAGGTGATACATCCAGTTGGACAACTCACGGATCTTGTTATTCATTTCTTGCACTGTTGTAATTTTAAATTGTAATGAGTTGTTTTTACCCCTCTTGTATCTATGAGGTGGATTTATGTAATTGTAACTCTTATGTATTTATGACTTATTATGGGAATGAGTGTTGTAATCTGATATTCTTGTAATGGATATATGTTATGGATGTATCTTCTTATCTTGTTATTTATTTATGTTGAATGAATGCTTACTACTTGAGTTATTTATTGCAATGTAATTTAAATGATGTATGTTAATGGGGATTTAAGTAATCTCAGTTATGTAGCGTTAGGGGATGTTGTCAATTATAGGTGAACATGTATGTTTAATTCACTGTAATAGAAAAAAAAAAGTACGCTTTTGTAGTAAATTGAAACTTCCTCTAGAGTTGTGTGGTGGGGCATTATAGGTTCACCCTATTATTTGTTCTATAACTCTCCTGGTAGTGCTTGGACCTAATTTGTTCGATATCTTATTTACCATAATTTAATATTGGACAAGTTTTTTGTTAAGTTAGGTATTTCACAACTAAGCTCCATTAATGCAATCCCATAAATTATTCATCAATATCTTCAATTACCATTTGATGAAATATAAATACCATTTACCATAATGGATTTAAGTATTTCACCTCTGGGGGAAATTTTTCATGAAATTAGCGTTGGCATAAACTAGTCTAACATGTTAAACTTCATGAGGAATTTTATTTATGTCATGTGATTATTTTAAATCCAACCATATAGAAATATTGTCCCTAGTAATATTCCATCTAAGCATCCTTAGTCTCTAGTGATTTTAATGCTTAATCATCCTACCCCATAGGTAGTAGATTAACCTCTATTTAAACAAGGTATCCTCCCTCAACCACCAATATACTATGAAATAATAGGAGATAACTATGTATTTTTTTTTTTTCCTTCAAAAGAGGAACATGTATTTTATCTAAAACCTAAGAATTTAATGGTATCCCAACCATTGATAATCCATTTAGTTACTCCTTCAAAGGAAAAGATAGACTAATGTTTGCAAACACTTCAATTTCATATTCATACAATTAAACAAATGTGAGAATAAATAGAAGTCGATAATAGTGTAAACAAAGATTTCATGTTACATCTTGTCAATATCTTGAAGACTATATAATCTTATGTTGTGATCATATATCAGTCAAACCCAATCATGAAAATAAAACCCACTTATCTATGATCATAAATTCTTGCCTCCACTTTTCCACCCTCAAAAAACCATAAAGTTGAAACTTAGATATCTCAAGATAGTAAAACAGTGAAAGAGAATAATACAAATGATAACTCTAGCAATCATGTTGGTAGTATTGTTATTTGAAACATAGCACAATAAAGTCATCAACTGAGAAAATATACTGCATCTTGGTGAAAACCACTTATTGAGCATGGTGTTGTATATAAATAATCTAGACTAAGGTTATCATATATGGGTCACATCTCATCCGTTGGATATATGTATAGACAAAAATATGAATGATATAGTAGAAGCATTTAGGTAGTGAATGGTTAATGGATATAATAAAAAAAGAATAGAGGGAATGTATGTAAGAGGTATATGTAATATTTTTTATGTATAAATACTAGACAAGGGATAAGAAAGAGTATAGGGGAATATATTACAATGTATAATTTTTTATCTGATTAATATAATGGGTAAAATAATTCTATTTGTTAAATGGTGTTTGTTATTATATTAATATATCTATATGTAATTAATATTATTTGCAATATTTTTACTATTCATCTTTACATGAAAGATTCTAAGGTATAAAATATAGCACAAAAAAAACTTTCCACTCAAAAGTTCAGTATGTGTTTTATTAGATTTTTTGATAACATGGCTACTGGTGTAGGGCATCCTAAACATTTTAGCCTTAAGAATGCATAATAGGTGTTCATGCTAGATTTTTTAGTCTTGATCATTTCATCATTGTAATAAGGATGAATGGGACCTATTTTTCATGTTAGAATCATTTTGGAGTCAGTTTAGGTTTTAGTGCAAGAATAGGGTTAAAGTTCAAAAAAGATGCTTTTTGCAACTTGCCACTTTTCCATGTTTTGGTTGGTAGCCATTCATTTCTTGGATCTGGATTTTTTAACTATTTTTTTAGAGTTTTCATCTTATTTTATTCATTTCAAAGACCCCGAGGCAAGAGTATTGTAACTTTGGAAGAAGCAAAAAGTGAATGCAAGCTCTATTTTTCTGATTTTCAGTGTAATTTCTCTATTTTTGTAATTTTGTATGGCTCGTGTAGGACTATCATGATATAAGATCATTGTAGAAAGTTTTTGAATGGTATTAGATCTCATTTGGGTGTTGTGGGAGGTCATTCCATCAAGTTATGAGTCATTTTGAAGCATTTTTTTCTACATCACTCAGAAACCCTACCTTTTAAGGGTTTTGAGAGAAAATATGAATTTTTAAGCCATTCCACCGATGTTAGATGGATATAAATGGTGGAATTTAGTTTTTAGGTGTTTTTATATATTTCATAGGACTAGAGATTAGGGGATGAATATTTCATGAAATTTTGATAAGACCCTAGCCTAACATCATCATGTGTTAAGCTAGGTTGAGTGGTGAACTTGAGGGATAGTAGGTTGTAGGATTGATTTATTGATAAAACTGGTGGATTTTGTTCATTTGAGACTAGTTCAAGGTGTAGGTCAAGATTTTCTAGGTCTGGGGCGAGTATTTTTGTTACTTCCTTTGTAATGGTGGCTCAAAAAAGCCTATTTCGAAATGTAGCAAACATGTTTTGAGCTCTTTGCTCCAAAAAAAACAATGCCTTGGATGAGATATGTTGAAGGATGCCTTAATAGGTGTAAGAAAAGGCCTATAATTCCTTGGGAGATATTTTACTATAAAATATATGATAGATTATGTAAAATGGGAGACCTAATTGGAAGAGAAGTTTATTTGTAGAAAGTCACATAGGCGGGAGTCTTGGGAGTGAGCTAGTGGTTGAATCATGTTGCTTTAGGTCTCCTTAAACTAAATCCACCCTTTTCTACATCAGCTGGTATTAGACCTTAGGGTCTCGATCAGTTGGAGAAAAGTATTGTGTTGCAGCAAAGAAATTTCTAGGTAAAACATTAAAAATGCCTCCAAAGGTTGTCCATTTGTTGCTAGAGAGATTAAGGCCCTAAGATATTCTCAAGAGGTTGTGTTAACTAGGGTGAAAGCACTAGAAGATAAATAAAAGAGAGGTTTTAGAGTACTACATATGAGAGTGACGTTGAAGAAGAGGAAGAAGGGGAATGTGAGAACCCCCTACAAGGACCACATGAGGAGTTGGATCTTGAAGGAGAGAAGTTTCTTAAATTACTCAAGGCTTCAAAGGAGGATTCTCATCAAGTGAGGATGGAAATACCTATGTATGGTGGTAAGATGAGTGGTGAAGAGGTAATTGATTCAGTAGATGCCTTAGGCAGCTATTTTGAATATAAGGAGGTGGAAGAGGATAAGAAGGTCAAGTTTTCCAAAACTAAGTTGAAGGGATGAGAATTAACATGGTGGAACTATATCCAAGAGGAGAGGATAAATAATGGGAAACAAAATATTTCATGGAATAATATGGTGGCTAAGTTTAAAATTCAATTCCTACTAGTAGATTATGAGATTCAAGTATTTAGGAGGCTACAAAACTTGAGACAAAAGTAATTGGGTTTGGTAGCATATATTGAGGAGTTTCACAAGCTGACTATAAGGTTTGGACACTCTCAGAATGAAAAATAGAATGTAGCAAGGTAATTGAATGGTCTCAGATTCAATATTCAAGATAAGATAAGTCTCACCACACTTAGGATAGTAGGAGAATGCTTTAAAATGGCCACTAAGGTAGAGGAAAAGATAAGGAGGAGTAAAGAAAAGTCTGTAAGTGGTAGAGGAACCTCTAATGGGAGAGGACAACAAAGAGACCAATGTGAGAAAATTGGAAACCAAGAATCAAATGGATAATCAAGTGGAAGTTTTAGAGGAAGAATACAAAATGCAGGAGGCAGATTCAATGCCTAGGGAAGAGGGTCTAATACCTTCTTTGGAAGTTACTATAGCTGAAACCAGTATGGACATCCTGCACAGAAGTGCTTAGATAAACAAGGTGTAAGCTCTCATGGTGGAGAGAGGAGAACTCAACTAGTGCAAGAAGAAGAGGAAAAAAGTGTATACTTACCATCCATACAAGCTACCCCAGAGGTAGGAGAGACCTTAATGATTAGGAGGAAATAAATCAAAGTGCCAACTAGAAAGGAACCTCCTCAAATAAAGGCTTTGTTTTAGACAACATGAAAATTTCAAGGAAAAGTATGGAATGTAATAATAGATTCCGGTTCAATAGATAATATAGTGTCATTAGAAATGGTGGACAAAAAGAAGATGAAAAGAAATACTCACCCAAACCCTTGCAATATTTTATGGATTAGAAAATGGTAGCAAGTGCTTGTGAATGAGAAAGTTTGGGTGGATTTTAGCATAGGTTCTTACAAGGATAAAATCCTTTTTGATGTTTTTGCAATGGATGTGTTCCACCTACTCCTTGGCAAGCCATGGAAATTTGACAAAAAGGCCAAGAATAATGGACATAAGAATGTTTATGTGATTGAGAAGGATGGAGTATCTTACAATATTACACCTTTGCAAGAAGATAATGGTTCTATTCATGAAGGAACAAGTGTGATTATAGTTAAGGAGAAGGATTTTTTGAAAGACTTACAGTAGGAGAACATTGCATATGCCATCGTGGGTAAGCCTATTTCATATGCAGCAGAAGATGGAAAAGACCTACCAAAGGAGGTGTAGGTATTGTTAGATAAATATGAATACATAGTAGTAAATGAGTTTCCAAGTTATTTTCCACCTATTAGAGATGTAATCCATCACATTGATCTCACACTGGGTGTAAGTGTACCAAACAAGGCAACATACAAGATTACCCCTAGACAAAATCAAGATATCAAGAATTAGATTCAAGAGCTATTTGATAAGGTTCTAATAAGGGAGAGTTTGAGCTTGTGTGTTGTGCCTATTATCTTGGCACCTAAAAACTGTGGAGATTGGAGACTTTGTAGTGACTCAAGGGCCATAAATAAGAACACTATTAGATATAGGTTTCTTATACCCTAAATGGAAGATTTGATGAACAAATCATCAGGAACTTGTAACTTTTTAAAAAATTGATCTAAAAACTGGGTACCATTAGATTAGAATAAGGGAAGGTGATGAGTGGAAGAGTGCCATCAAGACTAATGTGGGTTTGTATGAATGGCTAGTGATGCAATTTGGGCTATCTAATGCCCCAAGCACATTCATGAGACTAATGAATGAGGTATTAAATAACTTCATAGGAATTTTTTTTCTGGTGTACTTGGATCTTATCCTTGTATATAGTAGAAAAAAAGAGGAGAACTTATAGGACTTGATTATGGTATTGAAGAAGCTAAATGAGGAGAAATTGATGATCAATCTCAAGAAGTGTGAGTTTATGAAGAAGGATCTTGTCTACCTTAGAATTATAATTGCAGAAGGAACATTGAAGATGGTTCCCACAAGGTTGAAGCCATACTCAGTTGGCCAACTCATAAAATTGCAACAGAGGTGAAAAGATTTCATGGTTTGGCTAGCTTATATAGGAAATTCATCAAGAATTTTAGCCATATTTGTGCACCAATCAATGATACCGTTAAGGGTGAAAATAAGAGTAAATTTCAATGGATTAATGAGGTTGATAGAAGCTTTGAATACCTCAAAACAAGAGTGTCAAAGAAACCTATTCTTAATCTTCCTAATTTTAACAAGTTGTTTATAATAGAATGTGATGCAAGTGATTATGCCATATATGTTTTTTTGGGCCAAGAAGGGAGGCTAGTGACATTTTTTTGTGAGAAATTAAATAAGGCCAAAATAAAATGCTCATCATATGATATTTGAATCTATGTAATGGTGCAATCTATCAATAAGTGGTGAAATTACCTTCTACCAATGGAGTTCATAGTATTTACAAACAATCATGCTCTAAGCATTTTGAATAGACAATACAAATTGAGTCATAGGCATATGAAGTGGATGGAAATATTTGCACACATATACATTTACAATCAAGCATAAGAAAGGTGAAGAAAACAAGGTTGCTGATGTTGTAAGTAGGATAGCAATGTTGGTTCAAGATATTTAAATACAAAGTGTAGAATTTGATGCATTGAAAGGTACGTACAAAGATGATGATGACTTTAGAGATGCTTACGTTGTTCACAATCAGTTACAAGGTGTATTTCATAGTGAACACTCTAATTTTGTATTACTAGATGCTCTATTGTTCAAAGGTGCTCAGTTATTTGTGCCTAAATACTCCATGAGATCAAATATGATCAGAGAAAAGCATTGTGGTAGTTTGAGTGGATGTTTTGGATATAACAAGACCTTGGAGAAAGTCAAAAAAAAAATTACTATTCTAGAATGCACTTGGATGTTAAAATTTTTTTGGAGAGCTATGGGGTGTGTCAAAGGGCCAAAGGAAGAAGGTCTAATTTACGTCTTTACAAGCCTTTTCCAATTCCTAACCAATGTTGTGAATCCATCAACATGGACTTTATTTTAGGTCTTCCTAAGACATAAAGAGGGTATGCTAGCATTTAGGTTGTTGTAGATAGGTTTAGCAAGATGGATCACTTCATTGCTTGTAGGAGCACAAATGATGCATCTCACATAGCTATATTATTATTTAAATATATTGTGAGGATTCATGGTTTTCCTCTAAACATTGTGTCTGATAGAGATGTTATGTTTATAGCTCATTTTTGGAGGACCTTGTGGAGAAAATTGGGTACAAAATTCACTTTCTAATCTTCCTATAATCCACAAATAGATGGGAAAAATAAAGTAGTCAATAGGTCATTAGGAAAGTTTTCGAGGTTCCTCACCAAAGAAATTAATCACATGTGGCATCTAATATTTCCACAGACTGAGTATGCTTACTATGACTCACTCAACTAAAGCATAGGGAGAAGCCCTTTTGAGATTGTCTATGGCATGAGCCCAAGAGGTGTATATGAGTTGAGATATCTAAAGGGAATGGAGAAAAGAAGTGTAGATGGAGAATATTTTTTTTTACCTATGAAGGACATACATGAGTAGGTCAAAGAAATTCTAAAAAAGAGTGTGGACAAGTATAAAGAAAAGGAAAATTTGAGGGAAACAGATGTTCAATTAAAAGTAGGATATTTAGTGCTTTCTCATCTAATGAAAGAAATGTTACCGAAGGGTAAATAAACCAAGCTAATATTAAAAATTGTTGGACCTTGTAGGGTTATCCACAAGTATGGTCAAAATGATTATGAGATAGAACTCCCTCCTGGAGTGGCTATCTCTCCTATTTTCAATGTTGTTGATCTTTATCCTTTTAAGAACATTGTGATTGCATGTAATGAATCAGATGATAATGGAGTTTCAGATGATGAATGGGTAGAATACCTACCACCCAACAAACCAATGAAGCTTGAAGCCATTTTAGATATAAGAGAGGAAAAGGGGACTAGACACAAGGTATATAATGAATATTTGGTCAAGTGGCATGACTTACCAAAAGAGGATGCTACTTGGATGTCAGAGGAAGATGTGAAGAAGCATGGAGTCTCATTTCATGAGCTCATTTCATCAAGAGAATGAAATATTTTTACCCTAGTTTTATGGTGCAAGGTGTTGTGATTTTTCCAGCAAAACCTAACAATTCTCTAAAAAGTTGCCAACTCTTATAATGAAGAAATTGTAAGGTTAGTGGCCAGTACAACAAGCCTAGGAATTTTTCATCTTTACTCCTTAACTTTTGGCTCTTTTAAACCAAGGAGGGTAATCCTGAATATGATTTCATGAAATATATACAACAAAATGACATATTTATATACAAATTGATTCCTATGTAATGAAAACAAGATGTACCTCACTTCAAATTTTGCATATCCTTTAAGTGAGTGGCTAATTACTTGCTACAAATAAAAGATACTTCCAATTTACACAAAATTTTAAAAAAGGATTTTAAATGAATAATGTTATTATTTTAAGTTCATGTTTATGTATTCCATTTGCTCATTCCTTATGCAAGATTTTTTAATACATTTACAAGTGTCTCGTCAATTGGAGCAAAAGAGTCAAATATGGAAGAATCTGTAATACATGAAATACTCAAATCAAAGATAGATGAAATATCTTGATACTTCTTTACATGTTATGAAAACTCATAGTGTGTAAAAGAAACACTCACTTCCTACCAATCTGAAGCCATTTCTTACAAAATTCTACACCCTTTTCAAGCATTTTGATCAACTCTTTGAGTTAAAGCTAAGATAAAAATCATACATTCAAATGGAAGCATTTGAAGATAAATGAAAACACCGTTAGTATATTCATTTATAACTTGTAATAAATATATATAGGAGAGTATTTGTTTCTAGACAAAGATTCATTTCTATATCAATAGTTTATATAAAACTGATTTAAGATTCTTATATAAAGGATTTCATTCCCTAGATAATCTACTAGCCTACTTATCCATATTTTTATTTGAAATTCATTTCTTGAGCTTTGAATTTACCCTAAAAACCTATTGAAACTTAAAAGTCCGACCACTGTCATGAGCCGAAAAATATTTTTTATAGAATGAGGGAGCAACCAGCATTAGGCTCAATTACATGCAAATTTCATTTAATTTCATTTTGGGATCATTTGTACTAGAATTTGAGACGTCCCTAGTTGGTTACATGCAATCCACATCCCCTTCCTGTAGACCCACAAGCTCCTCAAAAGGAAAATACGGTTGTAGAAGCAACATCCCCATCCTTGCTGACCAAAGAAGATTCTCCACTAGTAGCCCTAGCGTAAACATGTGTATAACCTAGCACTAGCAAGTTCAAATCCACTCCTATAATCCAACTCAAAACATTTCCACATCAACACTAGTAAAATGAAATCACAAGAGTGTTGAATAAGAAAATATTGAAAAAAGGGCGATGGTGTCATAAAAAATAAAAAATGGTCATAGTCATCAATCTAAGCCATCAACCTCAGAGGATACTAGCCCACAACTTGCTTGTGGTGGAACTGGAGGAACCATCACCACCTCCTATTTCAAAATCATCAGATGGTACTAAGGAGAGGGAATAATAATCACCCTCTAAGTTAGTGTATCCTCACTATCTAGAGGGATATTAGAAAATAACTAGAAGATTTAGTCTTCCTAGATAAGCTTTATGATATTTTCACCTTTTCTTTGTCTTGTTTTCATACTCCACCAATTCCTTTCCTTTGAATTTGACTAATTTTTTTGAGAAAATTTGGTTCCTTAGGTAGTAGCTACTTCTAACACCATACTTCTTAAATTTTATACGTCCTCTTCTATTATTTGGTGCATCAAGAGATCTGAATGTATCAACTTCATTATCATGAGCATACTTCTTAGAGTTGAGAAAATTTAGTCTCCTAGACCTCTGAATTGACCTAATACAAATTTTGGGATTATTCATCTTCTTAGAAGACATCTACCAATTATGTTCTCCGACTAAAACTCAATGCATTTTTTGAATGTGAAATATGGCAATCAATCGTTCTTTTAATGAGCCATGCAAGTTTTCCAACCATTAATTCTTCAAAGAAAGCTTGTGCACCTGAGCTAACAATAGCCTGCCTTGATCCTTTCAATCTTAACTGTTGATCATGATTTAAAAGATGAGTCAATGGGTAGATTACCACACAACCACTTATAATTAAGTTTTAATTGTGCTCTAATTGTCTTTTTAAAATGTAAAAGATTTGAGTAAATAAACATCTACTTTGTACTTAGCATCAATTAAAACTTTATTTCCATAATTACCTGCTCAACCATAGGAATTATTTTAGTTTTATTTTCTCTTGTAAAAAACAACGAGGATTGATCCTGATCGAATCTCAAAATATCAATTTTTACACTATGATTCTTTGATTTCACCTTTTCCACACATATCAATGGATGTCAAGACTGGTGGATGAAATATGAAGCATGCACTTTAGTGAACAAAACTAAAAATAGTATAGTTTAGAAATAGTATTTTTTCAACTAAATTGGAAGTGTTCCCTCTTCATTAGAAACCAACCAAGCCTTTTAGAAATTACATTTTTCCTATGCCCCCTTGACTATCAAAGATACAAGACATAGGTTTGGACCACATGGGATTGTAGGGAGTGGCAAGGATTTAGCCCGATCACCTACCATCAACAGTTTAATTAAATCCTTTTCAAAACAAAACTTAATATTCAAAGCCCAACAGATCCCACCACAATGATAGGTGTCATACCACCCACTAGCCCATGCGACTACTCCTTCTTACTATTGTGGATAGATGGGAGCATGAGGAAAAGCCCTGATGAGAACACATGTTTTGTTGTATACCGCTAATCAAGCATTGAATAAAACCCACTTCCCTATGGAGGATCATACCCCACCTTGAAGTATTATTATGTAGCCATCACCCGCTAGCCTATGTCCTTACAATAATATGAAACATAACAAGACAATCACATAGGAAGTGGTACATATATGACCATGTCCTAGATCCATCGGTTGTCGATCCTCTTGGAGAAGCACTAGCAATCTTTTCCAAGGGGATTGGGTCCACCATTATATGAAACACATGGTCAAAGGCCACCAAAACGTGTGAATAAAATAAGAATAAATAAACTAGCATGGCCATATGTGGAACATGATGGGACTTTTAAAAAAAATCAAAATTTTGTTTCGTTTTGGGCATGTCTGTTCATCTTTAGTAAATAGGGGGTCAAATATTTAGGGTTTTTCGTTTTGTTACACATGTTAAAATTGATTTTACTAAATAAAACCTTATGTTATATTTTTGCGTTGACATGTTATTGGGGGTTACGAGTCTCTTATGTCATCTGATTGAGCCTTGTCTTTCATACTATTACCGAAACCTTCACCCGACCTATTAGTATTTTTTTTCCATTCGGGTATTATTACTATTTTTCCTAAAGTCGAGTGGATTTTCCCTATGTTTAGGTGGGCCTAAAATTTTGTGCCTCTGAGGGTTTTATTTTCGCTTTCTCCAAGCCAACCCCAATATCATAAATAAATTTTCTATATCCAGTTTGGTAGGTCATCAGATCACAGGGTTCAGATCCAGACCATTCCTTGTAGAGCTCATAAGGTTTCCTGTTGATGTCACTAAAGTGGTGTGAGGTATGCGAGATGCCACCATCTATCGAGTACAGTGGGGTGGGGCCTATCTTGATGTGCCAACAATAATGGTGGATGTTTTTGACAAGGATTAATGATGGCATTCCCTCACAAGCCTCGCATGGCTAGATTAATATTTTCAAAAATGTCAAGAGGTGTGCAAGTTGATGACATATTGCTTGTCTCTATGGCACAGGGTAGCTGGATTGGGCCTATTGCTTGATTGCAGGTTTTTGAATGTGATGGGTGTGATTAGCTATTGGGTTACCCAAGTGATGATGTGGATTATTTAATGATCTTTGACTCAATCCAAGTCATCTAACATGCCAGGTTTTTTCACATCGATGGTTTGAATTCAAAAAATTACAATTTACCCATGTGAGGATTATTTGCACTCTGTAAGTTATTCTCATTTATGGCACAAGTCATTTAGTGAATCACATCCTGATTCTTTGCATGCGAGTGGTATCCACTTGATAATGCAATGATGGGATGTACGCCATTTTCCATGAGCCCAAAATTTTCTATGGTGGTAATGTCAGTGACTAATCGTTTGCTTTCTCATACTACAATTTGAGCAATTAATGTCCCCTACACTGACTTGCTCAATAAATTCTTGCAAATTTTCTCATTTGTATCATTGCAATTTTTAGTTTGTTTGTTTGTAGGTGATTGATTTTCTTGTTGAGTTTGAGTTCACAGATTCAGTGGACAAGTCAGTGGTAAGATGAAGCGCTAGGGTGGGTGTAACGAATTTTTGACACAAGGAGAAAAAAACTATTCCTGGTACTTCTGGAAGAGTTACTCAAAGAGTGGGTAGCAGATCTAGACATTGTACGTCACCTATTGAGCTCTCTTCAGAATCTGATGATGAAGGATCTGAAAACAATTTGGACTACTTTAGTTACCTCATGGCCCTGATTGAGCTCATGGGAGTGGACGAGGAGGTCCTTGTAGTTTCTCCAATTACTGTGGTTGCACAGTGTAATTTTGTTGGGTCTCGTACTAGTACAAGAAAAGCCAAGGAATTAGTGTTTCTTCTTACTATAGTCAGAACCAGGAGGGGTCACCTGTATTGGGGTCATGTGGTTACTCGGGCTAGGAGAAAATGATTGATGTTGTTGGGGTAGTGCTTTTTTCCTTTTGGTGTTGTTGCAGTGGTTCAAGTCTGATGCGAAAGTGTGCATAGATGGTGCGGTCTTCTTTGTCCTTTTCGGTTGGTTACAAGGGTGTAACTATTTTTGATTCCTCTGTGCATATTATAGTTATTTTTTATGATGAGGAGTTTTTAAAATGAATCTTAAATTCGTTTGGTTAGATGAAATTAATTTTGAAATAAATAATGCATCCCGATGCTTGTTGCTCTCCTGTTCTATAAAGGAGATTTCACAACTCATTGTTGGGGTTAGATTTTTGTATCCTAAGGCTTAGACTATATGCCAGTAAAAATTATTGTGGTATTTGGAAGGTTCTAGTTAGGAAATCATTCCACGTCGGGTATTGTATAAGATAAGCATGCTATTCTTTTTTAATGGTTGATGGGTATGTGCAAGATCATCATGGAAAAAATAGGTCGTTAAGTGACAATAAAAAGACAAAAAATCAAAGTTAGACAACTTGACATAAAAATTTGAATAAGTTATCTATATTAGTTCAAAAAAATGTAAAAAGATAACCTGTAGAAAATTGAATGTAGTTTCTAAACTACTAGACCTTTATTTATTTATTTTAAATCTATTTGGTGAAAATGTGAAATTTCAATGCAGTAGTATTTAAATTTCACAATAAAAATAAGAAGTAGGTGTTTGTCTAACCATCCTAGCCACAATAAAATGATAATATTTTTTTAAAATATTTTAGATATAAGTAAAGGATTCAAGTCCTGATGTGATGCATTTTTTCTTATAATTTTGTTCCAAGTAAATAATTAATTATGATTTTTTTATTACAACTTTAAAAAAATATAGAAGCTCGTCTATATAACCACCTTAACTTGGTCAAAAAGTCATGAAATTCAATTTTTTTTTTTTTTAATCCTATAGTATGCAAAGCATAGAATGTGACACATCTTTTGGATTCAAAAAATATAATACCGTTTGAAAGTTATAGATGTTTTTCAATAATCCTATCAATCAAGACTTTATTTGTAATTCTAATAGAAAATGAATAATAATAATTTATTAAATTCAAATTAAAGTATAATTTATATTGGTGAAAGATGAGAATCTCCTCTAAAACCCCTTTTTGTTTCATCAATTTTGGGTAAGAAAAAGGTTGTCAGCCACATGGGCCATCATATGGCTTACATATCACCACTTTTTGGCCCATCATGATCCTGCACATACCCTAATATCAACAAATATAAAGAAACAATTAACAAAATTTATATCCTGTGTACATATCATGGATGGTGAATGGATTTATCAATGGTTCTAACTTTCAGCTTCAATGGAATATTTGGATACGTAATTTATTTTCCTACTTTAACTTAATGAGTTAATCAAATTCTTGAAAAGGAGTTACATGTCTATGATAATGTGCTTAGGATTTACTAAGGAGTATTGTTTTTAATATTGGAAAATATCATAATGCAAAGCATTATAATGATAAGCTCCATAATGTGAGGGATATGTTTTATGTGACTCCCACCCGGTTGGATGAGGCACTAGGTAGTTCATTCGAGATCCTTTTTTATAAGTACAAGACAATATCTATGAGTATAAAGTTGCAAGGTTTAAACACTTAAAATTCAAGTTCTATCTCTCAGGAGATACAAATCTTATACTAAATTTTCTCTCCTAGCTTTAGATAGTTGTTATTTTTCTTTGGTTTTCCAAAACTTGGCTAGATACTATCTAGTTGCATTGATAGGAGTGTATCTGTTCACAAAATTTTTCTTGAGGCATGAATACTTTCTATGAACACATATAGTAAAACCCTCCTTGGTCTCACTAAGCCAAAAGTGTAGGAGATCTCAGTCTTTGACTGAATCTCATCACTTGGCCCCTAACTTTTTGAATTCTTAAATATAGAGGTTGGCAACCTCTTAGAGAATTACAAAGCCTTAGTGGGAATAAAAAACACCAACAAAAAAACTGAGATTGATTCCCAAGATCAAATGGCCAATATGAAGCTTAATTCTGCACATGCCACATAATTTATTCATAAAAAAGGGGGTCATCCCTAGGTGAACGAAATACTGACCCATAATGATAAATTGTTAAGGATTCATATTCTTAAGATCAAGCCTTTGACCATTAATACTAGGAAATACATAAGGCGAATAATAAACCTAATATTAGGGGCTAGTAAATCAATGACTACGATGGCACAAGTGACTAGGAAGTGGGACAAGTCAAATATAAAATTAAAATGATCAAGGTTTTGGGCTAATTTTTAGAAATTTTTATGAATATAAAACACTATCACAAAGATGGTAACATGACCTAAAGTAAAAAAATAACGAACCAAGCCAAATTTTTCACAATTGCTAGGATATAACCAAAAATAATTGGTGGGTTATGTAATTGGATCCTGTTGGGGACACACGCCTCTCACATGCATGGTGAGATCCTAGAATCTATGGGTAAAGCAAGCCAAGTAGGAAGACATAAACAAAAAAAATAGAAACAAACTAAAATAAACAAACTATTTACAAAATCATACATAGGCAAAGAGACCTGAAAAGGAGATTCAATCTCCAATCTATCAGAAACCTTCTTTTGAGGTACAAATTTTATTATGTAGCCTACAATTTAATCTAGGCTTCATCTCCCTAGTAGTGGCACCATGCAACTAAAACTTACGGCCAATTCTTACCCCTATAAAAAATGAACCTATTGAAGGAACCGATTTCCTTCAATCCATATATGCTTCTTCCATACCACTACAACAAGCACAACCTTCTTATAATTAAAAAAATTTCACCATTGAAACCTTCTTGATTACCAACACTATTACTGTCATCTTTCACAACTTCTCTAGGCATACCATTGCCACTGTAATCTTTGTCATTCTTCATTGTATAAATAGTCATAAACTACAAGATTTCATCATCACATGACACATATGTGTTATATTCATCAGACGAAATATATTTATATTGAAAATAAAATTTCTTGTTATTCATCTCATGGTCATGCTCCATAAAATATCTTCTAGTTGAATTGGAAACTGAAAGTATTCATACTCCTTCAAGTAGTTGGCATCATGATACTCAACCTTATTAGGAGAATTTGTATCAAATGTAAAACATTCATAGGAAATTCCCTCAAGGATTTCATCAACATGTTACTTTGTTTGCTCAAGACAACATTCTAACCATGTGTGAAATACATCATTGGAAATATCAGCAAAGAGTGGATTATCTCTAGACCAATAACTGTCATCATTTTTTTATCTCTGGTGAAGATGGAGGCTCATCAAACAATGGATTTTCCATTATATTTATTTTTGTTATAAGAGCCTCAACCTCCTCAGCATGAATGTCCAAATCCTTCAAGTCATCATTGCACTCAAAATCACTGTAATGACTAGAAGAGCATAAAAGCATATTTTCAACTTCATTATCATCATCAATGGTTCACATCTTTGACTCATACTCTGAAAAATATTCATAGGAAGAACATTAATCCCTCTGAAGAAAACATGTGTTCTCATCGTTATCACCATATTCCACATGTTCAACAAAAGACTCCAATTCCAGTTTATAAGGATAACAACAATCAACAAAGGAATGATCATACTTATTGCCATCATCATTACTACAACAAGAGGATTCATCAACATTGTAACCATGTTCAGAATTTTCAAGTTGAATTCTTATTTTGATGTCTTCTATAGGACAAAAAGCGTTGAAATCTTCAAAATAAATTAAACCATCCATTTCACTTGCTTTATTTTGGAATATATTTTCAATCTTTGATCTTCTCCCTTCTTGTTCAAGTGATATCTCACTACTGGAATCATATGGAGCAGAAAAATGATTCTCTTTGAGAACTAAAAACATAATAGTCTTTCCATGATCATCTCTAATCCTCTCAAAACAAGAAATGTATTCACATACTTTTTTGATCCTAATAGGCTTCAACTCCTTTGATAGAGCACTCAAACCTAGTTTATAAGAATCATAAAATAAATCAATACATTTTAAATTTTTAGGTCTATGACACTAAGGAATTTTAGCCAGAATATCAAAAAATATTGCATTGAGATCAAATAGTGATTCTCCTTTGTGTTTCTCTATGCAAGATAGAGCTTGAACAAAGATAGTATGATTGCAAATGTGTGTAGACTCTTGAAAATTTGTTTGGAGCTCTATGTGATCAACACTATAGAATGATGTGTAAGCTAGAACAATAGGAGTATAAGTATTTTGACTTTCATTTTTAATTTCTGATTTACAAATTTCATCGGTGTCTCGAGGAAGAAAACACTTGTATTCAAATGACCCTTGTGCATTCCATAATTCTTGTTGTTTTCAATGTTCATAGCTATCCCATATGCTTGATGCAAGGTTTTAGGATCCTTGTCTCTCAGTAGATAACTCATCTTATTATCAAAAGATCCTAGATAAACAACCAAACACACTGCATCAGTCAACTTTAAGAATTCAAGAATGTCCTTAAATTTTTTAACAAATGTCCTATTAACTTTTGGAACCAACTCATCCTTTTCCTTCCCAATCTTCATAAAATGGTTTAGCATCGAACTAGCACTAATTATTTCACCAAACTGATCCATGAACATTGCCTTACACTCGTCCCAAGAACAAATAGAGAATCTTGGTAAATTAGAGAATCAATCTCTTGAATCTTCCTTTAGGGGCTAGATAAATAGCCTCATAATTACATCCTCATGATCTACCTCATAATCATCCATCAAATTATTGAATTCGTGCAAATTCTTTCTTGTTGATTCACTCTTTGTACCTCAAAACTTTGGTAAGCATTCCTTGATTTTGGATGGAATAAAATTTGGGTATGGGTATGTGTAGGATCATGATGAGCCAAAAAGTGGTGATATGTAAGTGATATGATGACCCATGTGGCTGATGACCTTTTTTTAATCCAAAATTGATGAAACAAAAAGGGTTTTTAAAGGATATTCTTAGCTTTCCACCAATATAACTTTTTCTTTACTTTGAATTTAATAAATAATTATTATTCATTTTTTATTTGAATTACGATTATAGACCTGATTGATATGAGGATTGAAAAAAATCAATAGATTTCAAATGACCTATCACATTTTTTTAATCCAGAACATGCATCACATACTATAGGATTAAAAAAAAGAAAATTGAGTGTCATGAAGTTTTAACCATGTTAAGGTAGTCAGACATACGAGTTTTTATATTTTTTAAAATTTGTAATAAAAAAATTACAAAAAAATATGCATCACATCGTGAAATGAGTTCTCTACTTATCTTTAAAATATTATAAAAAAATATTATCATTTTATTGTGGTTAGGGTGGTCAGACAGACAAGGTCTACTTCTTATTTTTTCCTTGAAATTTAAATGCTACTACCTTGAAATTTAGAATTTTCACCAAATATATTTTATTTAAAAAAAATAACCCTAGTAGTTAACAAACTAAATTCAATTTTCTACAGATTGTATTCTTACATATTTTTGAAATAATATAGATAATTGATTCAAATTTTTATGTCAGGGTGCCTAACTCTGATTTTATGAATTCTCGTATCCACTTAAGGGCCTATTTATACCATGATGATCCTACACATACTCGTATCGATAAATTCCAACAAAATTTATGGCCATATATCTTTCAATGCAAAAAAGTCTTTTATTATATGTCAAGGGCCGATTACAAACGATGGTTGCACTAGGAACCATACAAGGACACATATATTGATGCAGTTTTCTTACAGTTCTACAAGCCTTTTCAAACTATATTGCAATTATATGGGGTAATTAAAAATTATTTTGCACATGACCTAAAGCCTTCATAATGCAAAATTTTATCTCGACTTCCTTAAGACCCTCTAAATGAATTTCTTCAAAAAATAATTCATAATTCTCTTCATAATAGAAGTTACAAGATAATAGCACAGAAGTATGTGACCTAATTTCCAACATTCCCTTTCTTTAGCGCTTATTTTCACTTAATAGGGAATTCTTTTTTTTTAAAGTCTTACAAATATGGTTTTCATTATGTCTTTTGAAAACCAAATTATGGAGAATACCTAGATACATTGCGTCTTCTATAGATTCTTCTTCCTGACTAGAAATATTTGTATATTTGAAATGTACATCACATATTTATCAAATTCTTGTGATAGAGTCACCACCTCTCTTCGTAGAGGACTGAACTTCAAGCATTATGAAGTTCCTTTAAAAAAATGGATTCCTTTCTAGGTGTCCTCCCACAATAGAATCACACAAACTCTTTGAATATTTTCTACAACAAACTTACTTTTGAGTTTGAATATTTTAATATCTAAACAAAAAGTTTTGATTCAAAAAATTCTTGACTCTATGATTTGTAGTATCCAACCAAAGATTTCAAAGTTTTTCCCTAGTAGAGTCACCATTTCTATTGGTTATTTTTCTAAAAAAACCTAAAAATTCTCTAAAAATTTGCCAACTCTTATAATGAAGAAATTGTAGGGTAAGTGGCAAACACAATGAGCCTAATATTTTGTGATCCTTACTCCACTTTTGGCTTTGTTAAACCAAGGAGGGTAATCCAAAATATTTTTTTCCTGAAATGTATACATGTAATAACATATTTACACACAAATTGATTCCTAGGTAATGCAAAAAAGACCCACCTCACTTTAAATTTGGCAGATCCTTTAAGTAGGTGACTACTTACTTTCTATGAATCAAAGATACTCCCAATCCACACAATCTCTTGAAAATGATTTTAAATGAACAATGTTCTTATATTAAGTTCATGGTTAAGTATGCCATTTTCTCATGCCTTATATAAGATTTTCCAATATATTGACCATTGTCTAATCAAATGAAGCAATAGAGTCAAATATGCAAGAATTTTTAATACATGAATTACTCAAATCAAAGATAGATGAACTATCTTCATACTACTTTGCATGTTATGAAAACTCATATTGTCTAAAAGAAACACTCACTTCTTACAAAATTCTATACCCTTTTCAAGAATTTTAATCATCTCTATGAGTTAAAGCTAAGAACAAAATTATACATTCAAACAGAACCATTTGAAGATAAATGACAACATTATTAGTATTTTCATTTATAACTTGTAACAAATATACATAGGAGAGTATTTGTATCCAGATAGATTTTAATTTCTATATCAATAGTTTATATAAAATTGATTTAAGATTATTCCATACAAGATTTTGATCCCCAAACAATGTACTAGCTTAATTATCTATATTATATTCGAAATTATTTTCTTGAGCTTACCATTTACCCTAAAACCCTATTGAAACTAAAAAATTTGACCATTGTAATGATCCCATAAATCCTTTTTATAGAATAAGGGAGCAACAAGCATTAGGCTCAATTACAGGTACATTTCATTTCATTTCATTTTGACATCATTTGCACCAGAATTTGAGATGTCCCTAGTTGGTTACATGCAATCATTGAGGAAAATAGAAGAGTAAAATATAACATTCCACATCCCCTGCATGTAGACCCATTAGCTCCTCAAAAGGGAAATTTGGTTGTAGCAATAGCATCCCCATCCTTTCTAACCAAAAAAGATACTCCACTAGTAACCCCAACAAAAACATGTGTATAACCCAGCGTAGCAAGTCTTGCTCCTCTCCTATACACCAGCCCAAAAAAATACACATCTACACTAGAAACAAGAAATCACATGAATGTCAAATAGGACATTCTTGAAAAAAGGGCCATGGTGTCATCAAAACAAAAAATGGGGCATAGTCATCACTTTGAGTCGTCAACCTCAGAGGATACTATCCCACACCTTTCTCATGATGGAACTAGAGGAACCATCACCACCATCTCGTCTGAATCATCTGATCATACCAGGTATAGGGGATAATAAACACCCTTTGAGTTAGTGTCACCCTCATTATCTAGAGGGCTATCAAGAAACTCACTAGAATAATTAAGTCTTCCTGGATATTCTTCACAATACTTGCACCTTTTATGTGTCTTCTTTTAATACTCCACCAACTCCTTGCTTTTGAACTTGACTAATTCTTCTAAAACAGTTCAATTCCTCAGGCGGTAGTTCCTCCTAACACCATACTTCTTAAATTTTATGTGTCCTCTTCTATTCCTTAGTGCATTAGGAGCTCTCAGCATATCAATTTCATTCTCATGAGTGTTCTTCTCAGACCTGAGAAAACTTAATATCCTAAACCTCTGAACTAGCCAAACAAACACTTTGGGCTTATTCATCTTCCTAGAAGACATCTACCAATTATGTTCTTAGACTTAAACCCAATGCAACTTTTCAATGAAAAATATGGCAGTCAATCCTTCTTATAATGAGCCATGCAAGTGTGCCAACCATTAATTCTTTAAAGAAATCTTATGCATGCAAGCTGACAATAGTTTTCCTTGATCCTTTTAAGCTTAATCATTGACCATGATTTAAGAGATGAATCAAGAGGTAGATTACCATGAAACCAATTATAATTAAGTTTTAATTGTGCTTCAATGGTCTTTTTATAATATAAAATATTTGAGTAGATAAACATCTACTCTATACCTAGGATCAATTAAAAATTTCTTTCCATAATTACTCGCAGACCTATACGGAGTATTTCAGTTATATTTATTCTTGTCAAAAATAGTGGGGATTGATCCTGATCCGATCTCAAAATATCGGTTCGTACACTAGGATGCTTTTTTTTCACCTTTTCCAAATGTATCAATGGATGTCAAGACTAACAGCCGAAATCTCAAGCATGTACCTTAAAGAACAAAGATAAAAATAACATAGTTTAGAAATAATATCTTTTCAACCAAATTTATATGTATTCCATCTTCATTAGAATCCAGCCAAGCCTCTTAGAAAGTCCACTTGGCATATTCCTGCTTTCCCATCAAAAGATATAGGAAATGGGCGAGGCCCACACGGGATGGCTGTGAGTGGCCAAGATTTAGCCACATCACCTACTATCAATTGTTGAATTCAATTATTTAAAAAAAAAATCTCATCTTAAAATCACTATAGATCCCGCCACAATGATAGGTGTCACACTTACCACTAGCATTTGTGACTATTCCTGCTCCCTACTATAGATAGATAGGACCATGGGGAAAATCCATGATGAGAACATGTGTTGCATTATATATCATTGATCAAGCTTCAAACAACACCCATTGCCATATGGAGGATCATTCCCCAAGAAGAAGTAGTATTATGTGGCAATCGCTCGCTAGCCCATGTCCTTAAAATAATATGAAACAAAATAAGAAAGGCTTATTGGGAGTGGTACAAATATGGCCATGTCTTCAATCCATTATTTGTTGATCCTCTTTGAGAAGTGTAGGTCATTTTTACCAAGGGGACTATGTCCACCATTATATGAGACATGTGGTCAAATCCCGCCAGCCCATGAGAATAAATAAGAAGCAATAAACTAGCACAAGCATACAAGGAATAGCTGAGATTGATTCCCATGATCAAATGACCCATATGAAACTTAATTATACACATGCCACAAAATTTATTCATAAAAAAGGGGGCCATCCCTAGGTGAACGAGATACTGACCCATAATGATAAAGTGCTAAGGATTCATATTTTTAAAATCAAGTCTTCAACCATTAATATTGAGAAAGACATAAGGAAATTGACAAACCTAAGATTATGGTCTGGAAAATCAACGACTACGATGGCATAAGTGACAACTTACATGACCAAGAATGGTCACAACAAGTCAAATATAAAATTAAAATGACCAAGGGTGTAGGAAATTTTATAGAAAGATTTATGAATATAAAACCCCATCACAGTGATGGGAACATGACCTAAAGTGAAAAAACAAGGAACAAAGCCAAAATTTTCACAATTCTTAAGATATAACCAAAAACAATTTGAAGGGTTCCATCACAAGGCACCCTAGACATTCTAGGCTTGAAAATGCATAATAGGTGTGGGTATGTGCAGGATCATGATGGGCCAAAAAGTGGCGATATGATGGGTATGTGGCTGACGAATTTTTTTTTACCCAAAATTGATGAAACAAAAAGGGTTTTTAAAGGAGATTCTCAGATTTCCACCAATATAAATTATGCTTTACTTTGAATTTAATAAATAATTATTATTCATTTTCTATTTGAATTATGAATAAAGTCCTGATTGATAGACTGATTGAAAAATATCTATAAATTTCAATTGGTATCACATTTTTTGAAGCCAAAACATGCATCACATTCTATGCTTCACATAATATAGGATTAAAAAAAAAAAATTAATTTCATGAATCTTTGACCAAGTTAAGGTGGTCAGACATACGAGCTTTTTATATTTTTAAAAATTTGTAATAAAAAATTCATAATTAATTATTGACCTGGAAAAAAATTATAAACAAATACGCATCACATCTGGACATGAGTCCTCTACTTATATATAAAATATTATAAAAAAATATTATCATTTTATTGTGATTAGGTTGGTCAGACAGACACCTACTTCTTATTTTTCCCTAAAATTTAAGTACTACTGCATTGAAATTTCAAATTTTCACCAAATAGATTTAAAAAATAAATAAATAAGCCTAGTAGTTTAGAAACTATATTCAATTTTCTATATGTTCTATTATTACATATTTTTGAAATAATATAGATAATTTATTCAAATTTTTATGTCAAGTTGCCTAAGTCTAATTTTTCTTATTTTTTTGCCACTTAAGGCCCTGTTTTTTCCATGATGATCCTGCACATACCCATGTTCATGTCATGTTTTTTATTCTTGATAATTTCATCAATGTAATAAGGTCAAATGAGACTTATTTTTCATGTTAGAAGAATTTTGGAGTCAGTTTATGTGTTAGGGCTAGAATTGGGTGAAAGTTGTAAAAAAATACATTTTGCAACTTGCAACTTTTGCTTGTTTTGGTTGGTAGTAAGTCATTTCTTGGATCTAGCTTTTTTAACTAGTTCTTTAGATTTTTTATGCTATTTTCTTGATTTAAGATACCTCGAGGCAAGAGAATTGTAACTTCCAAAGAAGCAAAAACATAATGGAAGATCTGTTTTCTAATTTTCGATGTAATTTCTTTATTTTTGCAATTGTTTGTGGCTCATATAGTACTGTCATGATCTAATATCACCGTAGGAAGTTTTTTAAAGATCTTAGCACTCATTTGGGTGTTGTGGTAGGTCATTTTGAAGCATTTTTGTCTACATCACTTGGAAACCCTACCTTTTAAGGGTTTTGAGAGAAAATGTGAATTTTTAAGTCATTCTACCGATGTAAGATGGTTAGGAATGGTGCAATGGAGTCTGTAGGTGTTTTTTATATGTTTCATAGGACTATAAACCAAGGTATGGATATTTCATGCAATTTTTATCAAAACCTAACCTAACATCGTCATGTGTTAGGCTAGGTTGAGTGGTGAAGTTGAGGGACTATAGGCTGTAGGATTGATTGCTTGATAAAACTAGTGTATTGTGTTCATTTGAGAATGGTTCAAGGTGTAAGTCAAGAGTTTGGAGGTTTGGGGGGACTATTTTTGTTACTTCCTTTGTAATGGTGGCTCCAAAAGGCCTCTTTCTCAGCATAGAAAACCTATTTTGAGCTCTTTGCTCCAAAAAATTCCAAGCATTGGATGATATATGGTGAAGGATACCTCAATAGGTGCAAGAAAAGGCTTATAATTCCTTGGGAGATAGTTTACTCTAAGATATATGCTATATTATGTCAAATGGTAGACCTAGTTGGAAGAGAAGTCAATCTATTGAGCATCACATAGGTGGGAGTCTTGGGAGTGAGCTAGTGATTGAATCATGTTTTTTTAGGTCTCCTTAAACTAAATCCACCTTTTTTTGCATCATTTACATTATCGATACCCTGGTTAGGTGATATAAATTAAAAAAACACCTTAGAATTTTAAACTGAAAACAGATACTAGAGAAGAAAGATAACTAATGAAGATATGAAAATAATAAAATCTATCATCTTGCTACTTACCCTATGAGAGGTAGTTAGGCACAAAGTTGATGGAGAATGAGAATGGGAAAGATTTTGAAAGGCATTTTGAAAGAGACATGAATCTTAAAATAAAATATACTAATTAAATAACATGGGAAATGATATAAGGATTCATGGAACTCCAAATAAATAACACCCACATGAAAAAAGGGGATAATATAACCACAAGAGAGATTAGAGAACAAATTTATTTGGTAAGAAAAGTGAACATTGCTAGATCAAATTAAGAACAAGAAAAAACACAAGATTGAAAGAGAGGAAAGAAACTATAGAAAAATGGAAGTTCCTAAAAATTAGAAGTGAGAAAACAATAAGGGTGATGTTAATCATGCTAAAGGGGGTATTTGAAAATACAAAGGAAAAGGGAACAAATGATAAACTTTAGAAACTTAAAAAATAATGATAACATGTTGGCAAGAGGTAGGAAAATTAATAACTAGATTAAAGAAGAATATAAATGACTATGAAGAATATAAAATATTTGTATTAGTACCTTGTAATAACATAGAAACTCCATTATTATTATTTTTAAGTTAATAGCTGGATAGGGTTAATGCCAGATATTATAAAAAAAAATTATATAGTTGATGGGGCCATAACAACCCAAGTTCTAGTAGCCTTTCGACCCGAGTTCAAAATGACATATCAACCCAAGTACAAAAAAAAGGTGTTTCTTACTTGACAAAAAATAGTACCACACCCCTAACTATATACATCCTAGTAGTAATTAAAATAAAATAGTTTTTGCTAACCAACATCACCATAGAGGTTTATCAGGGCTTTGTTCCCTTCCTTCCTTTCAGCTTCCAAGGGTCGCATAGAATAGTGAAGATGGGGCTTGAGTCCTCTCGACCTAAGCCCCTCTTCTCCTCTTCCTTTTTCATCTATTTTATTTGTGTTGCATGGGCTTGCAATAGGCATTCAAGTTTGAATTTCCTATGAATAGGGTCATTGGCTATTGGCACGTGTAGGATCATCATGGAGAAAATAGGCCCTTAAGTGGCAATAAAATTCAAAAAAATTAGAGATAGGAAACTTGAAGTAAATTTTTTGAATAATTTAACTATATTATTTCAAAAATATGTAAAAATATAATCTATTGCAAATTGAATTTAGTTTCTAAAAAACTAGGTTTATTTATATTTTAAGAAAATCTATTTGATGAAAATTTGAAATTTCAATGCAGTAGTACTTAAATTCCAGGGAAAAAATAAGAAGTAGGTGTATGTCTAACCACCCTAACCACAATAAATGATAATATTTTCTTATAAAATTTTAGATATAAGTAGAAGACTCGTGTTCTGATGTGATGCATATTTTTTTGTAATTTTTTTCTATGTAAATAATTAATTATTTTTTTTTTATTACAAATTTAAAAAAATATAAAAACTTGTATGTTTGACAACCTTAACTTGGTCAAAATTTCATGAAATTTCTTTTTTTATTTAATCCTATAGTATGTGAAGCACAAAATGTGACACATGTTTTAGATTCAAAAAATGTGATACCCTTTTAAAGGTATAATTTTTTTTCAATCATCCTATCAAGCAGGACTTTAGTCATAATTCAAATAGAAAATAAATAATAATAATTTATTAAATTCAAAGTAAAGCATAATTTATATTGGTGGAAAGCTAAGAACTTCCTTTAAAAACCCTTTTTCATTTCATCAATTTTGTGTAAACAATGTCATTAGCCACATGGGCCATCATATCACTTATATATCACAACATTTTGTCCCATCATGATCCTGCACATGCCCTTATATCTTCCACATCCCATCCATTCTCTTCTTGCCAGTCCTCTCTCGAATCTGGTAACACAAGAGTCACCGGGGTGTTTACATCGTCATTATCATTGTCCACCTTGAATCATTCATGAGCCGTGAAGTTCCCTAGGTCCTCCTTCATCACAGGCGGATCGAGACCTACCATGTACAAAAGGAAATTGAGGTTTTTGTCAATGTCCTCACTCCATGCTTCCAAGTCCTTCGGCTCCACTATTGATAGGATTGAAAAAATTTGTATTTTCCTTGCACCTCACCTTTTGATCAAGTAATAGTGTTGTGGCATATGAATCATCCCATTTCTATCGATATTATCTAGCACTGCATCAAACTCAACAGGATACATGTGCTTGAAGAGACACTAACAAAGGTTCTTCACCCTTTGCTTTGCCATTCCTCTATAGAGTGCAAGAGACAAGAACATCGCTAGGATGTCCATGTTGAGTTGTTCATTATGGTATGACAAGATAAATTCATTTTCCCAGACCTCTCACACTACATGGATACCAGCTTATCATTTACCGTGATAACCCCACAGAGCCTGAGGTCTGACACCCCACCTTGGAATGACACTATATTGCTTCCTCTTCCCACCTATTATATACAGATGCTTCACTTCCTGACTTCAAAATGAGGCCTTTCTAATATCACCAAACACACTTCTAGCCACCTTTCATCTTTCTTACACCAAAATTAATTCACGATCCCACAACATGTATAATTCCTAAATACAAGTCTAACATTTTTGAGGCTTACTACTAGAGGTGATGGTTTGTTGTCTTGAGTAGATCACCTATATCTGACAAGGATGATTTTGTTCCAAGTGAGATGATTTCAAAATCCAAATGCACTCCATTCGTATGAGCTATAGGTTTTAGTGGATATGGGATGTCATCCAATTCCCACTATGCATTATGATTTTATATCTTCACCACCACCTTGAAAATCTACCTTTTCTAGTGACACCTCACATAGGTCAGTGATTAGCTATCTCCTCCTTGGTCACTTCCTACCTTCGCCACCACCCCTTTTTCCAACCTATCTACCACTGTGTTTCCTTCACAATAAATGTGGTTGATTTGGAAATCATCGAAAGAGGTGATGAGGTTCCAAATTAGACGTATCCATCGATGTAAAAGCCAGTTCAGGGATTAATTACTTCTAACAGCATTTATTCTTATTAATGAGTTTCCCCCTAGGTGTAGCTTCAATGCCCTGATCATTTTTCCTAGTTCTAGTCCACACAGTGTTGCCCAAAATTCTGCCATGTTGTTTGTTGTTTGTCCAATGTGTTATGCCTTTTGTGCTACCTCTCTATGCTGAGAGTCTCTTTCCGCACAACCTATACCTGTCACTCCAGGATTACCTATGGAGGCTCCATCAAATTTTACTTTGATCCAACTAGGTAATGACTTATGCCACTGTATTCTTCTTCTGATTTTGTACTTCGGGATCACTCCCATGACTCCAACAATGGGAGGGATGAAAAGTTTGGAAAACGTGTTGGTGAGCTCAATATCCCTGCTAGACAAGGCATTTTGAGGAAAGGCTATTCTTTTTATTGCAGTATTCAACACTGCCTTAACCAAATTTTTTGCAAGCATTTCTTTGCCCAACAATTGTTCTTTAAAAATGCACCTATTTCTCTCCTTCCATATTTCCCAACATAATGTGGAGGGCACTGTTTTCCATTTCCTGCTAAAGACTCCTTTGTTTGTATTCTTTGACCATATAGACAACCAGTCCCAAATTTTCATTGGTATTGGGGTCAGATAACTTAGGAGCCTAAGCATGAACTTCCAATAGAATTCAATGTAAGGGCATGAGAGAAAGAGGTGGGATGTTGTTTTTGTCTATTTTTTACACATTATGCAACTACTTGGACCCCTAAAGCCCAACTTTACCATCGTGTCATGTGTTATAATTTTATCCTCGGTGGCTAGCCACATAAAAACCCTAGCTTCAGGCAAGACGTTCTTCCCCCATAGGAGTCCATTTGGCTTGGTTTTTCCTTCCTCCACTCTTTCTTTGATCTTGTATCCAATCTTTACTTTTTAATCACCATTTGTTGAGTCACGCCATCTCAATAAATCGTCCCCTTTGCCAGCAAGGATAGTCCTTACTTTTAGGATGGCTTCCAACACATTATTCTGAGCATCAGGGGAATTAAGCTCTCCAAGGATTTTCCATCTCCACTACTGCACTCCATTCATCCATACCTTACATCCAAAATCACTCACCTTTGAACCCCAAATCGTGAGTTTTTTTGCTTTGATTGGTGCTAGATAGTCCATATTTACTAACTTTCAGAATCGATCTTGTGTACGTTAGAATGTGTAAATCAAATTAAATCTAAACTAATACACCAATGAAACATTAGATTAAAGAAATTGAATTAAAGAAAGTAAATGCAAACTCTAAACCACAGTTTCTTCAAATTCGTCCCATTGTCCTCTATCTCCAAGGATTCATTTCAAGATGCTTGCTCTCAGTTGTTTAAAATAGTAGCTTGTAGAATGGCAGCTTGAGAGAATGAGATTAATAACAATGCCTATGCATCTAAAATATTGAATTGAAATGCTATAAATGCTAAGATGCAACTATAGTAACTATGCATGAAAATATGAGATTCGAGGTCCTTTTCCACTCATAAGAGGGCTATATTTATAGATTTTTAAAGGTAGGAATTCGATTGGCCAAGATCAATGGTCGAATTCAAACCCATTGAAATGAACGCTGAGAGATCGAGAATTCAAAAAGGAGATGGAATTCTGAGAGATAAATGGAAAATGAAGAGACAATTGAAAGGTGTCTCTCATAATTAAATAAACAAATATTTAATTATGTGTGATAGAAATGAAAAGACTTTAATTAAATATTGCAAATATTTAATTATGTGAGAAGAGAAAAAGCCTTTTAATTAAATATTAAGAATATTTAATTTTGTGGGAAGAGTGAGAAATTTGGAAATGCATTTTAATTAAATATCGAAAATATTTAATTAAATGTGGAGAGAAGAATATCATTTAAATTTAGAATTTAAACTTGTGATAATTAATGTAAATAAATTGTAAAATCTATTTAATTAATTAAGAGGAAGATAGCATTAATTAAACAAACTTTATTTACCTAATTAAATTAGAATAATTGGAAAATGAACAATATAAATAAATAATTAAATTTATTTATATGTAGATGACTTAAGAATATTAATTAATTAATAGGTTTGATTAACTGTGACCATTTTTAGATGTGTACATTTTTCCCCTCTTTGAAGTGATGTGTTTCATGCATTGCTTCAAAGAATTTTCCCCTGATCTTGAAAAATTACTGATGATGCTATATGCCCCCTTGGGTGATGAATCAGATAAAGATGATTTTTGGAAATTTTTACTGATTTTCTATCTGATTCATTGACTAATAAAGATGATTTGATGAAAACCACTATTGAAAGATTGATATGAAGATGAAGAACTTTGATTTTTCCCCGATTGATGATGCTTTTTGATTGATTAATTTGCTTCCATGCGATATGAAAAACAAATAGTAGTTTTGATTGATAAATTTGCTTCCATGCGATATGAAAAAAAAATAGTAGATTTGATTGATAAATTTGCTTCCATGCGATATGAAAACAAATAGAATTGATAGATTTGCTTTCCTGATTGAAAGTCAAATAGATAAAAATTGAGTCATGATGACTGTTAAATTTGTTTCCATGCGATATGAAAAACAAATAGTAGATTTAATTGATAAATTTGCTTCCTTGATTGAAAGTCAAATTGAGTCATGATGACTGTTAAATTTGTTTCCATGCGATATGAAAAACAAATAGAAATGATTGATTTTCTTTCCCGATTGAAAGTCAAATAGATTGAGTCGCAATGACTGTTAAATTTATTTCCATGCAATATGAAAAACAAATAGAAATTGATTTGAACTTGCTTGATGTACTGATTGATTGATGATATTCATTGTTGATTGATTTGCATGATTGCTTGATGATGTTGATAGTGTTGTTGATTAGGGAAGGATACATCCCAGAACAACACAAGGATAGGGAAGGATACATCCCGATGATGATGATGATGATCGAGGCTTGCATTAAGGCTAGGAACAAGACCAAAGGTATGATTAAATGATTTGTGCTAGATTGAATTGATTTATAAGATGAGATTGGAAGAAATGATTAGATAAATTGATTGAGATGATGTGGATGAGATGTGATGGATATGATAATGAAATGAAATGATGATGTAAGTATTGTAAGTGCAATGATAATGATAATGGAAAATGATGTGAAATGAATGTGAATGATAATGAAAATGAGATGTACCAAATGTCCAGTCATACTCAACCATTGTCTGAAAAAAATATTCAAGAATGTGGTCAACCATCAAAAATCTATTTAAAAGTGCCTCAAAATGCAAATGAATTATGTAGTCCTAATAATGAATTATGCAATCCTAAATGAAATAATGAATCATTCTCCTTGTTGCCATTTCCTGCTGTGTTTAGTTTTCATCATTGAGCCTTTTGATATGTTGAAAATTAGTACAAACATCAAAGGGTATGTTAGCACCAATGATGACCTGAGTACTGCTTTCATAATGTTTAATGTAGCAAGTTAATACAAGCATAGAGGTTTAAGTGAACCGAGATGACTTGAGTATTGCTTGCATAAACAGACAAAAGTTTATCATTTTCCTATGCAAATTCTGAAATGTCATCAATGATACATTGTAGAGCATGTCCCACGACAAATTTGCACAATACTAATGATTAGCTTATAGATAGCAAGCAAAGAAAAATCGTACTTCTTCCTTGTGATTCTAGTTCAGTACATCATTGAAGCACTCCAAAGACATGATGTCATCAAATATCAAACAACAATTGCAACTTATTACTTTAAGTTTTCCATTCATTGAATTCAGATTAAGATCATCCAGTTTATTTCAGTTTCAATGTATGACATGTCTCAAAGTTGTTTTGAATAGGCTTGATTGGATATTTGATTGTTGATTTGATACTTGATAATTGACACATGTTAATTGTTTGCTCAAAAAAATTTGATTTCCCCCAAGGAGTTAAGGATTTTGCCCCTAGTCTAGGGTGAGACACGACCATTTTATTGATGAAAGCATATGATTTATTGATTTTTCTTTGGATTTGAGGAATACTTTGACTTTTTTGAATTTTGATGTTTTTTATTTTTTATTTTTTGGATTTTGATGATTTGGATATGGACATGCATGACAATAACAGTGCTTTGTTCTGAGATTTTGTTGAAAACCAAGCTAAGGTTGATTGATCAGATTGATGGATTGATAGTTTGACTAAGTGCATTAAGTCAAATGAGGTGATAATGGATTTGTTAATTTGGCTAAGTGTGTTAATCCAAACAAAGATGATAATGAATTTGTAAACCCAAGGAAGTTGCATTATCCTAGAGTAAACTCATTCACAAGATGATAGTTTGACTAAGTGTGTTAAGTCAAACAAGGTGATAAATGATGGGATTCGATTGATCAAGATTGATGAAGCTTGATTTGGAACAAAATTATTTTGATGATTGGATGTGACACTGACATGCAAATTAGATGTGACTGATATGAATATTTCAGATTGATGTTCGACGAAAGATAAAGCTTGATAAGGAGCATCTTCCTATCAAAATATGCCATGGGCTAGTGATTTGGATCTTTTGGCTCGCAAATGCTTGACCAATTTAATTTTACATCTTGCAATGTTCAAATCACCACATAAGTTGGAGGATATATATCAAGATTTATTCTTGAAACAAGATGTAAACATCTACCCCCATTGTCTAGCAATGTTTGAATAGCCATGGGTGGATTCTTGAATAGGTTTATGGATAGATATTGTAAGCATGCAAATGATTCCAAGGATTATCTTGTGACAAGATAAGGTGTTCGAATAGAGGAATACTTATTTAGATAATGCTTCGAGTCTCAGATAATGTTTGGATTGGATAGGATAAATGAAAATGACTCATGTCAAGATGTTTACCATAAACAAGTGTAAAGTGTTTACCAAACTTTGTCGAGATCAAGATAATGTAAGTAGATGGTAATGAGCTGGATAAATGGTTCATGGATGAACGGATGATATGGTTGGAATGTTTTCTTTATGATGGATGTGATAAGATGCTTTCTCCTGAATTGGCACACATAGATGTTCGATTCTACACATGATGCCTATTTGCCAAGTTTTCATCACGGTACCTGTCCAAAGCGCCATCGAAATGGTTTTCACTAGAGCACGATTTTTTTCTTTACTATTTTCAATCCTTTTTCTGATTTATTTGGATTTTTTGTATTTGTGATTTTTTTGTTCTCACCAAGATGCTTGTTTGCTAGGTTTTCATCAAGGTAACCATTTTTTTCAAGACATTTTTTTGATTTTTTTGTATTTTCTGAGAGATTTTAAGTTGATGTTAAACCACCTGGTGGTGCTGATGTTGATGCTTCTATCATAATGTGCCACTGGAATCCTACTTGAAGAAGTTGTTTTGCCAAGATACGTGCACTTGAATGCAATTTTTGAGATCTTTGATCTGCTTTGTTGATACCGGGGTTAACCCCATCTTTTTACGCACATCGCGATAGAGTGCATTCTAAATCCTTATGATGAAGGGCCGCTGCCAATACATGGTCAATGTGAGAATTGGATATCATGCATGCAGGTGTGGATGGAGTGTGTTTAGGAGTAAAAGATGGATTGGTCGATAGTTTGGAACCTTTGACTCTCCAAACTTGGGAAGATGAGCAGTGATGAGTGGATATGGAAATGTGCATGGAATTAGGACCAACTGCTTGATACACTTTGTATGTTGCTTGAGAAGCTTTATTTTTCCTTTGTGGACATCTTTGATGGATACTTGCCCCTTTTTAATTTTTCCCCATAGTTTCTTTGACTAATGGAGTTTGATAGGGATAATTTTTCTTTGTATTCTTTGGTATCCATATGTATTTGATTTGTCCTATATGCTCTTTAGCTTCTTTTTCCTTGATAACATTCTTCATGCTTTGATTCAAGTCTTTCTTTTGACGTTGGTCCCAATTCGTGGATGGGGTGATGGGTGGATGAATATTCATGACATGGTGGGTTGTAGTATTGACATCAGTTTCATCATAAGGATTCTTCGTGCTCCCTATGTTGACATTTGTTTGAGATGAAGTTGCCCTCAGTTTTATGGAAGTGTCACTAATATGTTTATATCCCTTGATTGTCGAGTAACCAAGGCCTTGATTCTAAGGATTTTCAATAATTTGTATTGGTTCCAGGATACCCTGTTCATGTAGGCCTAATCCTTTGCCTTGATAATTCATCTGTTGAAACATTTTATTTGCAAAAGGATATGATTTCCCTTGGAAACAAGGTGTTGCTCCTTCTCTTCTCTATGGTGGATCTTCAAAGGTGATAGCTCCTTTATTGATAAGATGATTTTCGCTTACAAAGGTGAGTGATCCAACTTTATAAGTGATAGGATCCTTTATCTGCGGGATAAATGCCTGATTGATATCCTTAGCTTGATCTTGTGAAATATAAGATTGTATTGTTTCTTCAAGAAGTGCTGATGATTCATTGTCCACATAAAATTATTCCTCATGATTGATTCTTGATATGCTTTCACATGATGTTTTTGATTCACCACTTCTGTAGAATTCTTCATGACCCATTTCTAACATGTCTCTGGATTTCTCTATTTCTTTATCATGTGTACCAATATTAAGAGTAGGGAACTCTTGTTCCTTAGTAAGAGTATGAGACTCTTGTTTTGAATGAAGATCATCTATGTGTCCATCCAAAGAAAGCATCTCATGGGTAGATGGATAAGTATGTTCTATATGGACATGGTCATCTTGTATGGATAAGAGAGTGTCCATTATATCATTGTAGTAGCTTGGAGATACAAATTCTTGATCTCAAATGATTTCGGAATTACTTTCGACAACCTTTGGATCAAGTTCTTGACATGGGTCAATTGAAAAGAATGGATTGCTTTCTTGGATATCTTCATTAGGCATAGGAAGTTTCTCAAATGTCATGAGGTCAAAGTATTTCCATATATTTTGGAAAGGATCATTGCTAGACATTGGTGGAAGATATTGATCATGCTTTGGAATAAATTCTTGAGATATGTCCTCTAACTCATTAGCTGATGTAGAGACATTCTCAACACGATCATTGGTGGAAGGATTTTGGATTATTTCAATAGGATCAAATATCATCAACACTCCTTGAAATAGATCTTTGTAGGAGGGGTCTTGATCAAAACTAAAAAATGGCTCTTGATGAATGTTGATTTGATCACTAGATGGGGTAGACATATCTCCACAGTGCTCATTGATGGATTAATTTTGATAATTGTCTCCAATAGTTATGGTGGAGAAATTTTCAATGTTTTCAACCATATGATCAAATCATGTTGATATTTCTTGAAGAGGTGTGATGAGCCCTTGACATGAGGATGATGAGATACTTTGATCTTGACTTGGAAAAGAATCATTAGATGAAGGAGATGGAGCAGCTTGATCATTAGATGGAAGGGAAGCTTTGGATAGGATGGAAGAATTTTCATGCTCCTCGAATGTGATTGAGTCATGAGAGGGTATGAATTCATAATATGGGGTGGAGGGAGGACTTGGAAGAATATTTTGTTCTTGAGATGGAAGAGGATTATCGTGGGTGAATAATGAAAGGAGCGGATCATCATATGATTCTTGAGACATGGGATCTTGATCAAAGATTGGAAAGGTTTGTAGAATTTTGGTATCATGGGATGGAGTGGAAAGAATTTTTTGATCGAGATGTGTAGATTGAAATGAATCACTGGATGTAGAGAATATGATAGAAGAAGGTAATTGAATGGGATCATTGAATTGGGTGGAAGAACCATGAGGTTCATTTTGAATTATGGGGGATGAAGATAAATGCATGGAATGATAGGAATGGTCAATGTTACTTGATGGTTTAGATTTAGGCTTCCCCTTCAACCTTTGCAAAAATTCAGAAACATTGAATTTGATTGATGTTGTTTTTGGAGGAGAAAAGGTCACGTTCATATTTTCGTCAAAGGAATTTTTAGTTGTGCCCCATTTTATTTCCTTGACTTGCCTCTAGAGTTCTCTTAATTGTCGGGTAAGAGTACTAAGATCGTTTAAGGGAGTTTCATTCTTTCTAGGATTCTCTTTAATTTTCTCCATATTGTAGTTAGAGGGAAATTTGGCACCTTTCTTTGCCAATAAAAGAAAATATCCTTCTTTATTTTGCTCTAAGATCTTTTCCATAGCTAAGAGAAACTGTGGATCTTGTTCAGCATCTAGAAGCATTTCTTCTGTTATCTCTTGATTTGAACTATTTCCATAAAGCCTATGAACAATATTTTCTTCGCTATGACCCATGTTTTAAAGTTTGTGGATGATCTTAATCTGATTTAAATGTGAAAAACACAACATAGAGAAGCAGACAGTTGTTTTGTTACTCCTAGAATCTAAACAAAGAGTGTATGTTTTTTGAGATTTCCATGGGTTTGGAACAAGATAAGCATATCAGTCAGACTCACTCTTAATTTTTCCAATATGTCATCATAGTAATCACAGCTCATAGCTTAAAATCATGTCGACTCACACAACCATGTCACCCCCTAGAGGGTGCCCGTGTTTTTTTCTTTTCCAGCTGCGTACTCAAGGTGATGAAAGTGGATACCGAATCCCTTGAGCAAAAAATTTATGGTGACTATATGGTGAGTGTCTTGGGGGCAGATTCTTCCCTCCCCTTGTACCATGATTAAAATAATATTTGGATACTGACACGGCTGGCTCTCTACACTATGGTTCATAGTAAGGGTATCCGTTCAGTGTGGCAAATAGATATACTCCCTTGAGAGACCTCCCAACCTTTAGAACAAGGGTTTTGGGGATGGTTATCCTGCGCACTACTGTCAAGTTGCATTTTCATCAACAACTTTATTTTGATTAAAGTGGGTTGCAAACCTTGGCTTTAGGTGTTCCCACTTAGGTCATTCCTCTTGGGTGAGTACTTTTTCCCACAAGAGTAGGCCTTCTAAAGGATGCAATAAAGCATTAAATTGTAGAAAAGAAAAGGTAAGTCTGGTGTTCTGATCACCCAGTTAAGGGGAGAGCATAAACCTATTACCCACAATCACAGCAAACAATAATGGTTCAATTTTGAATCCCCAAATTGATAAATTCTCTATTTTAAGTGAAGATGTTGCTTCACTAAAAACATGGGATTCATTTTAACCAAAAGAAAATTTATGTTTGGTGAATATCCTAGGATTGGTTAAATCAGATTTAAATTTCTATCCTAGGTTTGCTTCATTTTATTCCCCATACATCAATAAAACCTCTGTTCATGGTCGCCTCGGATCCAGACAACAATTTAAGAATGAGATTATAATTGCTCCCAAAGTGTTTAAAAACACTTGATACAATAAAAAGATGATTTCATAAGAATCTTTTCATTTGTTTCCTCTTCCCTTTTTGATTCTCTAACCTGCAAAAATTCTACAAATTTTAGATTAAACCAAGAAACAAGAAGGTATAAGGGTTACATGAATCATTCAGCATAAAATCCTAAAAATTAGACCAAGTTATAGTGTGATTCGACTTTAGATTTGAAATTTATAATTTTAACTCAAATAAAACTAATAAAAACCTACACCATTGGATATATTATTAAATTCTATCCCATTTCAAAAAAATAATAGTCAAAAAAGACCTCCGTATGACCAAGATATTGCTATTTTAAAAACTGACTATAAAAGTGCAAAACAGAGGTCTATGCACTAAAACATAGCTCGTATGCGCTAAAACAGAACCCATATGCACTAAAACATGTGCAGTCTCTGGATGCCCGAAAATAGTCCTTGGATGCTTGAAAATAGTCCATAGATATGCCGAAACAGTTTGTGGATGCGCCAAAACAGTCTAGGGATGTGCTAAACTGAGAATCGTATGCGCCAAAGTGAATTTTCCAGTCTGTCACTTGTAAAAACATAAGATTTTCTGCAAGAAAAAGATTAATACGGGGGGATGCCCCATGGTGGGTGCCAAAAATGTGTATGTTAGAATGTGTAAATCAAATTAAATTTAAACTAATACACCAATGAAACATTAGATTGAAGAAATTGAATTAAAGAAAGTAAGTGCATACTCTAAACCACAGTTTCTTCAAATTCATCCCATTGTCCTCTATCTCCAAGGATTCATTTCAAGATGATTGCTCTCAGTTGTTTAAAACAACAACTTGTAGAATGGTAGCTTGAGAGAATGAGATTAATAATAATTCCTATGCATCTAAAATGTTGAATTGAAATGCTATGAATGCTAAGATGCGACTATAGTAACTACGCATGAAAATATGAGATTCGAGGTCCTTTTCCACTCATAAGAGGGCTATATTTATAGATTTTTGAAGGTAGGAATTCGATTGGCCAAGATCGACAGTCGAATTCAAACATGTTGAAATGAATGGTGAGAGATCAAGAATTCAAAAAGGAGATGGAATTCTAAGAGATAGATGGAAAATGAAGAGACAATTGAAAGGTGTCTCTCATAATTAAATAAATAAATATTTAATTATATGTGATAGAAATGAAAAGGCTTTAATTAAATATTTCAAATATTTAATTATGTGAGAAGAGAAAAAGCCTTTTAATTAAATATTAAGAATATTTAATTTTTTGGGAAGAGTGAAAAATTTTGAAATGTGTTTTAATTAAATATCCAAAATATTTAGTTAAATGTGGAGAGAAGAATATCATTTAAATTTAGAATTTAAACTTGTAATAATTAATGTAAATAAATTTTAAATTATATTTAATTAATTAAGAGGAAGATAGCATTAATTAAATAAACTTTATTTACTTAATTAAATTAGAAGAATTGGAAAATAAACAATATAAATAAATAATTAAATTTATTTATATGTAGATGACTTAAGAATATTAATTAAATAATTCATATTTAATTAATTAATAGGTTTGATTAACTATGACCATTTTTAGATGTGTACACATCTCACGAATCTTCCCAAAAAGAGACAATCAACCCATTATGGAATTCCCATGTAACTTTCTTGGAAATGATGTCCCAACACTTAAATATGAAGTTCAAGATTTTCAATCCTTTTAGTGGGTTGATTATTCATATTATACTCACTGCGTCATCTAAATCCATATATTTTCTCCTCATAATTCTCACCCACTTCTAATTGTTGGTATACATTTTCCAGACCAATTTAGCACCCATTGCCTAATTCATGACCTTCAATCATCTGATACCTACTCCTCCCAATGACTGAGGTTTGTAAACCTTATCCGAGGCCAGTAGAGGAACCTTTTTTGTTTCCTGTAGACCATTCTAGAAGAATTTCCGCATAATTTGATTAAGCTGATTCACAATTCCCTTAGGGATTTTTAGACATGAAATTGAGTAAACTTGGATGGATGTTAACATGATTTTTACCATGAGTAACCTACCTGCTAAGATGAGCCATTTACCTTTCCATAGTTCCATATTATTTTTGCAATTTTCTATCCTATACAAAAATCTAATTCAATTGGCCCCTGAAAATAGGGGCATACAAAGGAATCTCGCAGGGAGGTTGGTTGTTCTTACGCCCAAGATCCTTGTGAGGTCTCACTATAGGCTATGTTAAAAATTTAGGAAGAAGACTTCAGATTTTCTCCAATTGATGGCATGTCTTGAGGCCCTATTGTATCCATCCAACAACTCCTTTATCTTCCTTTCCTTTTCCCTTGAAGCTTGTTCAAATAGGATGGTGTCATCAATGAGCTATTGTTGTGTGCTAGCCCCAACCCCTAGGGAAGCCTCAATACCTTTCCAAGAACCATCTAACCTAGCTTGATTGATTTTCCTACCAAGAGCTTGTGCCATTATGATGAAGAGGAAGGGGGATAGTGGATCCCCTTGTGTTAATCCCTGGGAGGAATTAATGAAACCCTAGGCTACTCCATTAACCAAAATTGAGAATATTGGGGCTATTATAGAGCTTCTAATCCACTCCACTAGCTTTCTATCAAATCCAAACCCCATTAGAATTTCTAATAGAAATTGTCTATCCACTTGGTAATAAGCCTTTAGAATATCTAATTTAAGAGTCATGCTTTACATTCTTAACTTCCTTGTTGTGTGAATTTTTTCATGCGCAACTATTATGCCTTCTACAATCAATCTACTTGGGATGAAGCCCCTTTTATCTTCTGATATGATTTTATCGATTACCAACTTGAGTCTATTAGAAACTACCTTTGTTACTATTTTTTAGATTGTGTTACATAGAAAGATTGGCATAAATTCCCCCGCACAATTGACCTCTTTATTTTTTGGAATGAGTATGATGACGATATGGTTTATTTCCTTGACCATTGTGGTTTTCCTTCTTGATTCTTCTATAGCTTTGACTAGGTCCTCCTTGATTATTTCCCAACAATTCTAATAAAATAAGGCCAAGAATCCATCCAGCCCTAGGGATTTATCTACTCCAAGTTGGAAGTCTGCCTTTTTCACTTCTTCCATATAGATTGGTTTAGTGAGTTCTTTTTTTTCTGCAACTAAGATATATTTTGGTATACCTCTAATGAAATCTTCCCTGAGCCTCCCTGCCTATCAAGTCTACTGATCAAACAAAGTCTCAAAGTACTTGATGGCCTCCTGGCTGATCTCCTGCTCGTTTCTTGCTAGAGACCCATCCTCTCTTACTAGATCTGTGATCCTATTTATGTCTCTTTTGAATAGGGTTGTATTATGGGAATATTTGGTGTTTATGTCTCCTTCTTGAATCCATAATTAGTTATACTTTTGTTGCCAAAATCTATGACTGTGAACTTCACAATTCTTTTTCCTTAAGGAATTCTTCGTCCCCCATACCCTTTTTTACTATTCTCTCATTCAAAGCCTTGAGTTCACTTTCTATCTTGTCACTTTCTTCAAATATGTTTTTGAAATTCTCCTTGTTTTTTACCCATAGTTTAGCTTTGATATGAGAGAGTTTCTTCTAAAATGAAAATTGGTGTGAATGATTCCCTATCAAAACTTCCTTCCACCATGCTGAGATCTAACCTAGTAGATTCAGGTCTCTCAGCAACATCTTTTAAAATTGAAATGGCAAATCACCCTTAAATTTATCATGTTGGATTACTAGTTGGATCGGGAAATGGTTTGAGCCAATCCAAGGTAAAATTGTGGCTTCCATTAATTTCACCTTTTGGCTCCAACCTCCAACCACCAGGAATCCTTCCAGTTTCTCTACAATTTTGGTATGGTCCATTCTTCTATTTGACCAAGTGAATAATCCTTTTTTTTTTTATATCTCCCTTAGTGTGTTATTGTCCATGATGTCCTGGAAGTCCCGTTGAGACCTATTCATAGCTCTCATCCCACCCTATTTTTTTGAATTATTATTTTTCTTCTTTTAACTGATTTAGGGAAGTCGATATTTCCACTCAAAGGGCCCTCTTATCTATTGGAGCTATAGGTCCATATAAATTAATTAGTTTGAATTTTGCAATCCACTGGTATGTTCTTATTGAAACCATTAGCCAATTCTGGTTCTTTTTTAGGAGGCTACAAAATTTTGTGGTTGAGTTCCACACTATTCCCAAACAACTAGAAGCCTCGATTGATTCCTTGAGGATCCATTCCCAAACCACCAGAAGCCCCAATTGATTCCTTGAGGATCCATTCCCAACCCTTCCAATACTTCATCTTCTTCTCTTGTTCTTCCCTACTCCATTTTTTCTCTGAAATGATTAGTAAGTTCAATTTTTTGCTATCCACATGGAGTCTAAAGTGATGCCACTTACAAGGGGTGTTGAAGCACATAGTATTCCAACTTATGTTTCTCATGGCTCCCCAGGAAGGGGGGTTCCCTTCCCATTTCTAAGGATCATTTGGACCGGATTTGTTTGGCCTTTGGCTTATCTTGCCACCATTAGCTTTTCCTTGTTGGAATTGTGTACTCTTTCACTGGTACACTTGATCCTTATCATTTTCTTGCTAGAGGGGATTTTCTTAATCCCTATTTTGGCTAGGATTCCCTCTTGACATTCCTCAAAGATCCCATCACAATCTGACTTTGATCCCATGCTTCCTAGATCCTAGCCTTCTTCTACTCCTTCCTCTAGATCCCTCATGCTTGTATGGTCTACAAATTGGGAGGCCTCTAGGTCCTCTGGCTCTAATTCAATCATCCTTGTCCTTATGTTTTACACTAATTGATTTTCAATCTTGATGTTCGTGAGGTAAGGAAAACCCTCCTAAAACTGGGCACCTAGGCCAAGGGTAATTGGTTGATCATGTTTCACTAGCCAATATGTACTTTGATTTTCTTCCACCTGTGGATCCACTAGTATTCTACCTCCAAACCCTACCTCTTCAATAGCTGAATTTAGTGTCCTTATTGACTCCACAAATTCCTTTTCCAATTTTTAGTTGGTGGCCATGTCTCCTGATTTTCCTCCAATGCCATTTCTGACTCTTTCTCCCCCATATATTGATTTGGGTTATTGACCTCAACCCATGTTGTGCATATATTATTACCATGCACCACTGATTTGCATTTGGGGCATATCTGTAGGAAATCCTCCCTAATGACCTCTTGCCTCCGGGTATGTGTAGGATCATCATGGAAAAAACAGGCGCAAGTAAGTGGCAATAAAAAGTCAGAAAATCAGAGTTAGACAAGTTGACAAAAAAAATTTGCATAAGTTATCTATATTACTTAAAAAATATGTAAAAATAGAACATGTAGAAAATTTAATGTAGTTTCAAAACTACTAGACCTTTATTTAAAAAAAAAATCTATTTCGTAAAAATTTAAAATTTCAATCCAGTAGTACTTAAATTTCAGGGTAAAAATAAGAAGTAGGTGTTTGTCTGACCACCCTAATGATAATAAAATGATAATATTTTTGTATGAGCTTTTAGATATAAGTAGAGGACTCATGTCCTGATGTGATGCATATTTTTTTATAATTTTTTTCCAAGTAAATAATTTATTATGATTTTTTATTATAACTTTTAAAAAATATAAAATCTCATCTATCCAACCACCCTAACTTGTTCAAAACTTCATGAAATTCAATATTTATTACTTTAATACTATATTATGCAAAGCATAGAATGTGGCACATGTTTTGGATTCAAAAACTGTGATAATTTTTGAAAGTTATAGATATTTTTCAATCAGCCTATCAATTAGGACTTTGTTCGGAATTTTAATAGAAAATGAATAATAATTGTTTATTAAACTTAAAGTAAAGCACAATTTATATTGGTTGAAATCTAAGAATCTCCTCTAAAAACCCTTCTCGTTTCATCAATTTTGGGTAAAATGAAAGTCGTCAGCCACATGGGCCATCATATCACTTACATATCGCCACTTTTTGGCCCATCATGATCCTACACATACCCCTCCAGGAACCTGATTATGAGATAGGATCCATGGAAGTTATGTGCCTTGCACAATCAATACACATATTTAAAAGTAAGACCCTCTTTCTAAATCCTCCTGGATTTTATCTATAGATTGGATTTTACCCAACTGTCTCCCAATCTCCTTTAGAGATTCTTCTATCTAGTACTCTGAGGGAAAGTTGTACAATCTCAATCAAACCACACTTTACTCGAGCCCTAACATCCTTGGTTCAAAATTTAGGCACCAATCTACAAAGTGCAATTGAGTTCTATCTAATAAGTACGACCATTCTTTTAGAGGCTTATTATTTTCCTTTTCCTCTTGGAAAGTAATCAGAAACAAATTGTATTTGAGGGCTTTCACTATTATTTTCTCTCCCTAGGTTTTGATGCAAAAATTTTCCATGACTTTTCAACTCTTATGGCCTTTGCCACCCCATTTAGCAAACATACCCATATCCTGAAGAAAACCCCTTTTTTTTTTTGCTATCTCATTTCTCATAGAAATAGAGGGTAATAGGGTAGGGGGACTTACTACTCTTTCCTTCCTTTGAAATTTCGAAACCAGCATCCATAGCGGATTTACAGGGTGTCACCCCTCTTTTCTTTTCTTAACACCAATTTTTGGTCATGTCTCTATCCACTCCTGGATTTTTCCTTAACCACCAATTCAATCTTCTACAAATTTCTTTCCCCTTTTATTCGATCCCTGATTTCCTCCCTAGTTACCATATTGATAAGGTCTCATGCATTGGGGCTTTTGACCACCATATTGCCTTGAAGGGTTCCTCGTTCACTTAGGTTCAACTTTTGATCACTACCTAGGTTGATAGTAGGGATGGCATTTGTACCCCCAGGTACCATTCTCCATTACCCACTGAGGTCTACACATTTTTCGGATCTATGTCCCTACTCACTTTTCCCATAGGTTGACCATCCATTATTGATCTTCTCCCTCAATGCATCTAGTGGAACCATTTGGTCCAGTTCCTTACTCAATTTTTATTTGCTTCAAATCTCTGCTTTCGTTCCTCGATTCCATTGATTCCCAGTGTCGTCCTCTAGAATTTCATGCCTCTACGTTCTTCCCCATAGAACTTTTTTCTCTTCGCACTTTTCCAACTCACTACTTTCTACCTCGCGTTCTTTTTCCATTTCTCCTTTTTTATATAGAAACTCCATTATTACTAAAACCTTTTGGAGTTCAAATAATTAGGTCATACCTAATAAATTTTACCATCAACTTGGATGATAGATTTGTGATTTTTTTAAAAATTAAGGAGAAGACCATCAATTCATGAATACTATTTAGAATCATTGGTTAATAGAAGTATAAGGAAGTTGGAAAAAAATAGGAAAATTGAATAGAACATATTGAGTTTTGGTGAAGAATTTTGTTTACAATCAAATAAAATTATATTAACAAATAAGAAAATAAAAGGATATTTTGTACAATTACAACCTCTTGACTAGGATCCGTCCCCTAAGCCATTTAAGAGTCAAATAATTTTAAAATAAGAGATACACCAAGACAAAACAATAATAGAAGGATGAAAAAAATAGAGTAGGAATAAATAATTGGGAAATAATACTTTGATATAAAACTATCAAGAGACAAGGGTAAAGAAGAAAAAATTTACACTGTTAGAAAACTGACCAAGTATTAGATTAGATACTCATACTCTTCAAGGATGATAGCTCAATCAACTATTCCATTGGGTTTAAGGAATTTTGAGACCTATCAATTCAGGTGGAGTTAATGCCTAGTACTTGCAACCTACAACACACAAAACAGTTATGCATATCCATATACACATAATAAGGTACACCATGAAATGAAATCACAGTGTCACAGGGTACTCACAAGTGAATGATGTGACATTGTACCTTTCACCCAAACACATTAGTAAGAACATCACCAAGTAATCACATCAAATTATAACAATCAGTCACATAACAAATAGGATAAAAACCATCACAAGATAATCACATAATATTCATGATAAGATAACCATATACCAATCATAATATGTGCATAAAAGTAAAGCAACAAAAGAGTCATCATAGCAATAATTCTGACATCAAATAGGTATGTGCAGGATCATGATGAGCCAGAAAGTGGCGATATGTAAGCGATATGATGACCCATCTGGCTGAAGACTTTTTTTTAACCCAAAATTGATGAAACAAAAAGGGTTTTTAGAGGATATTCTCAGCTTTCCACCAATATAAATTATGCTTTACTTTGAATTTAATAAATAATTATTATTCATTTTTTATTAGAATTACAAATAAAGTCCTAATTGATAAGCTGATTGAAAAACATCTGTAACTTTCAAATGGTATCACATTTTTTGAATCTGAAACATGCGTCACATTCTATGCTTCGCATAGTATAGGATTAAAAAAGAAAAATTGAATTTCATGAATTTTTGACCATGTTCAGGTGGTTAGACAAACGAGCTTTTATATTTTTAAAAATTTGTAATAAAAAAATCATAATTAATTATTTACTTGGAAACAAATATGTATCACATCGGGACATGAGTCCTCTACTTATATCTAAAATCTTATAAAAAATAATTATCATTTTATTGTGGTTAGGGTGGTCAGATAGACACCTACTTCTTATTTTTACCATGAAATATAAATACTACTACATTGAAATTTCAAATTTTCACCAAATAGATTTTCTTTTTTTAAATAAAGGTCTAGTAGTTTAGAAACTACATTCAATTTTCTACAGATTCTATTTTTACATTTTTTTGAAATAATATAGATAAGTTATTGAAATTTTTACGTCAAGTTGTCTAACTCTGATTTTTTTTCTTTTTATTGCCACTTAAGGACCTATTTTTTCCATGATGATCCTGCACATACCCAAATAATGTATCATAATTTTTGATACTCAATATATCAATTGTCATTCTATAAGAAAAAATATGAGAGGCATTACAATGGTTAAGAATGAATCTGTACCCTCATCCGGTTCAGATGTTTCCTCTAAAAACTAGATTGAGAGCTTTGGCTTAGGGGAGATTTCATGGGAATATTTTGTCCCTTTCCATACAAGAGGTGTTGATGCCTCAACTTGAAGATGTGTGATGTAGATCAACATTCTCAATCTATTGGTGAAGACTGCAGAGGAAAAATTGACAATGTAGAATTTTGTCAAGCTTTTGAATCTACTTGTGCATATAAAGAAAGGTTTGACAACTTTATTTCTTAAATAATTTAATGTGAACTTAGACCTAATGTGAATGTGTTAAACACATTACAACACTAATTCAAGGAAATGTTATGCTAAATTTAACAAGGAGGACCCAAACAACTATTAAAATGTCATGGATTGCATTTTTTGACACTACATTTAGCCCCCACTTTAGTGATAGGATGTACTTGCTTCAAACTCACACTAAAGTAAATAAAATTGCATCAAGAGGAGTTCCAATGTTCTAGTGACGATAAGATAGGATGCTAGCAATCAAGAGGGATGGTCAAGCTCTCAGGATCAAGATCCCATTGCAAACCACATAAGCACAAAATAACACACACAAAAATGATATAAAAAGAAACAACAAGGCACAATCATACATTGTTAAAGACAAACTAAAAAAAATCAAAATGAAAAGAGGTGGATCAAAGTTTTACCATTTTTCCCACATGTTGTAGATTAGATCTTGGATATTTGTCTTAAAAATGTATGCTCACTCTGAGGAAACATAACTTAAGGCTATCCATTGGGTGAGTATCTAAAAGGGTGAGACACGTACACATGTAGCTGGTATGCACTCATGCAAACATGCAAGTAGCTATGGAAAATTCATTCCTCAGTTCATCTTCAATGAAATCAGAGTTATAGCTCATGATAAATTTGATAAGCTTCCACACAACTCAAATGAAAGAAAATGTGGTTGGAAATTCTATCATATTGTTTAGTACATATAGCACACCCACTTTTTTATTTCGTTCAAGGAGAACCTTAGAGATCTCAATGCAAATGACAAATATATCTTGCAATAGGGTTGTCCTAGAGAATGATTTTAAACTAATGAGAGGTTCACCACCAAGATAGGGCTTTGAAAGAGAAATCAAATGAAAGATGAAATTCTTAACCCTAATTTTATGTAAACTTTAACTAAATGACCTAGAAATGTATATAAAATAGAATAGAAAGTTGCAAGATGAAATGTGTGGACTTGAGAATCTGAAGCAGACTTGAGTGAGATTTGAAACACTTAAAAACTTGAATTTTTGACTTATTGGGATTCTCACACTAGTTTGGACAAATCAATCCCATATGAAGGTTTTTGCACAATAATTTTGTGAAAAGGGTATTTGAATATGCAAAAACATTGAAAAACATGTGTAGTGGGACTCCAATGCCACTTCAAGTGAATACGTCTTGTTTTGATTTTATTGGGAATTCAAAGTTTAGATCCATAATTCAACACTTGCTCTTTTCTCTGTAATTGATTTTTGAATCTAAATCTATAAAAATATTTGCAAAAAAAATTATAGACTTGATTTGCAGATGGGGGGTTTGCCTTGGTCAAACCCCTAGCTTGGTAGATAAACCTTGATGGAAATAATGAAATATGCATGTAAAGAGGAATGCAAATCCTAACCTTAAGTGTGTCTAAGATTAAGAAATATGAAATTAAATACAACCCTATTCTAATGTGTAAGAATGAGATGCATGAATGAAAATATGAAGATGAATGACTCAATTTAAGATATCTCTAATCACCCAAATAAACCATAATGGTGCATGTACCTTCCCTAAGCTTAATTTATATTGATAATGGAGGATGGAATCACATAGGAAAAAGTCATTAGGCTTGGTTTGATAGCTAGTTGTATCTCCCCAACCTATAATCCATGATCAATCATTGAAAATGCTAGATCTTGAATGAAAGTGAGCTTAAAGACATGAAAACACTTCAATTTTGCTCCAAGACTTCAACTTTACTTGGTTTTGAAACTTGAATGCTCTTATGAAAGAATTATTGAAGACTTTGAATGCTTGGATCTTGAAACTGCCCTTGAACTTTTTTGCTTAAATGAAAAAATCACTTAGAAACTTGCTTATATATGCATTAATACCTAATTTACCATTATTCATGTCTCAAAAGGTGACATCAACCCAACATTTTAATTAAAAAGGTTATTTTCCCTCTCAAAGCCTATTAAAGCCATAAATGGGACTCATACGCTAGCCTTGGTGTACGAGTCCCACCTAGGAGCCTCATTTTCCCAAGGTGGAAATTGAGTCCCACCCTATATTTTTAGGGTGGATTTTTGAAACTTTTGATGTTTTTGATGATTTTGTCACGTTTTTAGTTGAAGTAAGCCTTGAGATTCAAAATAATGGGTCTTGGGGGCCTATTAATGATGAATTAGAGGGTAATTAATGCAAGCGGACTAAAATAGGTATAGATTAAATGAGAAATTTCACTATCTCTAAGAAGGGGGTCAATTTCTATCATTACTTGTAGTCCCCACATTAATGCCCATATGATTCTATGTGCATATGCAAGCTAAAGGAATCTGAACAATTAAAAAAAATTCATAAAAGGATATTCATATATATTCACTCACAACATGGGATAATGAAGCCCCCATTATAGCTATCTACAAAACTACAATGTTAGGAATTGCATACTTCAACATGAGCTCATTGGTTGTCCAAAAATCCCTTTATCTAACTTCTTCTAGAAATCAAATTCAAGGGTAGATGTGGCCCCCTTGGATTTTTCTTGCTCTATGAAGTTGGAATCAATATAGCATTCTATCCACGTTGAATAAGGTAGGTCACATCTTAGGGTATTTCTAAGTACCATAGCACATAAAGATAGAAATTTGATCAGAACAAGAGTGGAACCATCATTCTAGCACAAAAAATGGCATAAAAAATGAAGCTCTCTAGTTGTCATTATGTTAATTGGAATGAAAGGCACTTGTTAACCCTAATATAGTAAAAACTCTAATTTTAACTCATATAAGAGTAAAAAGTGGAGTAATTTCTAGCTATTTTGTCATTTAACTTCTTGTAGCTTGAGTTTAGTAAAGAATGATTTAAAATTCCAAGCCGATGAGATTATGTTTTGTCGAGACTAAACGTCCTACGAGATCAGGTTGCCTACGACAAGCATTATTATTTGGTGAGTTGATTTTTTTTCCTTAGCTTTGTCCTTACACATTTATTTTATGACTTTCTATATTTGTCCCTTTTTTTGAAAGTTCCCTTTTTTTGTCGTAAAGTTTCCCCTTTCATTGTGAAGTGTCCCGTTTCTTTGCCAAGTGTGCCAAAAGGGCTATAAATTTTCTAGGACCCTTAGAAGAGTTCACTAGAAAAACTTTAGTAAAATTTTTTGATTGTTGATGTATAGACTTAAGATTGTAAAATTCGTATAGGATATTTTTTTTGTTATATCCCTCCCTATTTGCAGAAGTGTCTTGGCAGTCGACAGATTAGTCACCTCTGAGCCCAAGAACTGACACTCTCAACAAAGGATACAAATATATTATAGAACATAGGATTTATCAGGCTTACCTCATGCCCCCATGAGGTACCATGATGTTATATTATGGCACTAGCAAAGTGGTGGAATGCAAACATGTTCGCATTTCATTTTCCCACTAGTGAGATGACAATGACATTAGAGGACATCCATCGCATACTATGAGTTCTAATTTGGAGTGAGAGGGTATGTTTTCTAGTGGATCGGTCATTTTGGGAGATGAAATATAATATGTTGTATTTCCTTGGAGGTCTATTTCATGAGAGTATCGTGAGGCCACAAATCGATCTAGCTATGCTACTATATTCATGAGCCCCATTTGTTGCATGGGTTATGATGTTAACTATAGCACTAGTTCTCATCCCTAATGGCTAGAGAGCACAATTATATGGAGGGCTATCACATATGATTTAGGGGTGCAGCATACTAGCACACTTATATTATGATCTTGGGAGATTTTCATATTGTTAGATGGACAATATGGTACACTATATGTTATTGTAGGTGTGGTTCTTGGAGCATATCATGTGCACCATGCCAATAGTATTTTCATGTGTATCAGACCTAGGGTATCCTCACACATTTAGCTATCCCCTAAGTTGGCTATTTTTATTATGGTGACTTGTATTTTGGAGAGCCTGATTCATCTGTCTAGATGAGGAGGAGATCATTTGGAGACCTTACCAGCTTGTTCCATCATGGCTAAATGAGACTCACTAGATGAGGATATTTTTGAATACGATTACATAGTATGACCTTTCTACTATGATCAAATCATGCAAAAATTTGTACAACTCCAAATAGCACCCATGGTACAATAATTTTTCTAGAGATTAGTAGATATTTCTTTGAGGACCAACGATGCTAGATGGTTCACTTTCGATAATTTTGTCTATAGTGACTCTAAGTACGAGGATCATGATAAGCCTCTGATATCCAACATTGATGATTTTAGTACCATAGATGTGTATGAGGAGGGGTGGTCAGTAGCATGGTCATCTCATGTATTCTTGGTAGATGAGTTGATAGGTGATGCAGGGCCACTCCTAGATCTAGAACTAAGGAGATACGCTTTAGGTTTATAGAAATACTCATAGATGTCATAGATGAGGCTATAGATATTGACTAAGATGGGAAAGAGGTGGAGGATAAGGATGAGGATGAGGATGAGGATGAGGATGAGGAGAAACTTATGAGAGAGTTCGATGAGGTAGTAGATGAGGATGCAGTGGGCCATGAGTGGGGAGAGTCATCTCCTATTCATGTTACTAGATCATGATCAATAGCTATAATAGGTACTAGAACCTACAACCATGGAGAGGCTAGCACAACCTCCAAGAACCTTACACACAACAAGGTTGTCTTCACATTGACTGCTAGAGAGCTAGGTGATGATATTTTATTTATTGTCATGCTTTATTCTTATGTTTTTAATTTTATGTCTATATATATCTTGATGTGTACTAATTGTATTTATGATTTTTATTGTACAATAGTTGTGCAAGAGCTGAATGATCTCTATCATAAGGTGGCTACTGAGATAGTGCCCCCATTAGTCTATGAGGAGGATATTGATACATATTATGTTCCCCCATCCATCATGGAGTAGGATCTAGAGTTATTTGAGTCATATGTTAGACTACAAGTAGCATATGATAGTTTCAATAAGCATACCCACTTAGCCGAGGCTGCCCAGGATGTTTAGTTATCTTGAGCCCCAAGAAAGATTGATAGACTTTAGTTAGAGATAGGTAGACTATAGGTAGAGAGAGATCATCTACTGGAGGATTGTCAGGAGGCCCTTCGATAGATATAGGGTTTATAGTATGCTCTGAATGTACTCAATAGCTCATAATCATGATAACATACTAGTGTTTTAGGAAGGACCACTTATAGATAGAAATGATAAGTAGATCCCAAGGGATCTAGTAGTCAAAGACGTCATTAACATTGTATATATTGATGATTTGTACACAAAAATTTGATATATATACATATATGTTCATTTGATGTTTTATTACATGTGTTTGTGTTCATGTTAAATGGCAATGTGATTGATTGAATAATATATGTAAGACTATTTAATGAATGTCTTCATGATTTACCATGTTTTATATAATATAATTAAAGATTAAAGATTAATCTAGTTTATCTTAGATGCAACATTGTCATTAAGTATGTTATGTTAAATTAAATGCACCTATCATCTAATTAAAGAACACTAAATGTATATAAGGATCTAATATAACATAAAACACAAGATTATCTTTTGTAGCATGTAATCTAAAGTAACCATCTAAAATTTAATTTAAACAATTAATTTAGTATTCAAGACACACAAATATTTTTTTGTCAAGAACAAAGCAATGAGAGAGCACATAGACTCCCATCTAATAACTCTAACACCACTGCTTTATAATTCACATTATTCAAAAATATTAGATCTAATCTTGGCATAGATGTGTCACATTTATAGGATATTTAAGAGTTGTACCATCCATCACTATTACCATATGATCCCTAGATCCATAATTTTCATTGATTATGTAAGGGCCGAACTAATTAACACTGAACTTTCATTTTTTTGTCAGGTCAGCATTGGCATTACACTAATTATCACATAACACCAAATAACCTTTATTAAATAAATGAGGTATTATGGTATCATTGTAACTATACTGCACTCTTTTAGAATAAGCTTGAAGGTGCTCAAGAGAATTGATGTGTTATTCATCGACCATTTCAAGCCAATGCAACCATTGTTATTTTTCAGTATTGTCATCAATAACCCCTTGAAGATAGATTCTTAATCAAGGGATCTGTAACACCAAGGGAATTATCACCTTGTTTCCGTAGATGAGGTTATAAGGGGTATGTCCAGTTAATTCTCTAGCATTCATACAATATGCAAATAATGCATATGTTAGCTATGTATGCCAATCTTTATTATTTTTTCTCATTGTTTTCCTTAGGATTTTCTCAAGGGTTTTATTCCTTGATTAAGCTTGACCATTATATTCTAGGTAAAAAGGAATTGAAAAGCTATGTTGTATGTTAAATATTTATAAGAATTTCTTCACATCCTTATTATTAAACTGTGCCCCATTGTCTGAAATGAAAGTGGAGGGGAGTCTGAAATGAGAAATAATGTGTTCCAATATGAAACAAAATATTACATTGCAAGTTGTCAAATGAATGGGAATTGCATCCAACCAATTCATCAAATTATAAATTGCTTCCACCCAAATAATCTGTTGCGGTAATTATAAATTTATGTCTTGTATAGGAAGGAGGTGAAATTTTTCCAATGATGTCTAGGGCCCACTAAAAAGGGCTAAATAGGGACTTGTGCACGAAACTATAAAGAAGGAGCGTGAATAAGTCTACTTTGTTCTTGAAATTTGTTACATTTCTTAGCATATCCAAAGCAGTCTTGTTCCACTATTCTCCAGTGATATCCTATACAAATTAGTTTTTGCACTAGTGATCTTCCTCCAAAATATCATTTACACGAACCTAACTGAGATTCCTCAAGTGCTATTGGGATATAAGATTGTTTAAGATACCTAAGAAAGAGACCATCAAAGGACCTTTGATACAATGCATTGGAAAGAATTATATACTTAGATGCAAGTCCCTGAAGGTGTCATCTGTTGGAAAATGTGCCTCAATTTTTTGGCCTGGACCTCTATTAAGGACATGATGAACTTTCCTTCATTTCATGCTTTTATGTCATTACCACTAGGAGAAATTTAGAAGTGGTGTGGTTGCACAGTTTACCTCCTTATTGCAGAGGTCTATCGTCTACTTGGTAGTTGTGTGGTGTTACTGCCTTACCACGGGTCTCTTCCAATTGGGGAGCAGTTGTGCGGTGTTACAACTATACTGCATAGTCCTTCATCTTGCTTGGTGGTAGTGTAGTGAAAAATTCTTGGCTAGAAGTAGCACAATCTACCTCTATACCACAGGAGTTCTCTAGTCATGTAGTGGTAGTGCAATGGACACCATCATACCACGTATATCTTTTCACTAGGGAGCAATAGTGCGGCTAGCACTGTACTACAAGAGCCTTATTCCTATGTGACATGGTAGCATGATGGAATAAACATACTATGAGGGTCTTTAGGATATGGAAGGGTAGAGTGGCTACCTCTATACAACAGGAGCTTACAAAACTACGAAGCGGTAGAGAGGTGGACATTGCCATACCACGGGAACATCTCGGTTGTCAAGCAGTAGAGTGGTGGACATCACTAGTGTCTTTGCACTTTGGTGTGTTAGAGAGGTTACCACCATACCATGAGTACATTCATCTTGTCGAGTGGTAGTGTTGTATACCGCCACAATACAAGGACTTTTTCACTTGCAAGTGGTAGTGTGGTATGAAGGGGAAAAACAAAGACTTGTTGACTACTGAGTTGTAAGCCATTATGTGGAGAAGCTTTATAAATTGGTTGATTAAATGACTATCCTATGTGGTTGGTCATGGATGAATGGGAGAAGCAGAATGAAAAACATTGGCAGTTAGACTATGTGGCCATTGGAAGATCAATAGACCATTTGAGCATGTGAACAAAATGGAATTCTCTGAATTTTCAACATCTTTTGGAATGAGAAAAGAGGAGAGGAGGCAACTCTACTCTGAAGGAGGAAACTTCAATCTCTATGTGTGGATCAACTATGAAACTTGTCTAACTATAAATCCGCTCTATAGGTTTTGAGATATTGTTGTAATAGAGTCAGGTTTGTAATCACTCAAGAGGTTGATCAGAGGTCCATGAGAGATAAGATCTATATTGTATGTTCTATGATAGTATTGTAACAATGTGAAGATCGTATAAGGGGTTAAGTTGTTCATTTTGTCTCCAAAATGAAACAAGATGTTATCTCTATAAAGGCTTAGTGCCTAAGTTGTATTTATAATGGTTCTGTTGTATGAATAATGGCAATTTGGGCTTTTGGGGTGTGGGGTTTTTTACCCGAAAGGATTTTCCCCACGTAAATTTGTCTGTTTAGTTCCATCTTTCATGTTTTGAATGTTTCTCGATTAGAATCTATTAATGTTTTTTGTTGAAACTGAATTTACATAAGTTTCTCTTAGAAGGATTAATGTGTGAAATGAACTATTTCTTATTCAACTTTGTGACATAGTTGTACGTGTTTTTGAGGTAATCTATTAAAACTAAAGTTACAAAAGGCACTAAAAATCTTAGATACTTATCTAAGATGACCAATTTTTTCCCAACAAGTGGTATCAGAGCCTTCTTTTGGTTGTTGGTTCTGTGTATTTCTTCTGATAAAGATTTCTTAGTCTATGAGGCTTGAGGAAATCTAGAGGAATTGGTTGTTGTAATTGATCCTTTGGTGAGTGGAAGTCTTGTGGTATATAGATACATCATGCATCTTGAAGGATGGTGAAGTTGGATATTATGGATTTGGTCATTTCCAATTGTTGTGATTTGTGTCTCCTAGTTGGCAATGTTATAACCTTGATATATGAGGTGGATTTCTTCGCTTCGTGGCTGTGTAGCAATAAAGCTTTCATATTCTATGTCTGTGTGAGAGGCTCCCTAGTAATATGGGAAGGCATGGGTTTTTTCTTAGCCATGGAAGAGATTGCTTATGTTGGGTGGTGTTTCTTGGCATTGGAAGTCATTATTTTATCGGTATGTGTATGATCATGATGGGCCAAAAAGTGTTGATATGTAAGCCATATGATGGTCCATGTGGCTGATGACTTTTTTTTTACTCGAAACTCGTGAAATGAAAAAGTTTTTTAGAGAAGATTCTCAACTTTCCACCAATGTAAATTATTCTTTACTTTGAATTTCATACATAATTATTATTCATTTTCTATTAGAATTATGAATAAATTCCCGATTGATAGGCTGATTGAAGAAAATCTATAACTTTCAAACGGTATCACATTTTTTGAATTTGAAACATGTGTCACATTCTATGCTTTGCATACTATAGGATGAAAAAAAAAAAAAAAATCATGAATTTTTGACCAAGTTAAGGTGGTTAGACAGACGAGATTTTATATTTTTTAAAATTTGTAATAAAAAATCATAATTAATTATTTTCTTGGAAAAAAATTATAAAAAAATATCCATCACATTGGGACATGAGTCATCTACTTATATATAAAATCTTATAAAAAAATATTATCATCTTATTGTGGTTATGGTGGTCATATAGACACCTACTTCTTATTTTTACCCTGAAATTTAAATATTATTGCATTGAAATTTCAGATTTTCACCAAATAGATTTAAAGAAATAAAATAAAGGTCTAGTATTTTAGAAACTAAATTGAATTTTCTACAGATTTTATTTTTACATTTTTTTGAAATAATATAGATAACTTATTCAATTTTTTACGTCAAGTTGTCTAACTCTGATTTTTTGTCTTTTTATTGCCACTTAAGGGCCTGTTTTTTCCATGATGATCTTGCACATACCCTTATGTTAACCTCAAATGCATAAAGGCTATGGAGTTAATCATTAGATGATTTCAAAGCTTTTGAAATATCTTATCTCTTTCTTAGATGCATGTGCATATTGGTGATTTTGGAGTTGGCTTGAAATGGGCCTGGGGTTCTTGAATCTTTGTTCCTCTTTTAAGGATGTATTGTACTTGCATGGCTTTTATGGTTTTTCAGTTTGTACATGGTCAAGATAACTTGTTGATTTGTGGATTTGCAGAAGAGTTATTTTCTAGACCCCTGCTTCCTCATGGTGCTACTGGATGAGATAGTTGTAGCTCTACTTGCATGTTTTTTGCATGGTGAGAGAAGGTGTGTTTCTTTCTCTGCATAGAAATGTTAGGTATGTCCTTAGTCACTCATCGTTCTAGGGTAATGCTTGATGGATTCCTAGACTTTGGTGCTTGGTGTGGACATAATTGGAAAATAAGATTTGTACTTGATTTGGTGTTTGAGTCAGGGTGTCTACATGTTTGATCTCTTGTGAGACCTCATATTATGTAAGAGATTGATGTGATTGTGAGTCTTCGTGTTTAATTAATTTCATCTACGGGTTGTGCAATGTTGTGGGTTGTCTTTACCCATATGTTTGTAGTGGGGCAACTTGGAAGTGGACTATCTATATACATGTGATTTGATTCAAAAAATTTGAAGACTTGTAAGTTGGCCTTGTATGTGGTCACTTGTACATTGGTGTTGTTTCTTTGAGGTAAGAGGATAGATAGAAAGTGAATTATGGAGTCATGTAGGATGGTAAATCTTCTTACTTATGAGATCTTGGTTTCACTTGGGATAATTAGCAGTACAACTATATGTTTGTAGACCTTAAATTTATTTTTCTGTTTTGGAGATTATTGGTCAGGATACTTGGAAAGCTCAGTATCATTGTTCAGTGGGAGCTTCATCAATGACTGTTAAAAAATTGTCTTGTTTATTTTGTAGATGTTACTAGGAGGAACTCTTTGATCCTATTGTTGTAGAAGGGTTCTTTCGCATTTGCAGGGACACTATTTTAAGATGGTTAGCATTTTGAAACCATGGAGGACTTGTGTGTTCTTTCGATTGAGGTGTTGATGGTGCGTGACAAGTGATGTTGGTTTAGAGCTTGTTTGTTTTATGTCATGGTATACTTCTACTTTTGTATTGAAGTTTTGACATTGAGAATTGCTCTTGAGACTTTGGTTTCTTCACTTGAAGGATGGTATTTCCTAAGAGGGAATGAAAAGATCATGATGTCATGTTAAGTTCCCGATTCTACAATTGGATCATTGAAATCGATCTTGGTATATTCTTTGTGTTTTGGGTGCATTGATCATTTTCTTGATACTTCACGATGTTGTTGTGTTGCATTTTGAGTTTGGCATGAGGTTATTGTTTGCAGGTGCTCATGGATACATGGAGAATAAGTTGAGGCTGAATTTCTCTTGAGATAAGAGAAGTGTATTGAATTGTTAGTCTTGTTGAATTTTCTAGCAGAAAGTACGAGGAGCCTACACCTTGTTTGAATGTTAGCTCAATAAAGACCTATGAAGAAATAGTGCATGGATGAGTCATTTTTACTTGGACATCTCAGAGGAATTTTTCTTTCCCACTCATGGTCTTAGTAGGTAGTTTATAACCTAAGGGGTAGTGCCCATTGTTTCTCTTAGGTGTGTTATGTATTTATTTTATTAATGGATCTTGAGCTATGATCATATGGTTCTGGAGGATTCATAGTTGAAGGAGGACAACATGGATTATCTCCTTGAGATTTTGTGTTATATTATTTATTGATGAGAACTTGTAGGAGATGCTCTATGGGCTAATTTACTAATATGGGAAGTGAATGGTTTGATCCTAGAGGTTGAACAGATGGATGTTGTTAAGGCTTTTCTCTTAGGGTTTTGAAGGATAACATACTTGACACAATTGGTATTCAGAGGTGTATGTAGGAGGATTTTCTATAGGCTCATGATGTGCAAAGGTTCTCTTTTTGGTCTTGGTAGTCTTCCTAGATGTTTGGTTTCACATTACATTGGTTTGAGGTTTGGGCAGAGCTGAAGTGATCACTAGCTTGTGATCATGCATTTTCACTTGGGTGATGACATGGAGGTTCTTAATCTTTTTCCTTTTTTGGGTGTGGAGAACTTGGGAGAGTTGTGAAGACTTGTGGTGAGAATTTTACCTGTAGGTTATTAATTTGCAGGTTGTATATATCATTGTGGAATTTTCTTGGTACTACATGGTAACACTTTATATGTGCTAAAATTGGTAGACTTGTTATGCCATTGATCTTTTAGTTTTCGCATTACCCATGCGGTGGGATTTCTTGAATGTGTTTGTATTCTTTGACTGGTTGGCACATGGATGTTTTTTTCTGAGTACATGGGTTGGTTACACTGGTGGAATAAGTTTACTAATGTTTGATACCTTTAAGGTATGGATGATTGGATGTACTAGCACTTTCTCTAGGTTCTATTTTCAATCACGTGGGTTTATTAGTTGGATAGAAGCAGTCTATCTGATTGTTGTTCTAGCTGTTGTTTTTTATCTTATTTTTTGGAGTGATGGCAGTGTCTTGTTGTTGATATCACTTGGATCTTTTTCTTGTGTTTGATTGACTAGTGCTTATTCACCTTGGCTTGTACCTTTCTTCCATAGGTGGCATGTTGAAGGATTATAAGGATTGTATCCTAAATGGTGAACATCTTATATGTTGTAGAAGTCTTGATAGAGCATTCGAGCATGTTTGAGATCTATGTGGTTTCATGGATGACTATCATTGGTTACAATGTTGGATAGTTAGTTGTTGTTGGATACTTGATCTTATTGCAGATTTTCTGGTAGATTGTTATCTGTGGAAAATGTTTGGTTGGTTGTCTTGAATGATGTTAAACATGGTATGAATTGGTGTTGCAAGTGTGATCTTCATCAACTAGGAGATCCTTGGAATCGTGTGCTAGTTCTATAGATCTTGGAGCCTCTGATCTTCAGTAAGTTTGAAGTATGGAGGAAGCCAATAAGTCTTTGTCAAGTGGAATCTTGTTGGAAAATTTTCCTCAACTTGCTAGCTTGAACCTCTGTTAAGGACTTGACAAAGTTCTCTTCAATTCATGCTTTTACCTCATTACCATTGGGAGAAATTCATAAGTGGTGCAGTTGCATGGTTTAGCTCCTTCCCGTAGAGATCTTTGGTCTTCTTGAAGGTTGTGCAGTGTTACCACCTTACTGTGGGTCTCTTCCAGTTGAGGAGTAGTTGTGCAATGTTATCGCTATACCGTGTAGCTCTCCATATTGCTTGGCGATAGTGCGGTGAACATTTCCTATCTTGTAGTAGCATGGTATACCTCTATACCATAGGAGTTCTCTAGTTATGTAGTAGTAGTGTGGTGGAAACTGCCATAGCACGGATATATTTTCATTAGGGAGTGCTAGTGCGGTTATTGATGTACCATGAGAGCCTTATGCCTATTTGATGCGGTAGCACAATGGAATCACCATACTACGAGGGTCTTCAAGATATGGTGTGCAAGAATGGTTATCTCTATACTACAAGAGCTTACAAAATTATGGAGTAGTAAAGCGGTGGACACCACCATACTATGGGAAGATCTTGGCTATTGAGTGGTGGGTGATCCCACAAAGCTGGTTTACAATTTTTGAGAGGAACTGATTTTCGCTGAAATCACATATTTTTAGAAATAATAATGATTTAAGCCTTTAAATGTTCCATTTTAAGGATTCCAATTGAAGAGGGTTTTATCAAACCACCTTAGATCAAACCCCCTTTGATAGAACCTCACTAGTTTTAAACCATACCTATAAATGAGTCTCCTTTACACTTATCAAAATGCTAATAAAAAATCACTTTTGATTTAACTTTTAGGGGATCAAATGAATTCATTTAAAATTTATTTAAAACTATTTTGGTAGTCCTCGAAATGAGCTATCCCATGAATAAAATTTTAATATGTTTTGGTTTTATTATGTATGTGTTTTTTTAGTTTTATTAAACATAGGTTTTTCACCGAAAATCAAGCTCTCTATTTTGCACATGTGGAAAAATAGAAAATTATCAAAATAATTTTTTTAAAAATATTTTCATGCTTAGTATTGATGTCCTTGATCCATTAAAAAAATAAATTTGAATTTCGATACATAAAGAAAAAGTTATGTTGTATACAATCCGCCTATGTCTGAATTGCAATTGGTTTGACTTAGAAACTCTATTAAGCAAAAAATATTCAATAAAAAACTATGAGACCAAATGAAAGAGCTAGATATCATAGTTACAAATCTAAATTTGAAAAAATTAGAATTTTATCCTTTATACAAAAAAATTTATGTTGTATACGGTGAGCGTCACTTTTTAAAAATGTTGTTTCATGAAAAAAACCAATTCTCGTGGGAGATGGAAAAAGAAATGCAACCTTATTAAAAAATATATATTTTTAGAATCTACAAAAAAAATGTGATGAGACTCTAATTTGCATCATCTTCAAATTGCTCATGGTTTAGCCACTATAGGTGTCGGAATGTGAAGATTTAGTTAAAAATAATAGTTTAAGTGTCGAGTTTGGCCAAAAATTGCAAACCACTATTGTGGGATCACCCTGGTAGAGCGGTGCACACCGCCATACCACTGGTGTCCTTGCACTATGGTGCATTAGAGACGTTAGCACCATACTGTGGGTATCTTCAACCTGTCCAACGATAGTGCGGTATACCACCACACCAAGGGGACTTGTTCACTGGCAAGTGGTAGCATGGTATGAAGGGGAAAAGCACAGAATTGTTGACTACTAAGTTGTAATATGTTATGTGGAGAAGTTTGTTGAATTGGCTAACTAAATTACTATCCTACATGGTTGGTCATGGATGAATGGGAGAAGCAGAATGTAAACCATTGGCAGTTGGACTGTGTGGCCATTGGAAGATCAACAAACCATTTGAGCATGTGAACAAAATGGAACTCTCTGAATGTTCGATGTGTTTTGGAATGAGAAAGGAGGAGAGGTTGAGAATGATGTTCTGAAGGAGGCAACTTCATTCTCTATGTGTGGATCAAATGTGAAACTTCTCTAACCATTGTAGGATGGTGAATTCTTACACATTGTTTGTATAAGTTCAACCATCCTCATAGAATGATGTAAAACATAATCTCCAAACCATGATAATAAAAAGTAAGACAAGCATGCAATAGAGAAAATGAATAAAACCTATTCTATGTTGGATTGGTTCCCTCCATGAAAATGTGAGAGAGCCCTTTCCCAATCCCTTTCCAAGCCAATAGACAATGAGTTGCTATGAGCTCAAGTTGCCTATAGTGTAGATGCATTCAGAATGTGTTGTAAAATGAGAGAAGATGCATTGCTTTTATAGAAGAAGTTGAGAGAAGAGAGGCCAAGTTTAGCCAATGTGGGACTAAATCCCCTCCAATAGAATAGAGCCACTTGGCATGATGGGATTGGTCAAAGCTTGTGCAAGTTTTGGCCAATGTGCCCATTCAAATTTGAAAAATGTCAATAAATGCATGTTGTTGAGGGTTTTGGGGGGAATAATCTTTGTTCAAAAAAGTCAAAGATGAGAGTTATTGAGGGAAAATAACTCTTTTTAATAAATCAATAAATTGATTTATTGATGCAAGTGGGTGGGTTAGTTAGGAGTTTAGATTTGACTCTAGTTGAGTCAAAAGCTAGAGAATGCTAATCTAACTTAGGGGATTTTAGGGATTTGATATTTGATTTTAAATCAGTTTGATTTATTAAATCAAATAAGAAGAATAGGAACTTAATTAAATAATTTGATTTATTTAATTAAGCTTGATGTAGGATTAAATCAATAAATTGCTTTAATTGATTAGTAGAAGAAATGAATGCATGATGTTAGTTACAGTGGAATGCATGTCTACAACCGTAAATTTGCTTTGTATGTTGTGAGAGAGTGTTGTAATAGAGTGAGATTTGTAATCACTTGAGAGGTTGATCGAAGGTTCATGAGAGATAATATCTATACTGTATGATGTATGATAGTATTGTAATAGTGTGAAGATCATATAAGGGATTATGTTGTTTAGTTTATCTCTAGAATGAAACAAGATGTAATTTCTATAAAGGCTTAGTGCCTAAGTTGTATTTGTAATGGTTCTATTACATGAATAATAAAATGGCGATCTGCGCTTTTGGAATGTGGGGTTTTCCCCACGTAAATTTGTCTGTTTAGTTCCATCTTTCATGTTTCATGTTTCTTGGTTAGAATTTTTTTTTTTTTTTTGTTGAAACTAAATTTACACAAGTTTCTCTCAAAATGATTAATGTGGGAAATGAACTGTGTCTGATTTCGCTTTGTGACATAGTTGTACATGTTTTTGAGGTAATCTATTGAAGTTAAAGTTATGAAAGGCACTAAATATCTTAGATACTTATGTGAGATGACCAATTTTTTCCCAACATCATCTAGTATTCCTAGTTGTGAACTCAGGGAAGGTACTAGTTTTTAGATAATCATATATCAGTGCATACGATTGGCTAGAATTTTCTGTGGTGATTGTTAATATATCATCTATTTTATGCTCAATCGATGGTTTCATAATTTTGTGGATGACAGATTTGAAGTCTTTTGAGGGATCATGAGGGGATATTAGAGAAGCAACACTTCCCATTGCATCTGCATGTCTATTACATTTTAATGAGATGTTATACACTCATGAGAAAATTCTTCTTGACTAACTAATGCCAAGGGAGAAGGAGTGTTAGCTAACTAGTTGGTAAAGTCTTGTCCTTTGATTTCTTTTTAGTGAAAAAAACTTAAGGTCAAACTCAATCAACAAAATATCCCATTTAGCTAACTATCCCAATAAATTTGTTTTAGGAAAATGATTTTTTAAAGTATTGAATTTTGTTATCATATGTATTTTAGCATTTAATGAGAAATGTCACAACTTAATAGTAGTGAATACAAGAGCTAAACATTGTTTCTCTATCATTGCGTGTCATTTCTCATAATCAATCAAAGTTCTACTAATATAATAAATAGGATCATCTTTACCATTTTCATCTTGTTGGGCCAACAATACTCCAAGAGAATTGGCTAAAGAGGTTGTGTATAGGATGAATGGTTTGTTTTGCATAGAAGGTTGTAAAATAGGAGGAGTACCAAGATAATATTTTGAACTCTCAAAATCTTATTTAAAATTTGCATTCCAATTAGACTAATTTTCTTTCCTAAGGAGACATGTAAATGGTAACATTCAATCCACTAAGGAAATCAAAAAATGATAGATAGCTTGAATTCTTCCTTGTAAGGTGTGCAATTGGGAGATGTTTCTAGGTGGCATGTTAACTATAGCATCAATTTTCTTTGTCTCCATCTAAATGCCTCTATGAGATAAAATAAAACCTAGAAGTTTTCCACTATCTACACCAGAAATACACTTTTTTTGGATTCAATCTCATGTTGTATTTTTGCATTCACTCAAATATTTTTTAAAGGAAATTCACATTGTCTTGTCTTATTAAATATTTTTTTAGAATATCATCGACATAGTCTTCCATAATTTAATGTATGTAATCACGAAATATCAATATCGTAGCTCGTTGTTATGTTGTAACCACATTCTTCAATCTAAAGACATCATTACCCAACAAAATCTTCCCCAAGTTGTTGTAAATACCATTTTATTTTAGTCTTGAGGGTTGATAAAGATTTTATTGTATCAGGAAAATTTATCCATGAATGAAAACCAAGAATTTCCCATAGTCAATTCTACTATCATGTTAATATTAGGAAGGGGAAAGTCATATTTTATAGATGCTTTACTCAAATCATGAAAGTCTATACACATTGTAATTGTTTGGTTTTGGGACTGTGACAATGTTTGAGATCCAATGAGAATAATCTATAGGTCTAATAAAACTAGCTTCAAGGAGCTTTTCAATCTCACCTTTAATTAATAGGACTATATTAGGGTTCATTTTTTGAATCTTTTATCTCACAGGCTTAGCATTTTCAATGAGGACTATATTGTGTTTTACAATCTTAGGATCAATTCCTAGCATATCAAAATAAGTCCAAGTGCAAATTTTAGGAAATTCATGAAGTAAAGTTGTATGGTCTTCTTGTTATTCAACATCAAGGAATTTTTCTATATTAATCACCTTGTCTTCATTGTTAACATCCATCTATATGTGCATAACATCCCCTAAAGGAAGCACATTTTGTTTCACTTTCAGGATTTTAGTCTTCCTTTTTCATGTCATATTCACTACTTTTTTTTTTTACATTTTTAAGGAGTGAATGATTTGTCATATACTCCTAGCATTTCTTTCAAGGCTTCATTATTTTGAAAAAAATCCAATGATTCTTCACAATTAGTATTAAAAAATTCTAGATGCTTGAAGGTGAGAGTTGTTTTAGGATTACACATGATGGTGTTGATGTTCAATGAAGGTTTTTTTGTTGCTTATGTAATCTAAGAAGTGAAATATCCCAAACCACTTTTTGTTTGTTGCATATTAGGTTCTATAAGAACACAAATACATTGTTCTTTCTTGCCACATTTTTTTCTACTATAACCAAGTTGTTTCATGAACTCATAGCCTTTCCCATAAATTCTTTCCATTTCTTGTAGGTTTGGTGGTTGTTGATAATCTATCTCATCAATTTTTTTTGTATAAATTTTGTCTTCTATAATAGACAAGGTAGATTCTTGTGGTGTTCATCTGAATTTTGCATTGACATTACCATTGGTTTTTTTCTCTATTCATCTTCTTTACTTGTGATTATGTACTCTCACCTAAATGAGGATGTGAACTCCAAGGAATCCAAATAATCATCGAATAATTTTGACTCTTTTTCAATTTCTTTGTTTTCCTCTTTCATGTGTTATATGTTTGATATTGGAATAAATGTGCTTAGAGGCCTTGTCATTCCTTTTTCAACTTGTAAGCACCTTTCAAGCTTGAAGTCTCTTTCAAATTGGTATACCTTGTTTTTATAGAAATACTTTGTGATACGATGAAGGGTCGAAGGCACCGCATGCATCTCATGAATCCAAGGTTTTCCTAAAAGAAGATTGTATAAAAGGTCATGAAGCATAACATGAATAGGAGCTTGTACGGTAGCTTTTCCGATTGTAATAGGTAGAGTAATCACACTGAGTGGCTACTTTACTACATTGAAAAATCCATGAATTGATAAGGAGCCAGGTTTAATTTTTAATTTTTCCATACCCAATCTATGTAAAAGTTTCACACTACACATATTAAGAGTTGAGCCATTATCAATAAGGGTTCTGTCTTTTCCTATTTTATTGAATCTGGCTATTATCATGAAGTTATAATGTCTCTTTCTCATCTTCAAGGGAGGGAGCTCATGTTGATAAAAGCTAATTTCTACATTAACTATATTAAATTTTCCTTGATTTTAGATAGTCCACATCGTTTGCATTTGTATTAGAAGGGATCATAACTTTTTGCAAGGATGTTTCAAGCATAGTGTGATAATTAAGAGATTTTTGAATCAAATATCATAGGGATATTTTTGTGGGAGTATTCTTAAGTTGTTCAACAAGATCATACTCCATTCCACTATTTGAAGGAAAACAAGGGGCACTAGGAAAAATGAAGTTGGGTAAAGGTAAATATGTTGAGGTTGTTTATTTTGGTTGTGGATTGGTTCTAGTGTTATATGTATGAGAAATGGTATTATGACTTGATTTCTAAAAAAAATGCTTTTAGGTGGTTCAAGAGTGTAAATAGGTTTGTTTTGAGTTTGAGATTAGTGTGAAGGTGGGTAAAGGATAATTTAAGGTTGAAACACATTAACGTCTCTTGGTTTTGTTTTTTCATAACAAGCCTTAGTGGATGAATTTTGTAAGATAAATTCCTCAAGGGCTTCATCTAAAATTTCAAAGTAATCACTACAAAAAGGATTCAGGGTTAGGTTACCTTGGAAGAAGAGATTTGACATAGTCAAATAACTATTCTTTCTCTAAGTGGCTTATTTGTTTGATCTTTTTTAGGTTTTTTTTTCCAAAGTATGCCAAATGTAATCTAATCTAATTAAACTATGAACTAACAAAGAAAATGAAAAATACAAGAATCTAAATCTATCCATAATTGCAGTAAATGTGAATTAGGATACTTCTAATGATTTGAATGTAACAAAAAGTATGCTAACTGAAACTAAAAAATTTTAATAGAAAACAAAAACTTAGAAATAGGGAATTCAACTCTGGAAAAAAGTAGTGAAAATTCTGCAATTGGACTAATTTTTCCAGGGTCGCAAATGAGTCCTAGTGTGGGGTTTTTAAAAAAAATTCAAAATAATTCAATTGATTTTTTATGCTTCTTATGTTGTATGATCTATACACTAAGTTAAAAAGTAAATTATGTTTATTTTTAGTGATTGAAGATGCAAAAATGCAAGCTATATGAACTTTCACTAATGCAAAGCTTTAAAACCCTAGAATGCTAATTAACTAATGCAAACCTTAATGCAATGTTAATGCAAGCAAGATCTAGGATGATGATGCACTTCAAATAAGAATTATAATGTTCTTTAAATGGAGGTTCACCAAAATTAAATGAAAGAAAATGGGGTAGGAAATGTTATCATATGGTTTAGGACATAGAACACATCCACTTTCTTATTTCATTCAAGGATAACCCTAAAGATCTCAATGCAAAGGAGAAAGATATATTTCAATAGGGTTATCCTAGAGGCTGATTTTAAACTAATGAGGGCTTCACCACTAAGCTAGGACTTGGAAAGACAAATCAAATGTAAGATAAAATTCTTAACCATAATTTGATGAAAACTTTAACTAAATGACCTAGAAATGTATATAAAATAAAACAAAAAGTTGTAAGATGAAATGCGTGAACCTAGGAATCTCAAGCGAATTTGAATGAGCTTTGAAACATTGAAAAACTAATTTTTTTGACCTACTAGGGCTCATATGCTACTCTAGGTGAATCACTCCTAGATCATAGTTTTTGTACAAGATAAAGTTATTGGAAAAGGGTATTTGAATCTACAATAATCCTGAAAAAACACCTGCCATGGGTCTCATTCTCCACTTCTGGTGAATTAGTCCCATTCAACTTTTTCATGAATTCAAACTTTATATTTTCACTTCAACACCTAATATTTTTTCCCAAATTGATTTTCAAATCCAAGTCTATAAAAGTACTCACAAAAGAAAATATAGACTTGATTTTCTTATGGGGGATTTGCCTTGGTCTGACCCCTAGTTTTGTAACTAAACCTTGATGGAAATAATAAAATATGCATGTAAAGAGGAATGTAAATCCTAACCTTAAATGTTTCTAATATTAGAAAATCTAAAATCCAATGCAACCCCATTCTAATGTGTAAGAATGAGATGCATGAGTGAAAATATGAAGATGAATGACTCACTTTAAGAGATCTTTAATCACCCAAATGAGCCCTTATGATGATTTTACCTTGGGTTGAATGTAGAGTGATAATGGAGGATGGAATCACTTAGGAAACAAGTCATTAGGCTTGGTTTGAAAGCTAGTTGCATCTCCCCAACCTAAAATACATGTTTTACCCTTTTATCAAAAACCATTGAAAATTCTAGATCTTAAATGAAAGTGATTTTAAAGACCTAGAAAAACATTTTAATGGTAATCCAAGACTTCAACTTTCCTTGCTTTTGAGACTTTAATGCTCTTGTGAAATAATTCTTGAAGACTTTGAATGCTTGGATCTTGAAATTACCCTTGAAAAATCTTTCGTATATAGGAATTAACACCTAATTTACCATTATTTAGGTCTCAAAGGGTGACATAAACAAAAAAATTGAATTAAAAAGATAATTTTCCCTCTCAAAACCTAAGAAAACCTTAATGGGAGTCATATGCAAACCTTGGCATGTGGGGCCACCTAGAGGGTCTCATTCACCCAATGTGGCAAATGAGTCCCACTTTAGATTTTTGAGGTGGGTTTTTTTAACTTTTGATGTTTTTGATGATTTTGGCCGGTTTTTAGTTGAAATGAGCCTTGAGATCCAAAATAATGGGTTTTTGAGGCCTATTAATGATAAATTAAAGGGTAATTGATTCAAGGGTACTAAAATAGGTCTAGATTAGATGAGAAATTTCCCTATCTCCAAGAAAGGGGTAAATTTCTATCATTACAACAACAATGAATTTCAAGCTTCGTGAGGTAATGAAAGCTTTGTATGCTTGGAGCTCATGAACAAAAAAGATGGCTCCATAGGAATTCAAAGTGTTCTATGTAAGGTAGCCATATAAAAGGAAATTATAAAGGTAAAATAATGTAGGGAACATTCATAGGAGACTTGCTTAGTTCATGTAAGGTCTCTAACATAGGGGACATTATGCTTAATTTCTCTAAGAGAGGACTAATAAAAGAATAGAAGATTCACAACTCAATGGATGTAGTGTGTTGCATCAAGCCACTAAGATGAATATAATATATGAAGAGAGATCACAATCTTGAAGTAAATCACACTTGAAGTCACCATAAAGCAAAAGATGCATCGCATGAAGTAAGAAGACTACACCATGAAACATCAAACAAAACATTACACGGGATCACATTACGCACATGCAACCACATAAATAAAAATGAAAAAGAAAGAATGTAAAAGACTAGTAAGAAACATGTGAGTCAACTTATGAGCAGGTCATCCACATCCCGATTGAATTCATCATATACAAAAGGTAGTTATCAGAAACAAACCATGAAGAAGGCTTCTACAAAAGTTGTGAATCAAAAAAATCCTGTGGAAGGAGTCAAGAGGAAGACTCATATGTGGACAGTAAATCACCAAAACCTCTTGAAGAAGCATTACAATCTGATATCTCACAAAATCAAGCCAAAGATATAATTCAAGAATTTTTCCCACATATGGATGATCCTATCACTTATAAGCTTGGATCACTTACCTTCCTTAGGGAGATATATCTCATCAATAAATAATTTGTCACTTTTGAAGATCCACCATAGAGCACAGAAGGATTAGCACCTTGTTTCCAAGGTAAATCATATCCTATTGAAAATAAAATGTTTCAACAGATGAATTATCAAGGTAGGGGATTAGACCTACATGAATAGGGTATCCTAGAACCAATGCACATTGTTGGCAATCTTAAGCATCAAGGCCTTGTTTATTTGAAAATCAAGTGATATAAACATATCGGTCATACTTACACAAAACTAGGGGCAACTTGGTCACAAGAAAGTATCAACATAGGGAGCACGAAGAATCTTTATGAGGAAACCAATGTCAATACTACAACCCTCCACATCATGAATCTTCATCCACCCATCACCCCATCCATAAATTGAGACCAACACCCAAAGAATATTTTGAATCAAAGCACAAAGAATTTTATCAAAGAAAAATAATCTAAGAAGCATATCAGACAAATCAAATAAATATGGATACCAAAAAATACAAAGAATGATGATCCCTATCAAACTTCATTAGTCAAAGAAAGTATGGGGAAAAATCAAAAAGGGAAAATTATCCATGAAATATGTTCACAAAGGACAAATCGAACATCTCAAGTGATGTAAAAGGTATATCAAGTTGTTGGTCCTAATTCTATGACAACTTTTGTATGCATCCATTATTGCTCATCTTCCCAAGTTTGGAGAGTCAAAGGTTCCAAACTGTCAACCAATCCATATTTTATTCCTAAACACACTCCATCCACGCCTCCAAACATGATATCCAATTCTCATATTAACCATGTGTTGGCAATGACCCTTCATCATAAGGAATTCAAAAGGCACTCTACCGTGATGTGTTCACAAGAAAAAAGTTAACTTCGATAATAGCAAAGCAGATCAGGAATCTCAAAAGTTACATTCAAGTGCATGTATCTTAGAAAAGAATCTTCTTTAAGAAGGATATCAGTGGCACATTATGACAAAAGAACCAATTTCAGTACCACCAGGTGGTTCATCACAAGCTTAAAATCTCTCAGATTATATAAAAAAATATAGAAAATATAAAAATCCAAAAAAAAAACCAAGAAAAGGATTGAAAATAGTAAAGAAAAAAATTTGTCCTCTAGTGAAAATGGCATGGACGATGCTTTGGAAAATTACCATGATGAAAACAAAGAAAATAGGCATCATGTGTAGAATTGAGCATCTACATGCGTCATTTCAGGAGAAAACATCTTATCACACCCGAAATAAAGCCAACATTCCATCCATATCATCCATTCATCCATGAACCATTTATCCAACCCATTGTCATCTATATACCTTATCTTGATCTTGATGAAGGTTTGGTGTAGACTTTACAGTTTAGCAAAATATATAAGATTAGTCTTCCATTATCTCATAATCTGAATTGGCTTGTAATAAACCCTATCTATTTTACTTCCATTTTAAATGTTATTTAGAATAAATCAAGAAATAGGATAATAGAATAGAACCACTTGGAATTAAATAGGTATAGTATAGAAACACTCCTGATTAAGCAAAAATCACTTTGAAACACTCCTAATCAAGTCAAAACCAACAACCTCCCCTAAAAAACTGATCCAACTCTTGCCGGAAATAACTTCAGATAGCCTTGGGTTGACAATTAATAGATTAAATGAGTAATAATTGGGACAACAATGACTTCCTACCATCAAAAGGTTGTTTAACCACTTTATCTTTAGCTTTGTAAACTTGTTTTATCTTCGATGACGTTATGGGATTATTTTCATTATCTCTTGGTCTTTTGTAGGAGATAGGAAAATGATCTATATTGGGTTGGTTTTGGTTGTTTGAAATCTCCTTAGGTTCAATTGTGGTTTTGTCAAGGATGGTAGGCTTGGTCATAGGTGGAGGCATTTTTTGAAAGGATAGTTTTTCTATGCAATTTTCCTTGAACTTTTGATAGGATTTGAAAAAGAAGTCTTCATGAGGTTTAATAGGTTCCATAATCTTGGGCCAAAATAATCCTAATGAAAATTTTCTACAGAGGGTGATTCCATAATAGTGGTTTACACTTTTCAGGAGATCCTGATTTTTGCTGAAATCACAAATTTTTAGAAAATATAATTATTTAAGCCTTGAAAGGTTCAATTTAAAGGATTCGAATTGAAGAGTGTTTGATCAAAGAACCTTATATTGAACCCCCTTGGATATAACCTCACTATTTTTAAACCATACCTATATCCAAGTTTCCGTTATACCTATCAAAATGCTGATAAAAAAACCCACTTTTGATTTACCTTTTGGGAGATCAAATTAATTTATTTAAAATTTATTTTTTGTAAGTATCAATATTCTTTATTATAAGCTTCCCAAAAAATATAATTTAAAATAAATTTAATTTGATTATAATATTTATTTTTAATTTCTTGTGAATGTATGTTTTTCACCGAAAATCAAGCTCTCTTCTTCACAAGCAGAAAAATCATAGATTCTAAAAAAAAATCTAAAACAAATCTATTCACTAGATATTTATGTCCTTGATCCAACAAAAACATAAAATTAATTTCAATAAATACCATTTTTTTATGTTTTAACTAATAAATCATGTCTAAATTATAACTAGTTTAACTTTGAATCTTAAATAAGAAAAAAATATTGAATGAAATTATATGAAACCAATTCCATGCACTAGATATTGTAAATACGAATATAAATTCAAAGAAAATAGAATTTTATCCTTTATAAATAAAAATTATGTGTTAGCCAGTAATGACACTCTTTAAAAATTGTTTTTGTTGTTAAAAACTAGTTTTCGAGGAAGATGGAAAAATAAATGCAATCTATTCAAAAAAAAATGATTTTTTTTTTTAAATCTACAAAAAAAATGTCACAAATCACTAGTTTGCATCACCTTCATATCCCTCACGGTCTAACTTCTATAGGTACCCGAATGTGAAGATTTTGTTAAAAAGGTTAATTCAATGTTGAGTTTGGCCAAAAATTATAAGCAAGTATTGTGGGATCACCCTAGGAAGATAAAGGGTTAAATCAACTATGATTCGTAGTTAAAAATTCACTATCGAATAAAATATTCAAGCATTTATGCAAGACCAATGGGATGGCTTAAATGGAGTGTAGCCATGGGTGACCAAGCTTCACATGGAATTGATTTGATGTTGATAATATGGAGAATAACACATCTAATGTTTTTGGTCCTATTTGTAAAGGTAAGGTGATTGATTCTATTGTAGGGAAAGAAAAACCATAATGTGTCTTTAT